>JAHMML010000004.1:922166-1009836 GCA_020341155.1 Eciton burchellii
GAGAGAGAGAGAGAGAGAGAGAGAAAGAGAGCGACGGGGGGGAAGGCAAGGATGCCGCTTGCTCGCTCGCTCGTTCTCTTCTTTTTTCCGCCGCCGCCGCCGCCGCCGCCGCGTGACACTCGCGCAAAATAAGGCATTTCCAGTAATTCGCGGTTACAATATTGAGACCGGGCCGGCGCCGCGGGAATTCTCTCCGCGTGCGCGGATTGCGCGCGGCCGTAAAGACCCTTCGTTACGGCCGTTATTATTGGCGGGACTGTCCCAGCCGAGCGCTGATCCCGTATTTATACGCGAGATCGGAAAAGGCGCCGAATTACGCGACGAACAAGCGGCGCAGTAGACTGACAGATAGATACGGAGCTGCCTCTCTCTCTCTTTCTCTCTCTCTCTCTCTCTCTCTCTCTCTCTCTCTCTCTCTCTCTTTCTCGCGCGCGCGCACGCGCGCCATGAAGAACGGCGAAGCGATCGAAACGCGTGACGCGCCTTCGCGATGCGATCCGACAAGACGCGTGTGCGTGTGCGCGTGCACGCTCTAGCCGTCGATTGGAAAGCGTGGAAAGGGAACGAAGAGGAAAGGGCGTACGTGGTCCATCGGAAGCTGGCTGAAGGAAAGGGATATGGTAGGGCAGAGGCGGATTGGCGTACGAAGCGCGCGTCTACCAGGAGCTGAACGAGTCGAGGGCGCGCTACTCGGCTACTTTGCTCGGACCTTTCGCATCCTCGATAACGGAAGTAAGAGTTGCTGAAGAATTGCCTGATCAGCGGAGACTATAACAAACGATAATCCCAGCGGGATAAAGATATACGTAGCGGCGAGACGTGTGAATGCCGAGAGACGTGTGAGGTATCTCTCGCACGGGAGACTTCCGAGAGATCGACCCGGCTCTCGCTCCGTCAACGTTTTAATCCGCCATGAGAGAAAGACGGTATCGACGGCGACAACGGAGGGAACGCGGGAGAAATTTCTCGACGAAATGAACGCGGCCGCGGCGGATCGCGGCCACGCCCTGTCTTCTTCGGCTTCACCGCCGTTGGCCTTCCTCGGCTCTCCAGGACCCAACATACGAACATATGAACGTACGAACGAAAGTACGGACGGACGGACGGACGGACGGACGGACGGACGGACGGACGGGCGAGGGAGAGGCGCGGCGAAAGAGTATCCGCGCGCGCGCGCGCGCGTACGTACGTACACACACACGTACACGCCGTGGAGGGACGCGGGATGGTACCCGCCGTGAGGGTCCGGAGAGGGCCAAGGGCGCCTCTCTCGAAGAGAAACTGACGCGTCCTCCATGTGCTGAGAAAATCCACCCGAGGGGCGGAGGGAGAGGAGGGAGGGAGGGAGGGGGGGGGGKGGAGTGACGGTTTAGCGCAAAAGGACCATCGCTGCATCGCTGACGCGTGTGTGCGGGAGAAAGAGAGAAAAAGAGAGGAGGAAGAGTCATCGGTGGGGAAGGGCGCACCGCCGTCTCTGGACAACGACCTACTCCACCTCGCTCCATCTCTCTCTATTTTTCTCCTCCCCGGGCGATCCTCTCTCTCCCTCGCCTTCCTCCCCCCTCCCTCCCGCCCCCGTCTCCCTCTCCCTCTCTCGCTCCCGCGTCCCCACGCGTACCATTTATTAGAATGAAAACGTCATTACTGACCCGGCCGTAACTAATGCGCCGGTCGCGCGGCCACTTAACGGCGGTCGTACGACCGGAGGGCCCGCAGCTACGGAGCCCCCGACCACGGGGGGAAAGGAAATGGTCGGAATCGTCGTTAGGACGTTAACGACGCAGAGAGAGAGAGAGAGAGAGAGAGAGAGAGAGAGAGAGAGAGAGAGAGGGAGAGGGAGGAATAGATGGTCCACGCCAATGCGGCGCCGCCTCGCGCCGCTGCCGCGCTCCTGCTAATGGGCGACGGTGATTTTGGATCCCAGATGAGTGTTGGATGATGGAACCCGGGAATTGGAGTACGGTCCACTACGCTCGGCGGTCGGTCCACCTTCTCAGGTCGGCTAAGATGCATACACGCATACGTATACGTGCGCGCGCGCGCGCGGTGCTCTCCGCGAGAAAAACTGTCTGATTGCGTTCGAGCTGCCGGCTGTTCGTTATCAGCGTTAACGCATCCGTGACGTAACCGCGGACTTTTTCTAATTGCGGAGCAACGAGCGAGAGAGTTCCGGAATGCTCGTTGGAATCTCTTATGTCACGCTTGCCCCGTGATGGTCTCACAGTAAATTATTATGTCACCTAATTCTTCGTCTCTCGCCCCGCGCGGCCGGACACCTCGTCCGTTGCGATTCGCGTCGCCGCGACGAATCGCAAATTGCTTCCCCAGCTCTCCGAGCGATCTCTCGGAACGACGTTCCACGTCGATACGTCTCTCCGCTCGGTCGGAGTAACCGAGGATCCTCTTTCTCGCGTCGACCTGTCCGCCTGCGACAAGTTTCGATACGTCGGACTGTTTACGATGGCTCCGCGACGCAGCGGCCGTTCGGCGTTCGGCGTTTGCCGGCAGCGAATTTGCATTTAATCGGCATATTAACTTCCATAAGCCGTGAAATATTAGAAGCCGCCAGGGATAGGCCGGGCAAATAATCCGCGCGCGATCGCGCGCGGATAGCGATCCTCTCGAGGCGACCTTCACACCGCGCGCTAGCCATTTCTCATGTAATTGTTGTTTCTGCGGTGAACCGTGACGCATAGAGTTAACTGCGTCGGCTGCAAGTACCGGCTGCGCCATCGACACGCGTTTATGGTTCCATTCCGATACGCATTTCACGCTGTATTCCACTTTCCTTGCGATTCGAGAGGTGTATCGCGGCTCGAGGTCGCGTATCGGTTCGCTGCTCGTTCGCTCGTTCGCTCCGCGGCCGCTCGACGCGTCGCGGAGTCAAAATTATCCTCGTTTCGCTCGTTTTGCAGCATGCGAAACGTCATCTTTGCCGCTCATCTAAACACGTCCGACAGATGCCACGCGCGATCCTCCGTATCGTCGAATACCGCGATTTCCATTCGCGGATTGATGACGCGCATTACGCGTTTCACGGACGAGAAGAATAATGTAACACGCGGATGTAATCTGGCGAACGCGCCGATTCACGGCGGGCGCGCGCGTGATTTCCGCGATTCCGCATCGGCGAACTGAATCGAATTCCGCGGTCTGTTTCCCGGAATAGGCTAGGGGCGAGGTGCGAGAATCTATAACCTAAGAGGAAGAGAGAGGTGGGTTTTCGCGGTCGAAGAATTTCATTGAAGCCAGCTCCGGGTGGCGGAGACCGGTGGCGGCTCGTCGCGGCCGTAATAGGCAGGGAAATGCCTCGCAGGATGTGGCGGGATATGGCAAGTGAACCGGCCGATTCGCCGAACTGGTCTGGCGTGTGCGGAATCGATCGGCTGGACGCCCCGAAGAGTCTCACCGGAGGTTTTTCCAGGCGCGAGCGCGAGTCAACAACCCCTCGCGCGTCCCTGATGGCCCGCCGTGACGGCGTGCCGGTGACATCGTATACATCACGGGAGTGAACCGGATCTAAGATCGCCAGCGACGACGATACCGCCGTGACGGTGATTATCGTGGACGACGATCACCGACGTGCAGGCCGAGTGCAGTTATTAATTAACGGAAGCCTCCTCCTCCTCCTCCTACCCCCCCCCAACCCCCTCCCCTGCTCCCCCTCCCCCTAACCAAACGAAGGCGGCCGATATTACTCGAATTCGAAAGATAAGATAGCCCAGACTGGCCGCGTACGTGTTACTCCCTTTTTCTTGCAAGTATTGAGAAGCATTCGACGGGCATTCCGAGCCGGCTCGCTCGCTCGCTCGCTCGCTCGCTCGTCGCGCCAGCGACGCTGGCTCTCTCGTGGCGATCTTGATATCAATTCTGGTACGGCAAATTATCGGGGCGCACGCTGATGCGTGCATATATCGCCGCGGCGCACGAGAGGGGCATTCGTGACCACAAATATTATCTCGACTGCTGGAATGACGCTTTGAGGAAGTAAACAAGCTGTACATTCGTATGCGAATGCCGAGCCGAGGTCGGTTCTCCTGTTTTTAATCGATCCCGCTGATTCTCACGTCGTCTACGGCTCTTGATTGCTTATTCGATTCATTAAGGGCATAAATATCACGAAATTGTCATTCGCCGTTTTCTCAATAACACGGAGCGCGCGGAGCGCGCAGACAAATAAAAATAAGTAATTAATAGCAAGTTTCGAATAATGCATCAAGTCCCGGCTACGGTGTTATCGTAATAAGATCTGGCGGTGCGAGAGATAACATCGACACATCAATTTCATGCGTTGTTTCCTTTTTCTCTTCTTTTCTCTCCTCTCTCTCTCTCTCTCTCTCTCTCTCTCTCTCTCCCTCTCTTTTTCCTTTTCTTCTTTAATCCTTCTTCTCAGCAAATACCGCGCATCCGCTATTTATTGGATGACCGGTACATATCTCACCGCGTCCGCCGCGATATTTCCTCCGCGCTCGTAAATCAGACGGTCCGCCGAATGATTCAAATTGCTTCCGATAAGCCCGGCCGAGCCATTTCGAAGCGGAGCGAGCCGAAGCGCGTCGGTTTGGAGGCCGAGGCGATCCCCGACCGATGATGGCAGTCAATGAAATTCCGAGACCAAGGATCGCGAATTGGCAGGGAGATCGGCCCGGCATTCCTGCAGTCGCATGCTGCGCCTTGGCGAAAGGCGCTCTCGGCTCGCGAAATGGAAAGGGGCACACCCAGTGCGTGCATGGCGCACTGTGTTACGAGAAAATACGTCCGAGCTTACGCGGACGGACCATGAGGAAAGTTCCATTCATTGGCCAGCCAGCCTAGTTTACGAGCGCGACTCGTAAACATCGAGTATATTATCGATATTATCTCCGCCTGCGGGCGATGATTTTTAGGCTCTGGGATTTACATCGCCGTCGATTTAACGGCGATCCGCCTCAAAAAGTAATAATCCTTAACGGCTCAATTTGATACTAGATATTCGAGGCGAGGTAATCTCGAAAGCGAGATTTCAGCGGGAGCGATAAACGCATGTTACCGAACAATTAATTGGACAATAAAGTATACTGATTGAATAATAAAAATGTCTTTTTCCATATTCTCAACGTTTTACTGCGAGATCTTATCGCTCTTTGTTGTCGGTTGCCGGCGACTTCGACGCCAGCGCCACGCGAGAGACACCAACGCCCGCAATCGTCCGACCTTCGTTCCGATTAATCCAGCGGATTAATCCGCGAGTTCGATTAATGTCGAAGCGGTCGGCGAGCAGGAATACCGAACACACGCCGCTGAAAAGTCGCTGAAAAGTCGCTGAAAAGTCGCTGAAAAGTATCGCGCTACCGGTATACGCCATTTTTATTTTTTATCCCCAACATGGGTGTATCGTGCGTGTATCTACGTTGCAAATCAGTTCCATAAATAGCGCCACTACGTGGGACGTTGGTGTCAGCTGGCGTGCATCGATGTGCACGAGACCATATGCGCCATATATCAGGCACGACTTGAAATTCGAAGTACGCGGTTGCGATTTTTCCTAATAAACCAGTACTCGTCGCTGTACCGACGAGTACATGCCGAGCGTCGCGCCGCATGTGTTCCGCGCGCGGCGCGCAGCCGACCGCTGCGGATGCTCCCGATCGTCGCTGAGACGCCGCTCGGACGATGCCGATGCAGCGCTGGCGCAGTGGTGGTCGTTGCTGACCAGCACGTTGGCACGGCAACCGTTCCGCGCGTCGCGCGTCGCGCGCGCGCGCGCGTTCGTACGCTGCGTGTACCTACACGCGCATACCGCGATGATATGGTGATAGCGCCGGCGGTGGTGATGGTGCTGTGGTGGTGGTGGTGGTGGTGGTGGTTGGCGCGCACCGGACGAAGCCAGGTGAAAGAATGTCAAATGATGATTGGTCATTGCGGTGGCCAATGGGTCCCCGACTTCTCGTCCGGTAGGTAGGCTCTCGCCGTTGCAGGTACCGGCGCCGCCTCTCGGTGCAGCTAGCTATCAAGGCGCATAAAGTCGCGTCGCGTCGCGATTCAAGCCCGCCGCCCGTAATCGGCACCCGCATCGTCACGAGGGACCGACGACACGAACGCTGAACTTTTCGCTTCCTGCTCGTCTTCTCTCATCCTCTGCTCTTTCTCGTTTTCTTTCTTCTTCTTCTTCTTCTTCTTCTTCTTCTTCTTCTTCTTCTTTCTCTTCTCCTTCTCCTCTCCCCCTTTGTCCTCTTCATGCTCCGTGACTCCGCGGTGCCGGCTGTTTGGCAATCACCCGAGGTGGAGCCCTTTTTGCCGCGCTGCGATCAGAATTAAATGCACTTAATGTTCTCCGAGTCTCGATATTCGGCGGGGATCCTGCTTCTTTTTTCCCCCTACCGCGCTACCAATCCATCCCGGAATCCCCAGCGTGCAAACATTGTGTCAGATTTTTCCCCATCGTTTTCCAAGGAAACGCCGTAAATGCCGTTGTTCCGGCTTAATTACCGAACTTTATCTAAAGAGAGCACCTCTCTTCGAGGAGAACTCGAGTCTGCGGGAGTCTGCAGCGATTAGATCGGATTAGATGGTTAAGTGATTAAAATGCCTCTCTGAGTTATCATGGGAGGAATTTTTCGCGCTCTTATCTGCCGCGCCATATAAGCCCGAGTCGCCTACAACGGACTTTTCCGAATTTATGCCCGGCGAGAGCAGAGAAATTGCATTAATGATACGATATAATGACATCAAGATGCAGATACGCGTTATCACTCGGTATAAACCTGCCACCATAATCATTATCCACCGCGATACAAAAGGACCAGAGCAAACGTCCCCCTGCTTTTTGCGGCGAGGTGGATCCTACAGGTTTCGCGTCAGCTTCCTTTTTCATCTCGGTTACGTCCGACAAACAAATCGCGCTTTTTACGTCATACGCATCTCGCAGGTAATATTGAAAATAATATCGGATTTCACGCTCAATATTCAGTTCTCAGGGAATTTTTATCCCGAACGCATATCCAGCTTCTTCAAATTTGCATAATCTTCCAAGCTGTATAACCTAATCGTCCACCTAGACGAGGAAAGATCACTCGCGATCGTCGTCTTCATCGTGCGTAATGAATGCACGTTGGATAATGACATATTCCGACAGAAGATCAAGATATTACAATTACGCGACGTTACAATATCCCCGTCCAGAATTCACCTTCCCGACCATCAATCTATCAGCCACTGCGTAAGCGAGCGGTAACAAGCAATTCCTTCCTGTTGTTGCCTGAACACGGCTCATTCTTGTCGCGAGTATCGCTTACAGGAATACTTACTCAGTGACAGTGCCGGTACCGTTAGCGCGATACTGCACCAATTGCGACAATGCGCGCGGCATCGGTATTCCCGTTTATCGACACAATTCTGATTGCCTCGTTGCGGTAATATTCCGCAAATGCGCGGCATTATGAACGGCGCTTGGTCATCGATTATCGCCGGAATCCGAGCTTCCTAAATGCTGGCAGAGGTGCAGGGCTGCGACAAATAAAATGCGATGGTTAATTGTAATGCACTCGGGACAGCAGAGGCTCTCCACTCGATGATGCTGATAGTGATTCCTGGTGGCTTTTAGCGCCGTTCCGCTGCATCGGCGATGGCTCTCGAGATTCCTTCGGCGAACGCCTCTCAAATAGGAGACTTCTTTGTATGCCGGTCCCGGACCTGTGCATTCTAACTGCACGATCAAAAACGAAGCCGAAGCCGAGGTATCGATCGCAGTATCGGTGTATGTAGGTATACATGTACGATCGGGGTTCGCGCTGCGTCATGCCGATACCCCGAATACCGATACATCACGGTGCATTCCTCGCCTCTTTTTCGGTCGCACTTACGTGACTCACATCCGATACGGTGCCTAAGCGCGCGGAACTGCACTCTCACGTGATCGGGCTCGCCAGGCTGATCTCCGAATCAGTGTTCCGCGTTAAGGGTCATGTCGCGCAATATATTCGGACGTGACGCGGCCCGAAGCGGCCAACTGTTGGATTCGTGCAAATTAAATTCGTGAAAGCACAGAAATTACGTACTTACATGACTATTATCGCTGTTATTATTACAGGAGGATTCCGTAAAAAGCAAAAAGCAAAAAGCCGACTCAAGCCGGGGTCAAAGACAAGAGCTCTCGCCGTTTGGAGTATTGCTCGTTCATTCTCGAATTTCGTTCATGGATTCATGATCGCGCGACCAATTGCAACTCGCGCGCGCAGTGATCGCGCGGTAATCCGGCAATCCGAAGCTCCGCCCGGCCCGCGAAGCGTCGAGAGATGGACGGCGTCGCCTCGTCGTCATTACGCGTCCGGCCGCTGCTATTGATTTCCGCGACATGTTTCCGCGGGATCATCGCATAAATCCCGCCGATAGGATCTCGACAAATGAAATTACAGGCTGCGGCCGCGCGCTCAGGTCACGCAACAGCAACAACACGCTGATCGCGGGCGGGGGTGGGGAGAGTCGCGATAAGGAAGGACGATTAAAAGGAACGAAGGAACGCGCGGGGGGGGGGGGGGGGGGGGGGGGAGGGAGGTGGGAACGATCGGTGACAAGATCGATCTCGCCGGCGGAGAGATCGTATCGCGTATCCGAGATCGCGCTAATTTACGCCGCACGCCAGCAGGCGGGGGAGGGGGCGGATGTCGCCGCTCGAGCGTTGACGCCGTTCGCTGTGAAACGATCCGGATCTGGCGCAGAGCCACGGGCGCGATCGAGGATAAGCCGCGTCGAGGCGGCGCGGAAAAGTCCCCGCGCGCGGATAAAAATCTGCCCGCGAGGCGGACGGAGGCCGACACGCGGCCAACGGCGACTCGGGATCGACCGATAAGTGACTAATCGCTCGTAATCTCGCGCGCGGAAACGTGCCCACGACGACGTTACTCGCCGGATCGTCACGCTATCGGTATTTACGCGCGAACGAATCGCGCGGAACGCACGCGTGGCGCTCGACGGCGCACGTTCCCAGGGCTTTTAAGACGCAATCAAGTTGAAGCGCCGTGCGATATCCGTTGGCGTATAAAAATGACAAAGCGGGACTCCGGCGCGTGTTATGGCGTTCTTATCTGCGCGCTTAATATCCGTCATAAAGTGCGCGATTATACGCGATTATACAAAGACATAATCCACTCCGTGTGGAAAATCATCGTTATACGTGCCGTTAATTATTACCGCGCGTTAGAAATACGCGCGTTCAGCGCAGGACCCACGTCGAGGGAAAGCTCCGAGCTTGGTCGAGATATCGAAAGACGCGCGAACGTCCGCGTGCATCATCCGCACGTTACATCCGTATATGACATCGTAAAACGGCGCGCGCGAGGCGCCAGATAACGCCATACAAGGTTCCCGTCGTCTCGGAGCGGATCAAGGGACGGACGGTGCGGATCGGCGCGGATGCACCGCGCTGATAGGACGATGCTGCGCGAGACGATCGTACGATCGCTCTCGCCATGCCTCTCCCCCTCGGCGGATCTCGCGGCCGATATAAATAATTACCGATAGGCCTCTCCGTGGCGAGTACGCGGCGAGGTGCGTATACGGCCCGAGCGGAAAGCCATTACGCCGTCGGGCGCGATAGCGGCGTTATACGAGGCCGTATACATCAGTATTCAGCCGATGCCTTTAAATACATAAATTCCGCCGTGATGCGCGACGATCCGGACTCGCGCGCGGAGGAATCGCCGTGAATCGTAAGCGATCCCGACCATCGGACATCCTCTCTCTCTCTCTCTCTCTCTCTCTCTCTCTCTCTCTCTCTCTCTCTTCTCCTCGCACCTGCGATCTTCCATCTTCGACCGACCCGCGCTCCAGCAGGTCAAGAGGGGAGGGGAGTCTCGCTAAGGCCCCGAGTCCGTGCCATTATCCTCCCTCGGCCGAGCTAATTTATGAATGGATTATGAATGGACGGTCCTTCTAATGATGCCCCTTCTCGCGCGCGGAACGCGGCCGCAGCGTGGAAAATCCGTTCGCGGCCCGCGGCGGGGAGCGCGCGCGCGCGCGCGCCCGACACGAGATTGGGCCCGCGACGCGCGCGCGTTGCGCCCTCGCTCGGATTTACTGGCGCTTCTTCGGCTTCGTCCGATCGCGCCTGCGCCGCGTTACCTGTAATCTCGCCGCTCCGCATGTAAGCACGGAACGAAACGATCGCGCGAGGAATCGCGCCGGCTGATACTAGCACCAGGCGCGACGAGCGACGAGCGACGAGCGACGAGCGACAGTTGGATTGATGCGGCGATACGCGTTTTGCCTGGATGGTCATCGTCGACCGATAAGGACGATCGAGCGTAATTCGAAAGAATCATGCTATACGCTCGAATCTGGGATCAGCGGATCGCGGGATCGAAGGAAACTCGGATTCTGGCGCGGGAGACATGATTCTTGTCTCAAAGAACAATCACGCGATCCTGAGCGATTAATGGGCATAAATGCATGACCGGAAGCTTCACGCTCGTCTCCCGCGCTCATCCGAGATCGCGGCGTTCCATCAGGCTCGCTAATAGCTCGAGATTGCCGTAACGAGCGCCGGAGGATTTTCGATAGCTTCCGCGATACGCTAATTAGACTCGATTCGAGAGGAGACGGGAGCGCTTGATCGCGACGCGTCGTCTATTAATTGATCGTTCGAGGAGAGCGTCCGGGACGCAGCTGGAAGTCGACGATAACGATACGCGGCCGTGGCGGTTACGCCTGAAAATCGCCGGTAAATCGGAGTGTCGCGGGAAGGGGAGCGATCATTTATCGGCGAACAAAGCGGCGCGCAAACCGGATTCGGTGAGGAGCCGCGCTGCGCGCGCCGATTAACGCGCTTCCCGAGGACGATTGAGCGGAGAAAGGATCGCGAGCGCGTAAGGACGGCGGGTAATCGTCGTTACGGTATCTCGCGGTAACAGCGGAGGCCGCTGATGGTCGCCGATGAGTCCCCGTAGAATTCGTAATTGCCGCGATTGACGCCCGGGGAGTTCCGCGCGGCGCGATGACGCGCGTAATTTAGCGGACCGGCAAGACGGAATAACGTTATCGAGCCTAACGTTCACGCATCGCCGGCCGTTGCCACCCCGCGCCCAACCCCTCGCCCGGATGGTCAACGGTCAACGGTAATCGCTGGTCGGTAATCTCGCGACCGTCGAGAAAAAAGGTCGATTTATCGAACGCTGAACGCGTATCGCCGTATCGCGAACCTGCTTACGAACCTCCGCCAATTAGTAATCTAATTACACGCGATGATGCGCGACGTAAATACGGTGAAATTTCCGCCTGTCGCCGAGCGCAGCCTCGTCGAGTGCCTGCCGAAAAGCAGGCGACGAGGATAAACGCCGGGGGGAGATTAGAGACGAGATAAAATTCGCGAGATAAAATTAATCATAGCCTTGGCGTGCCCGTTTCCAATCTCATTAAACTATTTGCGCTCATCTTCCAGTTCCTTGCACATCTGCGACCGCTTTGCGCCGATCGTATGGCGTTTAATCGCCGCAAAAAGGCGCGAGGAAAGAGGAGCCGCGCAGGAACGGAGATGATAAGTGCCGATCGGCCGATCGACAGGATAGATCGACAGGAACAGGCCCCGGCCATCGACTCTGCCGGCGAGCGCTGCTGCACATCCGAGCGGGCCGAGGATCCGCGCCGAGGAAACACGAAACGCTCGTGCGTGCGCGCAGAACGCCGCGCGCCGCGCGCGCCTCCTCTCAGAAAGAAGAGTCTTTTTGTCCGTCGGACCGTTGTCCGACAATAATCATCGGCGGTTTGCCTCTCGCGTGCACCGCGACCGCGCGCGGAATTGCCCGCGTGAAGAAATCTGGCGCGAGTGCGGCGTGCGCGAGCGGTCTACCTACCGCGGCGCGGCGGGTTTATTGCGGTTATCCGCGAGCGGAGCGGAGCGTAATTTTCCACGATGACGTTCTTAACGCCCGTCAGTGGTTCGAACGGTCGCCGGGACTGACTGGCGGCTTTCAATTCCGCGCGAGTTAATTAGCACGTTAGGCGTGCGGCGTCGGTCCGCGTTTATACCGCGAGCTCTACCAGGAACGCTCCCGGCCTGTGTCAATATTTCGACGAAACCCGCCCCGAGAGTAGTAAGTTGCCGCGCAGCTGACCGCGCGTATTTCGTCTCCGCATTGTCTCGTCCCGTTCCGGCGCAACGCCGGCGCGAGCACCGGCTACCGGCCTCGAGGAAAGCGATTATCGATCATTAATAACATTGACGTCAGACGAGAGCCGGCGCCCATTATCGCGCGATAAGTATCGATCTGCCGCGGCGGTATCCCGCAGTCCGCTTTTGCGGAACGGCGGACAGCCGATGTCGCTCCTGCGCGATGGACTTGGCTTGGCTCACCGCTGCGCTCATCGCGCTTGCCAGCTACCGGAACGTAGAAAAACAGCTCAACCCCCCAGCAGCTCTCGATCGATCTCCCCGTCGCGCAGGAGTATCGATTCAAGGATCGATCTGCGTTCAAAGATTCCCGCGGCGTTTTACACCACCTTCTTCGTCCATTAATACGTCGCGCGCTGCGACGAGAAGCCGCGAATCGACGACCGAAGGCGAAATGTCCTTTACACGGGTGTCGCTACCTTGCGTAACGGCGCGTGTCGCAATTATTCCGCAATAGCAGCCGAACAAATACCAATTTCCTCGATCGATTTCCCGTTCCGTTCTCGCTGGCGTTAATAGATAAACGCGCCCGATCCCGCAGCGCGAGCGATACATCTAACCGTGAAATGGCATTAGCATAAATCGACCGTGGCGTTTCTTTATTGCGCCGCTAACCGTTCCGTTCCGTTCCGCGTGCCGTTCGTCGAAAGTTCCAACCGTCGATGCAGCACCGGGGGCGTCGGACCGAACGACGAGACGTTAGAGAGCGATGATCACGGCGGTTGGAAGCCATAGAGCGTTAACCGTCATCGGCACGAGCGAAGACTCCGACGTAACTGCCGCGCGATTTTTCTTCACCATCCCTTTCACGGGGCGCACGTGATTAATTCCCTCCCGAGATCGTCTCGAAGGGCGCGACTCGCGGCTCGCGACCATCAAAGGCGAGTCCCGATTCCGCTCGCGATGTCCGGTTCGCCCGGTTTTCCCATGACGCGCGCCAACGACAACAGCATTTGCTGAACTTACCGGTCAGCTGAATCTCCCTCCTTCTCTCTCTCTCTCTCTCTCTCTCACCCTCTCTGTCCATCACGGGGTTGGCGGTGAGCCGAAAGCCGTTCGCGCCCGACTCGTCTTCGTCCATCCCTCCGTCCGCTTCTGTCTCGGTGGTGCAGAACGATCGGAGTGGACGAAGACTCCCCCGATCAGGTTTTCGTTCCCACCGTACCGGTGGCGACAGCGGAGGAAATAAAGAATCGTTAAAAAAAAAGGCCGAAGAGGGGAAAAGAGGGAAGAAGTCGCTCGCGCGATCCCCAGTCGTCGATGGTCATCCCCAAAGGAAATCTGTGCGCCATCACGAACAGAGAAACGAGGAAGGAGAGACGCTGGTCACTGTCCCTTACGCGTTACCACCACGTGTGGTAGCAACGCATCCCTCGCCGCGGTCTCACGAGGCCTCCATCGCAGGTCGCGCTTCTCTCTTCTGCCCTCTCTTCTCGGGGAGGGTGACGGCACCCCGGTCCGCGCGTATCACCGGGTATTGTCGAAAACCGGATTCCGCTGGACGGCGATAATGTATGCGAATGGTCATTGCGCGGCTCGTAGGAAAGGGGAGAGACCGCTGTCGGGAAGGCAGGGCGGGTCGCATCGTCGCACGAATCATCAGACGCGTCATTTAACGTTTACGTTTTACGTAAGACTTTATTTATCCCGTCTCGTAGCTGACGGAATCCTCCTGGCAGGCTCGGAGCGCGCGAAGCGTGCAAATGTAGACATCGCGAGCCGGTGCCCGTTCTATATACGCTTATCTTGACGAGCCATCTTCTATCCGAGTGAACGAGAATGTTCGTAAATGACCAATAAATTCATCTTAATCCCGCGCGCGTCTCGATAAATAAAGCCATCGCGCAGCTCGGCATCGGGACGCCGAGGAAGAGAGACGGAAATAGAAAGCACGCGTCGCGTCCTCGTTTAATCTCCGTCGATGGGATCTCGCGAGCTCGGTCCCTCCGCGCTCTCACACTGGCCGCGGCAGGTTGCGTGCCCCTTCTCCCCCCGATCGCCCGGGCCCATGGCGTGACCCGTGATCGGGGGCACCGCGAGCGGTGCGCGAGGGCAGCGCATCAGGTATTGTCGAAAACCGGATTTCGCGGTAATGTATGCCGATGGACAGTGCGCGCATTGCAGGACGAACAGTGGCAAGGGGTTGCAGGTCCTGTGACCGGATCCTCCGTGCTCTCTTCCCTTCTCTCTCTCTCTCTCTCTCTCCCTCTCGATCATGGAGGTCAGAAGAGGAACGAGGGGTGCACCGTTGGTCACGCGGACCGAGGGGCCTACTCGATGACCCCGTGGAATCCGGAAACTCGCTAAACCGGATCTATTGGTCAGTTTCACGTGTCTTACGAGGGCCCGGCTACTCCCGTTCCCTCTTGGCGCGCTTCTCATCCTTCATTCTGCTCCGGGTCGGCATTGAGCGCGCGGGCCGAAGAAGGGCCGGCAGAGTGCACGGGTTCGCGGCTCACCTGTATACACATCTACCTGCACGCGCGCGCGCGCGCGTGATTCGTGCTCGGTTCGTGTTCGCTTGACCGCGGTAATCCGGCTGGTGCGAAGATGTGCGTGCGCGCGCGCGAAAGACAACCCACTATCGGTGAGAACTGGACGCCGCTTGTACTCTCAGACCGGACCGACTTGGTATTGTTGGCCGACTTGGTCCGGCCCGTTGCTGCATCGGCCGTTGCGCGTCCACCTCCCTCTGTACCGTTTCCGTTACGGGCGCGTCGTTCCGGGATGACCGCGCGACGGTCGCACCGTTGCTTCCGTTCGGAGTGACCCGCTAACGGTCGGCGAACGGAACCGCGCGCTGCTGCTGGCGGGAAGTCGAGGCGTTGCCGCGAGGAGGAACCGCGCGGCGCGCGTGATCGATCGATCGTTAATTGAGTGTTTGCGCGCTCGCGCCGAAAGGGGGTAGCAGTGATAAGGGAACCGATCGGGTAGCGATCGCTCGGCGCTGCTACTATTTGTATCAATTACGGTATGATCGATCGTCCGTCGTGTTGGCGTAATTACTTGCGGAAACAGCGGCGTGGTCCTTAAGACCGCGAGCAGAAATTATTATGTTGCAACGAGAAAGCAGACTGCAGACCTCTCTTTCTCTCTTTCTCTCTTTCTCTCCGTCTCTCTGCGGACGATAATGATCGTCCGCGCTTGTTTCTCGCTTGTCCGATCGCCCGCTGTTTACTCTGGCAAGGAGCCATGGATACTTGTAGACGCCGATTTACATTTATACAGGACTTATCTCGCAGGTGTGCGTCTCATTTATGGCGGAATATTAAAACGGGACGTCGCGTCGCGAGAGTCGTAAAGAGACCCGGGATTGAGCTGTCGAAGTTTCTCGAATAACGTTATCTAAACCTGTGAAATCTCGCCGTGCTGCATCGGCGATCGCAGATTTAGCGCGCTCCTTAGCGTCGCGGAGAATAAAAGTGTCTACCGTAAATCACGCGATCCATGACGATTATAGCTCGCAGACAACGTCGTGAATCCGATGCGGTATCAGCGATGTTGCGCAACGCCAACAGTCGAAATTTATTCGCGCTTTCGAATCGTCGGACGAAATTTAATCGAGACGGGATCTCGGATGTGTACGACGCAGACGTATACGGAGTGACAAACTATCCGGACGGGATAAACATCTATCTTGATGAATATCGTACGTCTGCGACGCCCGAGGAGATCTAGAGAGTCCTAGAAATGACTCGCGCGCTCGTCTCCGCGCTTGTTTCGCTGTCTCGCGAACGCGCCGAGTTAACGGCCGACAGAAATAGCACGGAGGAGTGCAATAAAAATTTCAATTTTATTGGCTGCGCGGCCTTCCCCCTTGCACCATTCGCGATTGGCCAATTTGCTTTAATTTAGAAAAACCTGTCGTAGACTCTCGACAATCGTACTTTCTATGCACCTGACGGAAGTCTGGTCTTTCGATATCACTCGCTTCCGCGGTGCGTTATTTCGTTATATCGATATTATATCGAACATGAAGCCAATCACGTGCTTTGAAATACTCGACTCTCCGTTTCGCCACGCAAGCGAAACCAATACTGTTCTTCGATCGCGATTCCTCTCTCTTTCTCTCTCTCTCTCTCTCTCTCTCTCTCTCTCTCTCTCTCTCTCTCTCTCTCTCTCTCTCTCTCTCTCTCTCTCTCTTTCTCACGAAAGTCTGAGTCGCATGTTCTCTCGAGTTGTCGCGCATCATTGTTCCCGCGTTCCCGAGTAAATATCCCAAGTTTCACCGTCGACTCCCTTGGCGAGCTAAGCAGCTCGCGTTGAGTAATACAGCAGGTAGCAAAGCACACTTTCCGCGATACACTTTCCATGTTGACAGGCGCGAATCGCGCGCTTGCCATCCCTCGTGCGCGACACGCTCGAGCCATCGATTCGCCGCTTATCGATACACGTATTATTGGCACGCGTGCGTGGCCATTTGCGTTTCTCACGCGTTCCCAAAGCAAACGGCCAAACATCTCGTCGTCGCTTGCGCAAACAATCGCGCGCGCGCGCGCCGCCTGTACGCAAATATCTCGGCTCTCGGCCGTTGCCTTAGCTCGGCCGTCGAAATTATTCGACATTTGTCAGGGGTCCTTTTTCGCAAGCCTCTCCCCATCCAGAAACGACGCGTTAAGTCAGGTCATGTTATGGCCTTATCTCCTACGACGCTACAAGGCAACTTCGCGGAGAAACTCAAGACGAGGCAACGAAACGGTTCACCGGTGCCGTCCCATTCCGGCGGCCTGGCCACCTCGTCCTTTTGCGGATTTAATTTATGGAGCGATTTTAATGCCTAAAAATACCATGCACCGTCCGCGCGTCCCGCCTCGAGATTCCAAGCGGTTTCTGGCCTTTCCAGATTCCCTCGCTCTCGCTCGTTTCTTTATCGTTTCCTCCCTCGCCTTCCCTCCCTCCCCACCCTCGTTCCGTCGCGTTTCTGTCTCTCTCTCTCTCTCTGTCTCTCCGAAGATGTGCGTGTGCGGAGGATATCGCGTGCTCGCACACCTACCGAGCGCGTATCGCCGCTTTCGATGGCGCGGCTTCGCGAAACCTCCGCTGAAAAATCCGCGGCCGTTCGTTCACACCGATCGGCCAAGCGCGCATTTGTGTGCGCGCGCATACATTCGCGGGGCGAGCGTTTTACGCGCGAGCGCTCGATCGAGCGCGACCGAATCGCAGATAAATCGTAAATCGGTGTAGCCCGCGCCCGTGAACGTGCGCGCCGCGGGCTTTTCAGCGTCTCTCGCCGAGTTACGCGCGAAAGCCGGCGAGTTACACGCTTCGCCGGGGTTCGCTCTAGGTATGATTTATCGTCGCCGGTTGCGGGCGAAGTCCACCTGCTCGCGCTCGACGCGTTTCGCGCTTCGCGCTTCGCGCTTCGCCCTCGTTTCTAGTTGTTTTTCGAGGAAAAGGGAACCGCGCGAGTCCAGGGAATCCGCCGCGATAACGCGCGCGCCGTTCGTTACGATTAGCAAATGGTATCGCGACACCCGCCCAAAGCCGATGCCCGCGAGCGGACAGCTCGCATCCGCGTCGCACGCGGATTATTGAATTAAATATTCCTGCAGTGCCGTGCAACCTCCCTGAGCCGGCGCGTTAATGTACACTAAATTACCGCGTAGAACATTATCCCCGGCTCTTACGGCGATAAACGCTGCTCATATCGGGCGCAATAATTCTTGTCGGATCAGCGGTAAATTATTTCGGGCCCTGACATAACGCCGCTCCGCACGCAGCACACGCGCGGCGCGTTCCCGCGGCTTCCCAGGACGCGGCGCGTATCCAGACGCGTACCCCAGTAAATTTCGCGGACGCAACGCACCGAATTAATATCCCTCGTATCGCCGGGAATTTATTATTATAGGGCAGACCGCGCGATCGATATTCCGCGATTAAAGGGCCGCGTTAATCACGCTGCTATGCCGGAAGTCGCGCCAGCCTGCGCCGAGTAATAGCCGGTCGCGTTGCACGCGTTTACCGTATTTCACGTCGCCGCCAAATGGGGTGGCAATCCTCGCATCCCCGCGCCCGATCTCCGTTGCCGCGTTGCCACACAACGGCAACAGCACATCCCGGCGTGGGATGAAGGACCGATCTCTGCCGATCCTCCGGCGTGCCGTCATCGTGCCCCGGGCGATGCGCGATCGCTTCCTCGGGATCGCGGAAGCGATCGCTCCGTAATTTCGCCAGCGAAACGGATCACCCTCGTCCATCCGCCCTTCTCCGTCCCGGCGTTTCCCTCTTGCCGCTCGCGGCTCGGCGATTCGAGACCATAATTCATCCATCTCCTGCCGGCGCGATGCCCGGTGCGGATTATTAAAGTGCGGAGTGGAGGAGTGAAGAAAAATCTATCCATATATATATATATACAGTATAGTGCGCGAAGATTAGAGGGGGTGAAGATTAGAAGGGGAACGGGGACGATAATGATAACGAGATGTACATGCGACGCGCGTACAGCATCCACATAACGCACTCGTGCATCGGCAAGCCGGAGTCTGCATCTTGAATATAACTGCGCGTTATGATTTACGCGCGTGCAGAGCCACTCATACGCGCGACATCCGCGAGCGGAGAGCTGTTCCAGAACCGGAAACAATTCCGGACACGGAAGAACTCCGGAAACAACGATGCGGCTGCATCCTGCGTGCGGCGAATTCTTTCTTGCAGTCAAACTAGATCGCTCGAGTCATCCGTTCTCATCAGTTGAGATTCCGGGAAGAGCTCTGGCTTGGCGCGTGATCTCGCGCGATCTCGCTGTCGAAATTACCGCTTTCAGACCGATTAGATTCGTCGCCCAGCGTGGGCGCCCTTTCCATCGCCGATTTCCATTTTCTCGCTTGTAGGCGCGTATTGTACAGATACGCGACCGATGAGAATTCATCTTTGTCACGGTGGTTATAATTATATGAAAGTAAGAATCGCGATTATCACGCGCGACCAGCAATAAAGATCATTCATATGTACTAATCGGAGAAGCAGAAAGAGAAAGAGAAAGAGAGCGAGTTCAAACTATAATTTATATCGTGATGATTTGAAATGGAGGGAGAGAGAGAGAGAGAGAGAGAGAGAGAGAGAGATTCCTCATCATTCTCCTTAAATCATCGTTATGGCTCGAGTTTATCATTAAGCCGCATCGATCATCGAAAGCATCGATGTAACTTGTTGTTTAACAACGCGATCGAAGAGCTTGAACTGATTTCCCGTGCATGCACGCGTTTCCGGTCCGCGCCGCAGAACGAGAAACAGAGAGAGAGAGAGACAGAGGAGGTGAAGGGGGGGGGGGAGAGCAATCCGTCTCGCGTTCATTGCGTTACCGACAATGCCGATTCCCGGATGGAATTTAAATTACATACCGCGCGCAAAATTGCGTGCCCACTACCGCCGAGTAGTATTAATATCGATCATTTTTCCCGGATTGTTATCGATCCGCGGCGCCGGCGAGGATCGTCCGTAGAAAGGGCGGCGCCGCGTGGTTTTATTCGCGGCAACGGAAATATCCGGGACGCGTTCACGCGTGCGTGCGTGCGTGCACGCGTGCACGCGTCCATTGAATGACGCTCGCGCGCTATCTCGCTTCGACCCGCGCGGCATCCGCGACCGATAAGCGAGCGCTGCGAGCCAGATTTGAGATGCGCGCGGCGCGAATTTTGCAATGCAGATTCCGCGCCGGCAGTGATGGACCGATACGCACCGCGCGCTGCGTGTTACTCACGCATAGTGCGCGCCCATCGCAGCGATCGCGGCGCGTTTCGCGTGCGAGGGCGCCTCGCCGAAGGGCGAAGGGAAGACTCGCGGCAGCGCCATGAGATTTATGCTCGCGTGGAGCGCGATGTAGTCGCGATATCGCCGGTCTGATAGATTTCGTAATACGGTCACATCGGGAAAGAGGGAGACAGAGCGCGTCTTTATGTCGCGACGACTCTTGGTCCGGCATTTCCACGCGGGATTTTTAGCGGATGCGAGCATCGCGCGATAAGTGAAATAACTTTAATAACCGGCCGGAGAAAGCCCGCTGCGGGCTTTCGCCTCGGCGGATTTGGACCTGATTGTCAGCGCAAACGCATCTCGGAAAATGACGGATCGATCCGCGATATCTTGCACGTGATTGTCGTACAAATTTCAAAACTGTAAGCTAATGACATACTCGGAATAAGATGGGGAGATAGCAAGAAGGCCGACGATAATTGCGATCCATTTGCGAGAACGACGATAGAATCGCGCGCTTGATAGCGCATCGGCTCGCGCGGATCGATTTGCAAATTATTCCAGCGACAATATCGAGCGGCATCGCCGCGCGAAACGCGTATATTGCGAAATATGATTAGCGCGTAGCCGCGGCCGTGCCGTGATAAATATTAATGGGCGCTAATACGGCCGTGTCGCGTTCTATCGGGCATTAGTTTTCCGTGCGGTTGCGATACGATTGCCAGTCGTTATGCTCGTGCGCCGTTGCGACTGTCCGCCGCAATAAAATAATCGCGGAATCAGAATCGGAATCAGGCGTGCATCGACGACGGGCAGAACTCGCCCGGAGCGGAACGGCGCGTCGCGCCGATTTATTCGCGCGCTAAATGGATGTGCGCGAGCGGATTATGAGACACGCCGGGGAGAAGCACGCGGTCTACGCGTGCTTCCTGCGCGCTAATGAGTTTTCAGGACATTTCCCGACGCACAGGACGATCGCAGATCGCAGCGGCTTGATAGCGCACGGCCTGAAGGCGGCAGGAACCGCGCGTTACACTCGCCGATTTATCGCAGACCCATTAATTTCATTTATATCCTCGCGATTGCGACGCGACGTTCGCCAGGCGCCGGCGACGCGCTAATGGCGGAACCATCGTTCAAAATCAGCCGCGCCCGTACCGTAAATGCCCGCGTAAATAAAATGCCGGCCCATAATCCGACGTGGCGATCTTGACGCGGATCATCCGGGAAATCAGCCCGGCGCATCTCTCACGCGTGATCCGCGTATCATTCCGGAAGCGGCAGACGCGAGCCCGAACGGACGTTCGGGCTAATCTGAACGATCGCTGCGTCGACATCTCGCGCGAGATCATGCACGCGCAAGAAGCTGCACGCCTCGAGAAACTCGAGGCGCGTTTCTCGCGCCCGGATGACTCGGCCTCGCGACGCGACGTTGGGATCGCCGACACGCTCCTTTCGTCCGCCCTACGTCGATGCTGAGATTATCTCTGGCGCCCTCGCGAGAAATGCCGCTTGTAATTCATCGGTGCGCGCTCCCCGCACCGATTTCTGTATTCGCTGGCAATTAGCGCCGATCGCTCCGCGCTCGCAATCTCCCATGGACCGTCGTCGTTTATCAGCCCTTTATCTCGGACCGGTTCGTCGCGGGAGTCCCTCGAGAACGCGGCCAGGCCGGCGCGCGCCTCGTCGCCCCGCCGGCGTCTTCGACCGCGCACGCTCGCACAATGCGTAAATAACGTTGACTTCATAAAGCGCATTATATGCGCGGAATCAAGACTGAGCGTTTCCATAAATCACGCGCTGGACCGCCGGCTACTACGCCGCGGGCACCGTCGCTAATGAAAATTTGTAGAACGTTGTTATCGGCATGCCGGTCGGTATGCTCGCGTGACGCGCCGTTTGTGTAAATATCTTCGGGAGATCCCCGATACGATACGAGAAACGAAGAGAGAGAGAGAGAGAGAGAGAGAGAGAGAGAGAGAGAGAGAGAGAGAGGCAGGAGAGCAGCAATATCTAAAAGTATCTCGCGACCGTATCGCCCGATCTCTGACGTTTCATTTTCAGTGAAGCGAAAATCGACATTTTTATAATGCAGTCCCCCCCGAGAGATAAGCATTGATCCAAAGGCTACCGAAAGCGGAGATTCCCCCTCTGGAACACCGGCTCCGTAATGTAAGGTGAGCGCCCCTGCGTTTCGTTCCCTCCTCTCCCCTCCTCCCGCCCCTCCCTCTTCCCCGGGTGCCCGAAAAAAAAAACGCAGACGGAGCGATGCTGGACGGAGGCATGTTGTGTGCCGGCTAATTTGCATGTGCCGATCACTCTCGTACAGGCTCGTCGTAACGCTCGCGGAAACGCGTAGAGAGCAAGCGGACACGGTACTCCAGATCGGCGAAATTATCGTTATCGCGCTCGGCAGGTAACGCTTCAGGTACTCCGCCGTATGTACCGCCACCTTTTTTCCACTCCGCTACACTGCCTAAGCTCCCGTGTAAGCGCGAGAGCTAACGGAACGCCTGTCTCGTTCGACAATCCATAAATCACGATTCGTCGCCCGGAGCCCTGCAGCCCCTGCCCGCCCCCCTAGCCGCATCGCGGTGAGCGCCGTCGCGCTCGTTCGTGCGCGATTACGATTGGTCGGATAATCATGATCAGTAGGCCGTATCGCAGAAAATCAGCGTACATACGTACATTCGTACGAATCGTCTCGCATGCCTGATCGTAATTAATAACGCAAAAGGCGCCCGCGAAGCTGTCAGACGTCGCGCGCGCGAGGGACGGCGAACACCGACGCCTTGACGGCGGGACGGGGTGAAGGGGCTTGGGGATAGGGGGAAGGAAATTGCAATTTGCCGATAGGGGAATAGGGAAACGCCCGCGTTACCGCGTTACCGCGCGCCCCTGTTCGCCGGTGCGGCCTTTTTGCCGCTCCTCTCCCCATTCCCCCCTCCCCCTCCATCCTCCTCCTCCTCCTCTCCCCCGCTCCTTCCAGCAGGCCCCTCTTCAGGGGACCGACAATGCAACGACGTCTCCGCTGCATTATTATTTTTGTTTCCTCTGTCTCTTGCAACCCCGCCCCGGTGTACGCCTTCCCTCTTTATTCGCTCTCTCTCTCTCTCTCTCTCTCTCTCTCTCTCTCTCTCTCTCTCTCTTTCTCGACTTTCTGTCGATCCTCTTTTCTTCGCCCATATTCTCGCGGCCGATCGGCTACCTGGTCCCTCGCGTTACGCATTCAGGTCTTGTCTAGATGCGGGATAATATTTTCTGCGACTGTATAACAGATTTACGAGCAAGTCACCTGGACACGGCGCGAGAGCGCAGGAAAGAGAGAGAGAGAGAGGAGAGAGAGAGAGAGAGAGAGAGAGAGAGAGAGAGAGAGAGAGAAAGGGAGACGGCGCGTATGCAAGCCACCGTTGGCGGGATGGAGAGGGCCGATAGCGCGACTCGCTCGCCGCGTGAAATTGGACTTAATGATATGGCTTTCGAGAGGGGAGCGCGCGGAGCTGCCGATTCTACGTTGCGTTGCCGAGTTACGTTCGCCACGAAATGCCTGGCATCATCGGGATGATGGACGATTTTTCGGAAAGGAGGAACGGGGAGGTCAGTGAGCATAATCAGAGATAACACCGAGGAAAACACCGAGGACTTCTGTTGGAATCTCGCTGTCGACCATTCCTTCAAACGAAAATGATCGCAAATGGCATTCCCTTGCAGGCCTTCGAATCTTTCATCATTACTGGGCCCGCTCTGGTTTTAGTGATACCGAATGAAGCATTGATTTGATTTGCTGAATAAACATCGATCTTGTTACGTATCTTCGCACGGTTAGCCTGTATTAATAGCCCGACATCCATTTCGCAAGGAAACTGGTCTCCTAAATCGAAAGTCAGGGCTTGCATAATATCAGTGTCACGTATCATACATTGGATAACCGTAGAAATAATAATCGAAATAAGAAATCGAATTAGATATATAGATAGTTTCACATGTCCAGCTGGCGTTTCCTCGCCGGCAGCTACGCGAATTTCTTCCCTAATATTCATTTAACGGTCGATTAACGCATTTCTTCATTTCTGGAAATTTCCTTCAATATTAATCACGATTTTTCAACAGCCCGCCGTGATTCATGCCGTTCCACTTGCTGCATCGTGAGATTAAACGTTGAAAATGTCTCTTTAAAAGAGCTATTGATTTATATAATGACGGCAAGTGTGATATAAAAACTAGCTCGCGAGATAGGTGTTAAATCTCAGCTCTTCCATCGGTTTTGCGAAATCGCACGCTCGCGCGATACGCTTGCGAAATCGATTGACTCACTCCGAAGGCGGAGAATCGAAGAGACGGGCTTTTTCTGCCGACACTCGGATGCTCGATCTGCTCGGCTCGAGGATCGAAGGAAAGCGTAGTCTTGCGATTCGGCGCGCAAACGGACCGGCGACCGCCTAATTAGAGCCCGATTGTCGCGATTTAATCGTGCGCGTGATTAATTTGACGTAATGCCTGGCCGCGCTGGTCGATGGACGCTCTAGATGAAACCGCACGTCGATCGCGTACATGCTTGCGTGCACGTGCGATACCGTTTGTATATTTCAGCCATTGAAAGCATACAGGCGTTAGCGATGTTAAACGCTTACTCGTCGGATCTCGCGGAGCAGCGTCGACGTTGATTAATGACAGCGCGCTCTGCGCTGATAACGCGCTATCGCGCGTCCGCGATTTACTATTAATTAAATATTTAATTAATAGTAAATGTATACATGTATATATATATATATATACACACATGAATATTAACATATGTATAATATAAATATATATAATTACATATTTCCAGTTTTAATGGTTTCGCTACCTACGCGCGCGAATACGGGATGTTACGTAACGCGGCGGCGGCGCGAATATAAATTCGCCGTTGCGCAACGGTGCTCCGTTATCGCGAAATCGCCGCGCGTCTAATTTCAATTCCGCGGCCGCGCTAAAAATATGCCGGCGAAAGAGATTTCGTTATAAATAATTCGCGAGGACGGAGTCGGTCGTTCCGTTAAACGGCATTGCCACACGTTGAACCGGATGCATTGTACGCCCGCCAGGAAGTAATTTCCCGCGTGTACTTCATCGCAAGGCCGTCGCCTCGCTCGTCTCCACGTCTGCTAGTATCTGTCATTCATCTGGCGATCTCTTTTATTAACAGCTCGTTGTGCGCTCGATATTTAAAAAGTTCCTCAAACTCTCGTTAACATCAGATTAAACGTTTGCTCGAGCGGACGCTCGAGTAATTACGGCGTCACGGAATAATCCTTCTTCTTCCTTTAATTATAATATAGATGACTCAACCGGAATGGGATATTCAATAAATAATTATCATTATCCGAGCTCGCCCGCCGGCTCGCGAGAAAGAAAGAGAGAGAGAGGAGAGCTCGTTCTCACGGTTGCACGGTTCCAGAGTGCACGGGGAGTGCTCTCGTGGCAACGAAAAAGTTATGATGGTGGATTATACGAGGGAAACCCTCTCCGAAAAGAGAGACGGAACAACGGGAGGATCGGAGGGAGGGAGGGAGGGAGGGAGGAAGGGAGCGAGAGCGAGATGGTGAAGGTTTTTTGGCTTTTTACGCTCCGGCAGGTAAAGCCCCTGACGGGGGTGTTCCCCGTCCTGACAGGTGCATCTCTTTTTAACGTTTTCTATAGAGCACCATCTCGACTATCGGTATCCAACACCGGGACACACTTAGCCGGCGCGCATGTGCGCGTGCCGCGGCCCGTCCGTCTGTGTGTGCGCGCACACGGGCGCGCTCGTGTGTGCGCGCTCCCCGAGATAAATATACCGGCCATGTATCTCAGGTATATGAAGGTAGCATCTTTCACGAGCGAGAGGGGCAGGTAGAAGAGGCCTATATACACGCGGGTCTCTACCTGAGAGGTCACTGGAGTGACTGAGGGAAAAAAAGATTATCTAGAGGAAGAGAGAGAGAGAGAGAGAGAGAGAGTACCGGCGGTTGTTCTCTCGGAGGAAGAAGAGGGCGGGAGGTGGAGAGGCGCGCATAGAAAATCCGCATCTTACGCGCGCGTCTTAACGGGCCGAGAGGTGTGATTATACGTCTGAATGATGGAGGAATCTCGGAAATCCTCGGAAAGAAGACGTGTAAGCTCGTGCATTGTGTCATCGAGAAAGGATTCCCTTTCGAAGCGGAGGGAGGAGAGGCAGTCCTCGCTGGCGTTGCGTCTTCCGGATACTCTTCGGTGTTGCGCAACCTCGCGAACATCGCGATCGCAATGACGATGAAGTGTTCGACGAGACCCACGTAGGTGATCAGCGCGGATTTGGCGTCGAGTTGATTCCTTCGCTCGCCAGGTCTCTCAGATCAGCTGGGACAACTAATTAAGATCGATTCAGCCGTCCGCAGCTGAGTACGCGGCAGCGAGGTATCGAATCTCCCGCGCGAGCCGATTACGCCGTGGCAGAATTTTTCTCGGCGCTCGCTGAATCTGAATCGAGCTGGAGGTAACACAATCGTGCCGCTGCGCATTCGGTGACCTTAATGTGGCGAGCGGATAATAATGCATTTCAGCTTACTCGCCGCACCGTGGACGGCTCGGACCGCGTAATTAATGCGCGCGTATGTTACCGCGCGTACGGGATCTCGGCGGTGAGGGAACAGGGAGGGGGAGTTTTTGTTAGCGTTCTTAATTAGCGCGACCGCGCGGGCGCGATGTACTCTCGCATTATTGCGTAATCGCCGAGTAATTAATACAACCGTTGACGGCGGATTGAAATTTTTCCACCTATGCGTACCCATGCCGCACCCGGGTCCGAGATGCGCAATCAACGTTAATTGCGTAACGCCTAATGATAAATTATCTGTTGCGCTTGTCCACGCATCGTTGGACAATATATGTAAAGCCGTTAGAAGGATGCGATCGGAGTCGCGCGCCGCGATTCTCTCTCTCTCTCTTTCTCCCACCGTAATGGAGCTACGCGCAATAAAGGTTCGCTTTAGCGACGACACCTCAACAACACTCTAATGATCGCGTATCCGTATGAAGCGACGATGGTACCGCATTGCCTCCCCGCGTGCCCCGCGGCTATCTAATCGCGCGGGGATCGTTCGGGCGAAACGTATCAACGAGCGAGAAATAAATGACGGGGCCCGTCGTTGGTGTCGTTCCCTTTCCTTTTTTCTCTCTCCTGTTTCTTCTTTTCCTTCTTTCTTTCGCTCGCGTGATTTTATAATGAGCGGCGGGATAAATAATGCATGCGCAGCCGGGCATAAAAGCGGCGGTCTGAACTTTTAAGCATTCCCAGGCAGAAACAGTATGACGACTGTCGGATAAGGCAAATAAACCGAGAGCGTGATTAATACGCGTCCATCTCTTAAGTAGGCTTTAACACGTTTATTTACTTTGTACGTCCGCTCGCCCGTGTAACAATTTAAGACTCTATCTGCTTCTTCGTTATCGCAGGAAGGTGGAATATCGGAGCGATCTTTCGCCGAGTGCAGAAGCGACGACGCGAAAATTCCAAACCGACCGGTTAACGCGATGCCTCATTTTCATCGCCGATCAACAGATCGATTCTCCGAACGGCTATTGCAGCCAGTCATCGGGCCCAGTCATCGATTAACGCCACAACTCGGAGGACCGGATCGCCGACGGCGTGAGGATCATCTGACATTTTCACGAGAAGTATCACTTCCCGCGACGCGACTGCATCACGCGCCCCACATAAAAGCCCCCTCCCCCCGCCCCCTCAAAGATCGCTCGATAAGATGGTTTACAGCGTATAACGGCCACGGCAGGAATCTCCCGCGCAACGAACCATCTCCGAACCGCGCGCGCTTCGTGGGTCCTTAATGGCGGGTCCCTCCCTCCCTCCGCCCTCCTCCTGGCCCGGAATGGCTCTCGGCGACCCACGATGGCTGCTGGTCGCCGGACCCAGCCGCGCGCTCACGAGTGTATCGCGTGTACGGGCCCGGCGCGTCCACGCAGCGCGGTCCTACCCCCTCCACCCCTCCGCCTCACGCACACAGGCGCGCACGCGCACGCGCGCGCGCGCGCGCTCGTTCGCTCGCTCGCTTGCTCGTAGCGGACCGCATACGTAGCACACCCTAGTGTCGTCTTACCGCGTAAGCGTTGATTGGTCATATCGTGCGTTCTCCGTTTCACTCGTAGGATTGCAGGCCGGGGCGCTCCAATGGTAGGAACGCGAATTTCGTGCCGCCCCTCCGGCGATCTTTACGAACTCGCGACCCAAGAACGCGGCCTGTCCCGCTCGGACGGACTCCCGGGATCCTCGATCTAATCCCCGGGCGAGCATTCACGTACGCACGCACTATGCATGCACGCACGCACGCATGCGGTGTGCTTTATGCTTACCCATTAGCTCGGCGAGGCGGCAATTACGCTGCAAGTTACGTAGGCATCACATTCGACGGGAAGTTAATAAGCGACGTGTACCGCGCCGGCGGGAGGAAAAAAGGAAGGCTCGTTTAAATTATGCACGATAATCCGCCGGCGCGACGCCGGCGGGTAAACAAAATTTTAATTCACTCGGAGTTTATCGAGTTAAGTCGTTGCCGGAACGACGCTTTATCGTCCGCGCGTCGTTCCGCGCGCGGATCGTGGATTCTTCGGATTATCCCCGCGGCGGTACGTCCACGACGCATGCTCCATGTCCGTCCGGAAAAACGCCAACGTTTTATCGAAACGGCTGCGTTTACCGGATTTTAATCCAATTTACAGGAATGCCTCGGATTCCCTCGTCGATAATGATACTGACGGAATTTGTTGTTAAGTGAAATGTTGGGAAAGCGTGTAATGTGCAAGTCGCACGCGAGCCACACGAAACAGATGCGTTTTGCTTTTCTCTCACTTGCCTTTATTTACAGAGTCCCCCAGTTAAAATGTTAACAGCGCATCGATCTATCGTACTCGGACCTACCGTATCTATTCCTGCTCTCGAAAGTCGCAACGGATGCACGAAAACGGCAAAGAGCACCGACAAAGAGCAGCGCGTTATCACCGTTATCGCTATCCTTTGCGACTTCCGTGAGTCCGCGAGCGGCCGCACGCTCGGGGATCCGCCTGAGCAATCACGTCGAGGCACGGTTTTTACGTACGAGAGAGACGTACGGCGTCGATTTTGTGGCCTCCGCGCGGACCGGCGATCCGCCAATTACGCCAGCGGAAGCGACCAGTTAGCGAAATCAATCGCACGAGCCGCTCACCGCCGCGGAAAAACCCCGCCGCGGATTACCACCGCGCCCGGTTTCGCCGGTGACCACTCGGGCCCCGGCCCGAGTCAATGAAACGGCTTCCCCCTCCCCCTCCTTGTCCCGCCGCCGCCGCCGGGGACGTGGGGAGACGCGCCGGACGCATGTCTGAACGGGGTAACTGTTTTCCGTTCTTGCGAAAAGCTAACGGCCCCGAGCGAGCGCTCGGCGCGCCGCAATTTCGCCGGGGAAGCGCGGGAAGGGGAGAGGGGGCGGTGGGTGGAGAGGGAAGCGGGACGCAGGAACGCCCGTCGCGCGCGCCGCGATTTTGCGAGTACCGTTACGCGAGAGGGCGATTTCATTTCGCGTCGCGATCGATTTATCGGCGAAATTCCGCCGAGGTCCGCGAACGGCGCGGAACGTCGCCGGTCCCGATGCGAGTTCGAGACGAGTCGAGATCGAGCGATTATCGCGGCGCAGCCGCGCGAGACGCTTCCCGAGAGGCGGCATCGATTAACGTTTGAAGCGCGCCGAGCTAAGCTCGGCCGTGAACGCGTGTTTACGTTATTCGTGTTCCCGATGTTATAACGAATGCTATATTATAACGAATTCCACATCATTTCGATTCCATGTTTTTGTAAACACATTGACGACATTGCCGCTGCTCGTTAAAGTTATTGAAACCATTAATAAATCAATGACGACGTCAATGAATGGCGACGGTCAAAGCGCTCGTTGCTCGAAGAATTTCCCCTCGAAATCGGAATCCCCCGCTGACAGCGGGGATATTTGCCGAAGCGCAAAGATATTTACACAATCCCGCCTCGCGCGGGATTGACAGAGGGGGGGTGGGTGGGTGGGAGGGGAAGACTGCTTCGAAATTTAAACGGGTCTCGTTTCGTGTTGCTTACGACGGTTCAAAGGTTCAGAGCGAGCGGACTTCTCGTCTTACGACGCAGTTGCGTAACGCTGCCTTAATTAATAACCGCTTTTCGTCGCTGCGCCAGTTAATTGTATCGCGCGAACTTAAAAGAAGATAGCTGCGCCTGTGTTGCCGCCGCCGGCATCCGCGCGCGCGCGCGCGCGCGCGCGCGTGTATGTGAGTACGCGTGCAGACATCGGCCGAAGAAAGTTCTTTTTCTGGTTCAGCGGGATCCTCTCGGCGGCAACCTGATTTCGCTGCCGTCTACCTTCTCACTTGCGCCGGCGCAACGAGCTGTTTTCGCGCTGAGACTAATTGCGTCCATTAATCGTGACTCGATTCGGTAATTCGGATTTGGACGCGCTTTGTCAGTGTCTTGTTTTCGCGGCGGCGGCGGCGGTGGCGGCGACTCGCCGATTTCCGGGCGGGACCAGTTCAGGCGCGCGCACGCGCGTTCGTTAAACGGTAAAGCCGGGAAAAAAAGACAAAGACAAAGGGGAAGCGGAGGAAAATGCGATCATTCATGAATCCGATCCGGATAAGTCCAAGTCAGACGTGGACTCGCGATTACTCCGTATTTTCCTCTCAAATCTGATCAACATCACGCGCAAACGCGTGTACGCGTCTAGGTTGACACGCGGCTGGCCGTTATCGATTATGAAACGCAGTTGGCTGCACTCGATTCTTCGCGGATGATGCTTCTGCCTGCAACGAAGAATTAAACGCGAGTACAGATGGACATTAAAGATAAGACCGCGGACCGAGTACGAGAGCAGGCATTGACATTAATTATTCGCGTGCGCGGTTGCGGAATGGCCGACGACGAAATTTATCTTTCCATCGCGCTGTTGGATGTTACGAAGCCGCTTAGCCGGCGACAGTGTTCCATTAACGGAGACGTTGATCGTCCGGGTATCGTCCAAGTATCGGGCGTCGAGGGCGATCTCAGGCCTGAAACGGCGAAGAAAAAATAGCTCGAAGTATTTAAAAAGCAGGCGAAACGACGCACGCAAAAAAATGCGCGGTGCGTGTAACTTGCGCTTATTTATGCTTTTTATCCCTCGCAGTTGGAATTGAAAGATCGCAGAGGCTTCCCGGAGCGGTGGGCAAAATCGCAACTCGTGCGGCTTAAACGAACGGCTCATCTCTTTCAGACTTCAGCATTGCTGGATGCTGGCGGAGCATGGGACGACGCGGTTGCTCGTTCCGGTAATCGACTTATTGTACACGCCGGGCAATTATTATCGCCCGCCTGTCGGACAGTTTAGATCGCCTGTACGCGGCTTCCGTAACGTGCCGCGCGATAAACGCCAGCCCGGCGACGCGCATGCGCGAAGAAGCGTTCACGCGCGACGCCGATATTCCAGCCGAGTAGATTTTCCACGGCGACTGATTAGTGGCGCTACGGTAAATTAGAGAGGTGCTCTAAACGCGCGCGCGCGCGCGCGCGTCTCTCGGCTAAGGCCGCTCTTACACCGGCCGTAAATCACGCGGCTCGGATGAGACGAAAGCTTAGAATCGCTCGCGGAAGGCAAACTCGATATCGGGAGTTAATTAATTAACGCGTCCTCGATAATAATCAATAGCAAGTCCCGAGCATGTCGCTTCTGCGTCCTTTTTTGCTCTCTCTTATCCTCTTCATCTTTTGTCATGGCGATCAGATAATTTTGAAGGATTCCTGGCAAAAAAGATATTGATATGCGTAACGGTAGATCATCGGCGGTCGATCGCTGGATGGAGTCGGCGAAAATCTATCGAAGCAAGCTAGGACATGCTCGGTCCTATTGAGGCTTCTGCTCGGTGTGACCCACTTTGGCGAGCCAAAGGTCCTATTCACGGGACAACAGGCACCGCTTAGCGTCCCACTGTGACGCAAACGACCCGGGATCCCACCGGCCCGTATGAAACTGGCCTGAGAGCCGCTCGATGCGCAACGACGAAAAGCGATGCCATCGGCTTGACGCGCGTTTTACCAGCGATAACGCCGCGACGGGGTTACGTACGGGGCTCCGGCAGCCTCGTATGCGTAACACTTTCGATACCGTTATCACGAGCGCCATTGCAGCGCTTCCTGCCGCCAATCTCCCGCCACGGAGCTCCTTCACGCGCTCGCGATACCGGCGAGCGTAAGAAACGCGCTCGCTTAGCCGACACGCTCGCCGGTCGGCCAGCCGGTCGCTGGAATATAATTATCAACGGGATAAATCAGACACATTTTTCGCATCGCTGTTTAATTAGCATTAGATAACCGGACGGCGCTCTCCGGCATTCTAAATTGCCACTTCCAGCGAGAGGAAGCGAGAAAAAGAAAGCGAGCGAGCGAGAGAGAGAGAGAGAGAGAGAGAGAGAGAGAGAGAGAGAGAGAGAGAGAGAGTTCTGTCTCGCCAGCGAAATCAGAACGCAGTGATCGGGATATTTTCGCGCGTTTGACTTTTCGGTCAAACCGAAACGCGGCACGCCGCGGTAGGAAAGGAATTCGCGGCGCAACATCCTGCAGCGGTTGCATTCCGATTCACGGAACGCCTCTCCGCCGCGGGTCGGTGCGGGCGAAAGGGAAACGGAACGTCCGGTGCAACCGAAATCAACGCGCCGGGCCGCGATCGATCTCGCGTCATCACGATGAGATCTGCTCACTCGAGTTGGCCTCGCCGCATTTTTCTATCCAGATGTAAACACCTAGCGGCCGCTTGCTTTGGAGATACGCACGATCGACGAGAGCTGACCGGCCTCTCTCTCTCTCTCTCTCTCTCTCTCTCTCTCTCTCTCTCTCTCGGCTGACGAACAGGTAGCGACGATCTATAGGCGCTCGCGTACGTATACGTACGTGTAGGTACACGCGCGTGAATAGATGCAACATTGACGTTTCTCTGAATGAATCCCGGGTGAACCGGTTGAGAACCATTATGCGCGCTTACGAGCGCTCGCCCGTTTAACACCGCGGCGCTCGGAGACTCGAACGGCCGCGCAAGCGGTGCCGCGCGCGCGCGCGCGCCGAATCTCGCGCCCGGAGAGTTGGATGAATCGGGATCGCCCGCGACTGGTTCCAGCTACGCGGGAGGACGTGCGTCAGTCGCAGTCAGTCGGGATCCGGGCCCGTTAATTGACTCTCGACGATGCTGCACTTGCGGCGAATAATGGCGGGGGCTAGACAGGGGAAGAGGACTCGCCGCAGTCGTTGCGAGCGCGAGCCAGCGCGAGATGGGATCTCTTCTAGGAGTGGTGGTTGACTGTTCGCGATGATGAAAATGAAAATCGATTTGCATGATTCGGCTACTGCGTCCTCCCGCAGTCTCCCGTCGTCTCGTCGCAGCGCGGAGCTCGTTGAAGCTGTTGCAGCCGGACGTGAAGCAAACGTAACGCCGGTCGAGAGGGGATCTGAAACAAAAAGAAGGGCAGTTTCTTAGAACTTATTCCGAGTCCGCACGAGAGCGCCGCGTCTTTGTAAGCTAGCCGCGCTTCTTCTTCTTCTTCTTCTTCTTCTTCTTCTTCTCCGCCGAGCTATTCTATTTTGTCGTCGCACGAAAACCACCTATGACAATCGGGAAGCCCGTTCGTTGTCCGACACGAGAACAGAGCGACCGCAGGCCCGAGCAAGAATGCGACGTTTTTGTTCCGCTCGTTGGGGAGGCAGGCGAGAACGCTCGGCTAAGCTCGATAAGCTCCTAATGAAGCGAGCATGATTTTCGTGCTCTCCACCCCTTTCGTTTCAGCATATCGTGAGAAATGAGAATTTCGCCGGGGAGGAGCGCGTGTATCTGGCCGATAATAACTTGTCGGGGCTTATTCAGGGAGACACGCTCGTAATTACGGGCGACACACGATCTACGGGCGGGATCGTCCCGGGTGAAACGGCGCGTTCGCGGCTGCGCGGCTTGAATTTCTCCTTGAATTTCCCCCCCGAGTCGTAATTCTATCCCTGAGGAAAGTCACTCGCGAAAGCTCCCCTCGCGTTCTTGACGAGGCGTGCGAACGCGGTGCGTGTTATTCTTCAATAACTGCTTCTTGTAACATTAAGCGAGATAGCTCTGAGATCACCGATGCCTTGCTTCCTCGCTTCAGGATGCTTGTTCAGAAATTTACCGCGTTGTCGGCGGGACGGTGTCGACATCGAGTCAAACTTCAGCGAGAGGTTCCAACGCTTCCCGAGGAGCGCACACTGCGCGATATTTAACGCGACAAGATCGAATGATAAGCCGGTTGTTGTCAAGGCGTTGCGAGGCAATCGGCGTCGAGCCACTCGCGGCACGTTGTCGCTCCAGATGCGAGCCGTGCCGATCTGAATTACGAGCATTTCTTCGCGCGTTTTCACGCTTCGCGATCGGCATCAGTATGTACCCGATGCGCGCCTTTTATCCGCTCGACGTGACAGATATACGACGGAAAGGTGGGCGCGGAAGGCGACTTTACGGCTGCGCGCGCACGCGCGCGCGCGCACGCGGCGACAGATACGACGGATAGAGCATTTTCTCGGCGAGTATGGAATTCCGATCTGCTTTCACGCGGCCGAACGCCCGTTAGAAAGTAGGAGCGTAACGCGCGCGTAACGCTCCAACTCACTGAATGATGATGAACCACCGTGCGTGTGTTTCGTGAGCGGACGCGGCGGAAATGGCAGATCTGGAAGGGATCGAGCGGAAAAGAAATATCTCGGGACCCGCGCGCTCCGAACCCTCTTACCCTCTCGAAATGAAATGATCGTTTCTCCCTCCTACCTTCCTCCTGCTGCCTCCTCCTCCCTCTCGATCCTCGCCCACGTAAATGCGCGCGCTGCCACCCACGCGGTGGCGCATAAGCGCGCGGAGATCGTGACGATTCCCACGAGGAGAGAGAGAGAGAGAGAGAGAGAGAGAGAGAGAGAGAGAGAGAGAGAGAGAGTCTTATCACGAATTGTCTTTATTCGAGCCGAGCGGAGCGACTCGTCGGAATCGAGACGGATCCGAGAGGATGCTCGGGTTCGTCGCGCGAAAGCCCGCGCGAGAGGAACCGCGCCGCGTGGAACGATCTCGCGGCTCGGTTCCACGGCGAAATTCACGAATACGCGCGGCGCGTCCTCGAGCCCACAAACGGCCGACGAATCCCTCCCTGAGCAGGGTCGCATCGCGCGACGTAGCCCGAGGCTGTCCTCTCTCGCTGGGCGCCCATTTTTCACGAAATCTCTCTCTTTCTCCGAGAGGCTCTTTCCCCTCCTCTCATCCTCCTGCCGATCCTTCCGTGGCGCGTCTCCCCCCCCCCTCGTTCCCTCCACCCTCTTTTCCCGCCGCCGCTCCCCTCTCCTCCTCGCTTCCCGCCCCCCTTTTTTTCCTCTTTTAATTCCATCTTCCTCTTTTTCTCCTTTTAATCTCCCCTTCGTGCGGGCAGCCAACGCCCGTTCTCTCTCCGTTGCTCGCGCGGAGCGTCTCCTCTCCTCCTCCTCCTCCTCCTCCTTCTCTTCCTCCTCCCCTCCTCCCCTCCCCTCCTCTCCTCGTGGACTCACGCACACGTCCGCCTCCCCTTTCCCCATCGCCGTCCCAGCAATCCCCCTATCCCCACGAATCCCTCGCTCTTTCGATCCCGAGTCCATCTCCGTTCGTGGCGGCGCGACTCTGCGCGCCGGCAGCACCGGCAGCAGCTTCGCTCTCTTCGGCGTCCGGCGTCCAGCGTATGCGTCTTCTCTCGCGTAACCTCCGTGCAAGAGGGAATCAATCGGCCGCGCGGGTACGCACGCACGCACACGAGCGCGCGCTTGTACCCCTCATCCCACCATTGGCGAATCTCCCTCGCGAATATCTCTCTCACAATGGCGGTGGAAAGAAAGGAGAAAGACGCGGGAGACGATAGAGCTCGCTTCTCCATAAAGAAGAGGCTCCTCTCTCGTCCAGCGCGTTCGCCAGGTACGTCCGTCCGCCGCGGGGAGACGAGGGACGAGAGGCTGCGCCTCGTGTGCGTTCGTCTCGCGCGATGACTCGGAAAGATGCCGTCGTCGGGCGAGAGGCGGATAGAGGCAGGAGTCACCTCGCGATGAGGACGGGCGGGAGGAGAGAAAAGTAACGCGGGGCAAAAATTTATAATAGCTAGACGTATCTAGATGTCTCGCCGGCCGGCGAGGGGCATCCGCTTGCATTGCCTATTTAGCGTGCGCGCGCGCGCGCGCGCGCGCGTTCGAGACGGGAGATAGGTTTCTCTATTAGATATCCCTCGACGATACGATTCGGTATGTGGATATCCTTCTCAAGGTGGCAAGATAAAGAGCGAGCGTTATAAAATCGAAGCGATGGGGATGCGAGGGACGCGCGGCGAGGAACGGCACAGGCGGAGGCAGGGCTCGGACATAAGATAATCTACGTGTGCGTGTCCTCCTTCTCGTTCCTCTTCGCGGTCCTCCCCGCGGGTACCCTTCTCAAGGTAGCGGAGGTCGGAGCGGGACGGAGCCACGAGGATGAAATCCGGAGTAAGAAGGACGCCGAGACGCCGGCGATAACGTACGTCTGCGCGGCCGTCTTCGTCGCGCTTGGATGCTGCGACCGCGTGTATCCTTCTCAAGGTAGCGAGGCGGAGTAGGACGCGGCTCGAAGGTGGAATCAAGCGGAGGGAGGAAGAGGAAGAAACAAGGAAAGAGAGAGGGAGAGAGAGAGAGAGAGAGAGAGAGAGAGCATGCCGGAGCAGGACGAAGAGACATGATGATGCACGTGTGCGTATGCCGCGACTGTCTCCGTTCCTGCCGCGGCACTCTGGTCGAGCGTCTCTCTCAGAGGCGAGTGGACGGAGCATAAGAGATGAAGAAGCGGTCCGCGTCCGAGAGAGATGACTGTAGAGACACGATAATGCCGGGTGGCCACGATCCCCGGTTACCCCGGCCGCCTCGTCGATGACTAGATGCTCTGTTTGTATCCGTGCGGTTCACCGCGGAGACGATGCGTCTGTCCTGGTCCCGCACGTCGGCCAGATTCATGAATCCGTCCTTGTCTCGCGTTGGCTACCTGCGCCGGACCTCCTGCCGTCTCCCACCGTCGTCTGTCCGATTGTCCGACCGTCTCTCTCGCTCGCGTCTTGAACCTCCGCCTCGCGAGCCTGGGCTCTCTCTCTCTCTCTCTCTCTCTCTCTCTCTCGCGCGCGCGACCGACCACTCTCACCGTGACGCGCGAGAGCGAACGAACGAGCGAACAACCGGAGGAAGAGAGAAGAACGACGGAGGAGCCGGAGGGCCCTCACCACTCTCCTCGATACACATGGACGCGAGTATCATTCTCTCCTTCTCGATCAAAAGTGGGAGGACGGAGTGCTGGATCATGCGGAAAGAGGAGAGAGAAAAGCAGAGAGAGAGAGAGAGAGAGAGAGAGAGAGAGAGAGAGAGAGAGAGAGAGAGAGAGAGAGAGAGAGAGAGAGACCCCGTCACGAAAGGGAGGCGTTATAGGGTGCGCAGGTAAAACGGAGGAAGAACGATACGAACGGGGAGAAGAAGAGGGACGACGCTCAGGAGCGAAAGAGGCTGAGAGGCCGGGGAGGAAAAAAACGCCTGGGCGAGAGCGGGTGGGAGAGAGAGAGGGCCAGGCAGGAGGGAGGAAGCGAGCGAGACGGCCGTGCGCGGACGTGTGTGGAACACGAGTGGAGCAGAGGGGGGAGAGCCCGAGACACGGAGCAGAGAGCGGGATGCTGGGAGGCGGCGGCGGCGGCGGCGGCGGCCATGTTGCCGTATCCCGAGAGAAGAGAGAACGATCCGAGAGAGCACCGTGAGGCTGCTTCGTTTGTTGCTTGCAGCGGCGCGGCCCAAAACTTTGGGCGGTTTAATTCTTACCTGTTGGGCAGCGCGCAGGTCAAAGTGGTGCACGGTTCCACCCTCGTTCTCCGCTCGACCTCGTTTCGACCACGAGACAGCCATCTCCAGTTAGTCGGCCGATCGGTGAAGTTTTCTGGTGATCGACGGCAACATCGTCGTCGTTGCGCGCGTGAACGTGCGAGTGTGTGAATCGCCGAAGCCGGGTGCCGCGTCCGCGCTGATTACGCGATTGGCAGACATACGCGGAGACAAGTCGGGCAGAAACCTGATCGAGTGCCGCGCGCGCGGACGAGACGAGCGGATCGTCGAGACAGCGATACTCGTCGGGGATGTTCGGAACGTTTGCGTAAGGATGTGCGCGCAGTGAATCTCGCGGGTGTGATAACTCGAGTGAACCAGAAGAACAAGATCGCATTCGCGATACGTACGGGGGTGCATCCCTCAACGGGATCTCGCGGAGTATCGCCTGAGCAGACCGGCGACTCCCCAATCGTGCGGAGATCGTCGCGGGCCCCTGACGAAGGGTGCCCCTAAGAGACGAGCGGCCGCGATATCAGCGAATTCGCTGAGAAATCGACCGCCTCGGTCCACACAGCGAAGCCGGTGACACTATCATCCGTTGAGATGTGATCCAGAACATAGGAGGGACGCTCGGTAGTTTGTAGTCGGTCCCCATTTCCCCACCCTCCTCTATCACCCCACCACCCCACTGGCCCCCCTCGCGACCTCTCTACCACCTACTCTACCTCCCCCTCTCGTCCTGTCCCCGCGGACAACATGTGCGCGCGATAATCCACCGCGTCGCTGAAACAACCACCGTATCCACCGGCTCCTCTCGAATGCGCCTGCCGCTGCACCGCAACGATACTTCTCCCCCCTTCTATGCGACCCCAACGAGTGAGTATTTAACTCTTTTTATATCGCGTCTCGCACGTCTCGCTACAATAGTCCCGTCTCCGCCGCCTTACTTGCCAACGTGCTCGTCCGCCTCGGTTTCCCGCGAGACTTGGTCAATAGCTGCAGGCTACCTGCGCGATGACGCGCACAGGTGACGCGCAGGTGATCTACCGGTAAACAAGTGGGCCCGAAGATGCTGGACCACTCAAGTTCGCCGTGCAGTGTCCTGCCTCAGCTGTGCTTCTCCTTATTTTGCAGTCGCTCCTCCATCGCTCCGACGTGTTGTTCCCTTTCGTTGGCACTGCGCTGTCGCTGCGCGAGGGACGCGCTAAGGATTCCTAGATTATCCGATGGGATAGATTAAATTCCCCGCTGTTCGGGAAGCCGTTCGGCAGGAACGTTAACGGAAGCTACGGAATTACCGGCTGCGAGCGAGAGGCCGTACATTAACGAGCCAGTCGTCGTATGTAAACATAGGACTCTGTTTCGTTAACGTATCCGCATTCGAAGGCGATCAGGACGATTAATGCACGGATTGCCGCGAGTATAGTAACAGAGATCGGAATCGCGCGATGATCGCGCGATGATTGCGCGATCCCTCGTTTCACGAGGGGTATTCGTGCGAGAGCCGGACGAGAAGCTGGGAAGCATCCCCGAATGCCGGGCCTTCGTTCTCCCCTTTCCTTTGCCGGGAACACGTGCTAATCGTTCTATCCACGTAGAGCACCTCCTAAAGATCCTAAAGATCCACGGAACTTTCCCACAAGCCAAAGTCGGCACTAATTCTCACTCCCGGAATTCACTGCGGCTACGGGGGACCGTTCATCAAGGTCGATAATGAGAAGCAGGTAATGGAGAAGCCGTTCATCCGGAGACGAGGACGAGTCGTCAATTATCGCAGCGTCAATTATCCGCATTAGCCTGTGCGAGAACGTCCTAGCATGCTCGTAAATTCCGCTCGCGAGTCGGCGCGCGCGTTCTCAAAGAGGATCACCTCGAAACTCTCACTGGTCTCCGCAAATTCACTCTCGGATTCGTGCACTGATGCATCAACGGCGACCTGCGCACGGTCAGTGGACGATCTCGCCAGACGGATCCGTTGGATCGCGATCGATCCAGCGGACTCGTCGGCGATCCGGCGTCGCACAACTTGCCGAGGCATTCGCGTTGAAGCTGACGAGTCTAGCGCGACGGAGGAGACGCTTCTTTGTACGACTCGGCGGAGTCCTCCGTCGTCCGGAGGCATCGTCCACTGACGCGAGGCGAGGGCGTACAGGTACTTGAAATACAAACGGACCCACGGAGGTGGGTCCAATCTGATGCAGGGTTCCCTTTGAGAATCAGGTTAGACCGGCCGAACCTGCTCCTCTGGCTTCTCGTCTCCGGTTCGCGGTTGTATACCGGCCCCGTGTGCGTACCTACTCCTTCTCCCCGGTCGCCCCAATCTCCTTCTTCCGCGTAGTAGGTAGGTACCTACCTACCTACCTACTTCCCGCCGCCACCTTCTTCGGCGTATCTCTGTTCCTCGCTGTTTCTCTCTCTTTTTCTTTCTAACAACCAGTCTTGTTCCTTCCTCGCGAACATCACCGCGTCTCCGTTATTGAGAGCTCGGGAGCTGTGAGAGAGAGAGAGGGAGGGGCGGGGAGAGAGAGAGAGAGRGAGAGAGAGAGAGAGAGAGAGAGAGAGAGAGAGAGAACCGGCACCATTCTGTGTGTTCACTCTCGATGGTCCGGCTTCCTCGTTACGTCTATTATTATACCTGTCTATCCGTCAGAGCAGTGCCCGCGAGCTGAATTCCAGTTTTACGCGCGCGCCCTCCTCCTCCACGCGCGTATGCACCGCCGTGGTAGTAGGAGCAGATGGCCAAGACTCGTCGGAGGGAAGAGCGAACCGACTGGTTTTGCTAACCATCCACCTGGGCGAGAGACCGCTCGCGCGCTCGCGCGCTCGCGGAGAATAGAATTCGCGGTGTCAGACTGGTTGACCGACATCCGCGCGGATCCTCCACCCGGCGATAAGTGAATAAGCGCCGAACCTGCTCGCGCGGCGCGTTCTTCACGTTCGGGTTCCGGTTTCCCGCCCTGACACCGTGCGCCCGCGTGCGAGACCACGTGCGAGCCACGGCGGATGCATCCTCCGGTTCCGCGTCGGCACCTACCTGCTATGCGGAAAACGTAGGACTACTTACCCACTTCCACTTTACCCCGACGATAGCCGGGGCCGTCGGGCCACGGCCGGTTCGTCCCGTTCATTCCCGGCAATGCCAGCCAAGCGGTCGACCCGCGCACGCGCGGGAGGGACAGGTCTCCACTTCTGTCTTCACTCTCGATCACCTTGCTTCTCCCTTCGCTGCGTTACGCGCGCTGCCGTGTGTCGCGCATCGTTGAAGCGTTTCGATCGTTCGCGACCGAGCGAACAGCCGATGGATCGATAATCTGGGACGAACGGACGGTGACGACCGGAAGGTCGAATCTTGATGGGATCTGAGACGCGATCAAGCGCCAAATGTCTTTCTGTCTTCTTGCAGGCTCCAACACGCCTCCTCTGCGAACAACGACGTGCCATACAACCCCCACCGACCTGTGATACGCTACCCGATGCCTAAAACTACGCTACGTTTGCGCGAACGTGGATACCTAGTCGACGACTAGATCAGACTGGACGACTCTCGATCGTCAGCCCGACGAAGGAATCGTTTCCGGAGAAAGATCTCGGAGAAGAGATCTGGCGCTTTGAGCGAAGCTTTAAGCGATACGACGGGACGAGAGAACTGGAAAACGTCGCGGGAGAATGTCGACGTGCGCTGACGAAGCCGACAACGCACCCCTGCACATGCAGGAGGCTCTGTCTCCGGTCAGTCCCAAATCTTTTCGCTTTCTCGCGAAATAATAATTCGTTACAGCGCGATTTAGACGCGATCGTCCGCGTCGATCGCGGAAGCTACGTGACTGCTAGCTCATGGATTCGATTTTTGAAAGATGAAGATCGAACGAATATCGACACACAATGCAAGGATCGTCAGCGGTTTAGTACTAGGAAAAAAAAAAACACCACACTACGAAAATGACGATATTTATGACTGATATTTCACTCGATAGAGCAATTGCAAGGTCGAGTCGGACGTTTCAATAAATTCCTGACGATTTTCATCGAATGATTTTCATCCGCGAGGGCTTCAACTGCTCGCGGGATGCAATCGTACTTCACAGCCAGACAGTCGCGCGCAGGTCATCGTTCGAACTCTCTCTGTTTCTTTCTCTGACCGTAATCTCCCCCTCTCTCTCCCTCGCTCTTCCACGCGCGTCTGCTTTCTTCGTTCTGGCCGACGACGCGCCACCCGTTGCGCGAAATAACGAGAATGGTGGGCCGCAGGATTGTTATTGGCTGATCGTGTTGTTCCACTGAGAACTTCTGGGACGGCCCTGAGACGTCAGGATTTAAATAATGCGCGAGTCCCGCAGTATTGAACGATAATCTGTCAATTTTTCTCTTGCCTAAGGCAAAGCCGAAAAAACGATTATGGAAATGTCCCTCTGTTTTCGGTTCGCATCGAAAACAGTGAGAGCTCCGGCTGTGCCGCTAAAACGCAAATCATGGAGATCGATCCCAAGGGGAAGGGAGAAATTCGGGAAACGCTCCCGAATGAGTTGCAAAGCGTCCTCGTGAACGATTACTTCTTGCACGCACGTAAAGGGCTTGGCTTCAAACCGCGTCGGATCAGCATGACGCGTTAACGTTATAAATTATATTAAACCTTTTTAATATAATTAAAACGTTTAATTGCGATTCCGCAGTTTAGCCTCCGAGGTCCAAAGATCGCGCGCGTTTTCGTGAAAATTCAATTCGAGTCGCTGCAGGTAGCTCCGAAAGAGCCTCCATCGCGCGAAAGTGAAACGCTTCGAGACCGGCCCCGTTATTCGCGCCGCTCAGCGTTTTGCACAATGAGAGAGGCGCGCGTATGGCAAACGGCGCAAGCCGTTCTCGTGGTATCTTAATGGCTCGGAGGTTTTACGGCTGAATCCCCGCGGGCTCATCGCGAGATCGGTCCGCGGGATTTCAATCGCGCGAATTAGGCATCTCGAGATCGCCGCGATGAGTGTCTCTCATCCGGCGATCGGAGGGAAACAGCGCGATGGGGACGCGAATTGCTGACGAGCGATTCCGCGCGAGAGCAGATGGATTTAAAGGATCTTCGCTCGTCGAGAGAGAGAGAGAGAGAGAGAGAGAGAGAGAGAGAGAGAGAAAGACGAAGAGACGAATCTAGCGTTTGGTGGACGCGTCGCATGGAGACGAAAAGGAGAAGTGTGGGTTCGCACCTGCGCCTGGCGCCTTTAAACGCGCGGTTAAATCCGCCTTTACGACGAGGATCGGCAGACCGGCGCGAAGGCATACCGGGTGCTCACATTACCGTGTAAATATTATCGCGCTCCCGGATCGGCGGAGGGAAATGCGCCTCTGTCGCGACGCGTCTCTTCTTCTTCCTCCTTCCTTCGTCGGCGGACAGGCGCGGCCGAGTTTTCCTGCGCGCCAACATCCCCATTAAATCTCGGCATTCTGCGAGTCCGCGTTAAACGAACGGTACGTAGGTTCGCGACACCTCCATGCCACGGCGCATCTTGCCGCGAGCAAGACCACGAAGAGATCTGCGCGCCGATGACTCGTCAAACTTTGCCTTCGCTCACGGTTAAGCGGACGGAACCGTCCAACGACGATCGCGCCGTTCATTATGGAGATAAGAAGCAGGGGCTCTTTAATAGAATTCCGAACGACTGGTTATTTTGTATCTTCATTAACTTTTTCGCTGATCGATTCGTTATTGGGCGAGGGTAACGTAAGAAAAAGGGGGTCCACCTTCGACGAAGCAAGAGAGACCGCGCGCGCGCGCGCGCGCGCGCACTCGTCTTTTCTCGATTCGAATGACTCATGAGCGATCGCAAAAACGAGATTGAAAGTGCGCGCAAAGAAGAAGGAAAAAAGAAAGAGAAAAGGGAGGAGGGACCGTATTGAAAATAAGCGCGCACCGGCAACGGGCGGCGAAGGTTTATTTTATTTGCGGGGTGATTCACGGAACAAAAAGGCATGCGCGCTTGATGAACGGCGATGATAAGTAATCAGCGAGGACGTTAATTAAATAAGCGTCGGACTGGAGGGGAGCTGGAGGGCGTAGCGTGCGAGGAGGACACACGTTCGTGTCGGACATTTCGATGCTCCGGGGACTCTCCCTGGGAGAGTCGGAATGATGTTTGCGAAATATTTAATGCCTAGTTATATAAAAGATTGCGGCTGAAGCCATGCCGCACGGCGGCCGCAATCGTCCGTACGATTGACGAACGTGATAAAATATCACGCCGAACGTCGGTCAGCACAGTAGTAACGCGAGAGAGATTTCGCCGAGACACCGCGGTCACCGCGATTTTTCTCACAATTAACGCGCCGCGCAACCAGGAGCGCTGACCGCATAAAATGACGGAAAAGAGAGAAGGAAAGAAACAAGTTGCTTTACGAGTCGTGGCGCGCGCGCGCGCGCGCGATGTAGAAAACGAAATGGGAACGACGTTACGTACGATGAGCTCGCGACTCGAATCTGCCGCGAACCGCGATCTCCGTGAATCTGCATGGAATCGCGATTCTCTGCCTGGCAACGTTATTCCGTAAAACGACCGAGCGAGCGTCGTTTCGCTACGACACGCCAGCATCCCGCTAGAGGACACAATACCCCGGACATTGTTGCGTCGCGAGTATCAGCGAGCGGCGAGCATCAGACATCCCGCCGCAACGAGATGGCCACGATGCTAACGACTAATAAAAAGCTAATAAAAGGCGGATCGCAGGGATATCATCAGGCGATCGTGCGTGTACCTTGAGGACACGTACTGGCCGAGCCAGGAACGTACCGCGAAAGAAAAGCACCTAACGATTCCACGTATCCGCGTACGCCGCGCAGCTGCGCGCCGCGCCGCGATCGGCAACGACTGCACGTTGAGGCGCGGGAGGCGGGGGATTGTCTGCGCGCGGATCGCGGCCTAAGCGGGTAAGAAACCAGACGTATCCGAGGGTACCCCGGCGAGTCCCAGGTCCGTCCACGGAGGGACGGACGGACGGATCCGTTCGACCGGCAGGCGCGTCTACCGTTCGGGGCTCTCGCGGACCAATCAACTGTTATTACGAGGGTACTTTTTGCGTGTAAACAGAGCGCGCGGCATCCTAAACGAGAGACAGGTCGCGAGACGAGATCGTCTACGGCGCGGTAGGATTCGCGGTAGCCGCTTCGCGAGATCGCCTGCGCTCGCCGCGATGCAGCGATGATAAAGCAGTCGGCAGATCGGGAGGAGTCTCGCTCCCGAGAGAAGATGCGATCGGGGATCGGACGCGGGCGAGGACGTACGTCATGGACGTCATGAAGGATAATCTCGATCTCGATTCTCGCGATCGAGAGCGGTAAAATACGTTCGATGAATCGCGCGACAGCCGTGACGGCCTGATCTAATGCGCGCTGCCGAGATGCCGGATCAGACCGCCGGCGGAAATGAACGTTACTTGATAAGTACGGCGTGATTATCCGGACGGCAAGCCGGTCGTAAAGCCCGGCGTTAGAAGACCGTCCCGCTCGACGGCGAATGGCCCGCACGAAGCGTAATAAAAACTAATGGATTCGGGCGCGGTATCGATGGATCGACGGATGGCCGTCGATTCCGGCGGCCGCGCGAGCGCGATAAATCTCCGCGGCTGACATGGGATTAGATTTCGAATGAAGTCGGTACATGGCCGGGTATCCGCGTCACGGAGTACTTAACGTCGTGTAACGACCGCGGGAGGTTCGTGTCGCGGCCGCGACTCGCGGTCCGCTTGATTAATGTCCCCTCCTCCTCCTCCTTCTCTCCCTCCAGCTCGGCATGTCGGGGAGCTATGCGCGACACCGCCAACCGAGCGTATCGCGATGTACGGCGCGCGATGTCGAGACCCCTGACCTCTCGGTAGCGCGCTCCGGCTTTCGGAGACGAGTCCGGATGGCAGCCCGCTGATTCGTCGGACGGAAACCGCTAGGGAATCGACGACGGGAGAGAGAGAGAGAGAGAGAGAGAGAGAGAGAGAGAGAGAGAGAGAGAGAGAGAGAGCGGAAGAGAGGCGCGCGAAATTCGCGCGGAGCGCGACATTCGCCGCCCGGCGTTTTTGTCGTCCGCGCGATTATACCGTTACGCGGCGACCGGCCCGTCCATTAGATACGTCGGGCACGACAATGTCCGCGGTTTATGGATCCTGTGTTTAAACGCGCGCGGGCATTTACGAGCACTAAAATACGAAAATGAAATTCAGTTACGATATTTCTCGCGTCCCGGCGGTGGCCTCGCGGCGCGCCGTCAGCTCCGGGATTAACAACAGCCACGAGGTAATCGTCGCGGACGCATCGCATAGTGAGAGAATTTCAGCTCGCGGCGGCTACTGACGGAATCACTAACGCGTACGCGTTATCCGTTATTGCTCGTTCGGATGAAGATTCATACGTGCCAGCGGTGCCAAGGGACTCGCGATTATTCACCGCATCCTATTCACCGACGATTTGCGTTACGTAATCGGAATTAACGTTAAACGCGCGTTTACAGCGCGCGACAAAAAGCGCGGACAACAAGCCCGGTTAACAAGAGGCGGGGAGGGGGGGGGGACACGGAGGGGGGAGGGGGCCTGTCCGACGACGGGGGCGCGCTTCCCGCGGGCAAAAAGCCAAGGGGGCAGGCGCGAAATTACGACGTTATCAATAATAAGCCAGCTTATTAGGCTCTCCTAAATAGCAGAGAGTCATAATCGCGACGGGGGAAAACATTGTTATCTCGCGCGGAGACGCGCGGAGACGCGCGTGTGGTCGCGCGTTAACGATTTCGCCGGGCCGCCAGGCTAGCCGGGCGTATTTCATCGCGCTAATCCTCGCGTCCGGGTGTCGCGCTGCCGCGATTCCTCATCGTCGTTGAGAATTACGACGGCCAACGCCGGGGGAGGGTGGAGGGGGATGCAACGAGCCGGCATTAGCCGAGTCCGCCCTCGGCATTAGCCGCGCGTTGCCGCGGCGCAATGACCGGAGGGAAGGGAAAAAAGAATATTCTTCCGATTGCGGAGGGGGCGAGGGATATCGCGTAGAGAAATATGGGGAGGGGAGAGGGAGAGGAAGAAAGGGACTTTTGCGCCTGGGCTAACGGCGCGCGTAATTCACGCGCACCTCCGCGCGCGAGGCGCTGCCTCGACATTAAGAGGATGATTCATAATATTGTTAATTATGTTAATTGACGGAGCCCATCGCTGCAGTCGCTGACTGCTGCGGCATATACGAGCCTTAATGGCGCTGCCACGTCGCTCGCCGTCACGTTACGAATGATGCTGCGGTGACTGTGTGGCATCGGGCAGTTCTCGAGGTCTCGGAGGTTTTCCTAGAAAAAAGAGAAAAGAGAGGACGGTGAGAAAGGGAAAGAGGGGGACTCGGCGCGGTGACTTGGGTTGCTGCTGCTAGAAAGCACGATAATCCACCGACACGTCGGAAATTCCAAACGACATCGTTACCGTATTCTTATTCATGCGGATCGCGGGGTTCCCGCGCGATAACTCGGGATAATTCCTCAATGGGAGGAACATCTGAATCGTTTGGATTACGCAAATGGATTACGCCGATGAACTCTCCGATATAAGCAAGCGCAGAAACGAATAAGCGCGCGCGCTTTGAAAAAAATCGCGGAAACCTCGGAGAAATCGGAGAGGATACGAGGATACGACGCAGCGGGACGCAGCATCCGCGGGATTACCGCGATCGCTCGTTTGCCGGAAACGATCGAATTCGCTGGCACGATCGCCTCGTGCCAACAATTAGATGATGACAGGCGTCGTTGCGCGCGACGCGACGACGCGCGAATGGATCGCCAGATTCTCGGAAATGAAAGCCGAGACGCGCCGATCCTTCCTGAATTTCGCGTCGAGGAAGGCCGATCGCCTCGAGCGGAGAGCCGCGAATGGAATGTACTCGGGAGCGCGCTCATGATCGTTTGATCTTTACGGGAATATCACGGCGCGCACGGCGTTGCAAGCAATGCACGGACAATTAATTATTACACGAGGGGATGCCTGGTGGTAGATACGTAACGCTCGCGCGCACGCGCAAGATAATAACGTAACGTAACTCTATCGCGGAGTTATTAGTATTCGAAAACGTTATATGCCGTTGCGACACGCATGGCGTTGCTCGCGAGCGCGCTCGGCCGTATAAATCCGAACGTCGTAAAGCGCGCACGCGCGCGCGCGCGCGCTCATTAACGCGATTAATAAATTAGCGCAGTGCGCGTTCATTCCGTTATCGTTGTGAGCGAATGTGCAGGCTGTGCAGGCTGCACGGCACTGTTCGGTAAAACAAGAAAAGAGCGAAACAGCCCCTCCTCTCTCTCTCTTCTCTCTCACGATCGGCATTGTGCGGGCGTAAAGATCAAGGTCCCCCCGGTTACCGCTGCAACGACGTAACGACAGCGCCGTCGACAACAATGTGTCTTCGCGCGGCGATTGCGCGCGACATGATTTCACGATCGCGCGCGTTGCGTCGCCATTCCCTCATTGCGACTCGCCGCGAGAAGAGAGAGTGTGAGAGAGAGAGAGAGAGAGAGAGAGAGAGAGAGAGAGGCGAGGGGAGGATGGAGAGGAAAGAAAGAAACGATCCCGCGAGCGTGTAAAATCCGAGGCGGCAGTAAAATCAAGCCAAGCCAAGTGTGTAGGAGCACACCGCGAGTAGTACCGCGAGAATATCTCGATCGACGATCTCGCGGCATTATCGCGCGACCATAGTGCGTGCAGGCGCGGAAACCGGCGCAGGGGCGGCGGGATACGTTTCGCAATCGCGCGACTCGAATCGCGGCAATGATCCACCTACGTACGTACGTTTGCAGGTGCAGGAGGCACCAGTCTCGCCGGCGTCCTCCTCTCTGAGCAACCAAAATCAAAACGAGAACGAGCAGCAGGTCCTATTGGCGACCATGCAGCCGGTCAATGTGCTCGACCTGCACGAACCGCCGGCAGTGCACACGCTCCACCCCAAGTACCACCATCACCACCACCGCCACCATCACCATCACCATCAACACCACCATCACCAGCAACAACAGCAGGCGCACATCCAACCTGGCGACACGGACGACGTGCAGCAGCGCGCCACGGCCGTGGATGACCCTGACGGCCGCGTGACGCCGGGCGCCGAGGCGGCCGGCGCTGGCGGCGCGGCCCTCGGGGTCGGCGAGCACAAGATGATCGACCTCATCTATAACGATGGTCAGAAGACCGTCATGTACACCCACGATAAGGAGATCATCTACGAGAACGAGGCCGACCGCGTGCAGGTGGTCGAGTACCCCCCGCCGCCACCTTCGCCGCCCTCGCCGTCGCCGCCGACCGCTAGCGCGGTCGCCAGGTCGGCCGGTCTCTTGCCGCCGAGCTGCGTGACCTCGCGCACCGCCTCGGCCGCCGCGACCGCCCTGCATCTGCACCACTATCCGCAGCTGCAGCTGCAGCACGAAGACGACCTGCCGCCGACGGTGCGCCACACCGTGAGCGTGCCGAATTGCGGCGCCGCCACCACCACGACGACCGTCCTCGTGTTGTCGGAGCTGGTCGCCGCCGACCCGGCCGCCGCCGGCGCGGCCGCAGCCGCGCAACAACTGACGCTCACCGCTGCCGCCGCCGCAGCCTCGCTACGTGCCGGGTAAGTCTCTGCACATGCATCATACCACGCATGCCGACCGATCTTTTCCTCTCTCTTCCGCTTCACTAATCCGCCCGCTGCTCGATTCTCTCATCTTCCTCTCTCCCCGCTAATTCGGCTATCCTCTACCTCGCCGCATGAAACGGCGCATCTGCGTGTCCGTGTCTGCGCGAATCTCGAGCGCCGGCATCAGCGGCACGCCGAGTACGAGCTTAGAGTAGATCAATTCGCAACAGTAGATCACTCGTCGATCAAAGCGGATCGATCATTCGGCGGAGAGCGTACGTCCGACGGTGTTTCATTAGCAACACCACCACGGCGGTTTCATTAATTCATGATGTTGACGCGCCTTCGATGATTCGCGCAACACTGTTTACATATTTATTGATTGCCGGTTCGAGAGAGTGTGTTGAGCAAAAATGAGAATCATTAGAAAACAAAACAACTTTCTTTAATCGTCAAACAACTTACAATAGGTTACAATATCTGAATGGATATCTAAATAACAAATGTGCGACCGTTGCTTCTGGCTTCTCGCAAGACACTGAAGACAGACTGATCAGATTGTCTGATTTTGTAAGCGAACGACGATGATCTTCGTTTCGGCAACGGTTCGGCGAGTTAATTCCTTGGCTTTGCGACTCATACTCACGAGATAGGCCTCGATATAAGTTGTTTACGTCCAGAAAAACTTTCCGAAAAACAAAAGAACGATAAAAATCCTTAACACACGGTGGTTTGATTGGAATCCGCGGGAATCGCGCGGATAATCACCGGTATTACTCCGCGCGTACCGGAGATACGATTAAATCCGTCTCGTCGTCGGTGTAGCGGTCGCCCGATGACGGCGCGTCCGAGACGCGGGATAACTTGCAAACTCATCCTCTTCCCGATTATTGACTCGCGATGCGTTTTGCGGTTTGTCTATCGTCGCGCGACAGTCGCGACCGCAAGGCGGCCACCAGCCAGCACGGTTGACGTAGATTTACGGAGACGCCGGATGCCTCGTGCTTTCCATTAACCTGCGCGTAAAGTGTGTCAGAAAACAACTTTGCAGAATCGGTGCACGCGCATGCGCGCGCGACAGGAATGCAGCAGGCTGCGTTACGGCGCGAACGGATTAATACCGCGTGTCTCCGCTCCGCTTGTGGAAGATAACAACATGAAGATGTATCATTGGACGGATCCATCGGACGAATGGATTTGTTTGTCACGCGCGAGAGAGACATCGACGGAAAGAGGCGCGATTGCTGGACACTCTCCTCTCCGAGATCGCCCGCGGATACGCAGGAGGAGCAGGAGGAGATAATATATTAAAACAGCCGGGCCGAAGATGCGCGCAAAGGTCAGGGCGAAAAAAATGGGAGAGGAGAGAGGGCGAGGGACAGGCTAAATGTCAGAGCTTCGGAGCTTGTTACGAGCGCGCGAGCGAATGCGGGGAGATTCAGCGGTTCGTTAGCGCTGCGTATTTACGACATTGCGACCGAAACGGGAGTAATAATCGCGGACTTTTACGAGTTACGCGAAGCGTAGCCTATGCGCCTATCGGCGGAGGGCATCGCCGGTTGGAAAGCCGGCCGAGTAGTTTGCTCGAATTCGCGCGCGTCTAATCGATAATCGGTCACGTGATCGGTTCGGAGCGCGCGGGATTATGCAAATGGAAGGATTCGGCGTTGTGCAATCGAGATCGGATTGATTTTTCTTCTCTTTCGTCTCTTCGCCATTTCCTTTTTGTCCCCGTTCGCCGTTTCAGAAAACGAATTAATCACGGACGATCTAATCGACGATGCCTATCGACGACGACGTCTCCATGCATTAAACATGGGGGGAGGGGGGAGGGGGGAGGGGTAGGGAGGCAGGGAGGGAGGAAAAAGATGAAGGAGAGAAGAAAAGGTAGAAGAAAGATAATTAACGATCGATAAATAACCGTTCCCCCGCCTTTTTGCCGGTGCGCCTTCGTTTTTCCCTCGTCATGCGCGAATTATCTCAGGCTGGGCTGTTTACACGTAGGCGGCGTAGCTCGCGGTAGTGAAAAGAATCGGGCGCGGGAGCTGCACAGCGGAGGAGAACGCTATCTCGGCCGCGTATCGGCGTCGACCATTAACAATTATTGGCGCGCACTTAGTTGCTAGCGGCGCGAATAAGTCACGTTGCTACGTGGAATTCGTTATCCGCGGCGCGGCGCGCGGCGCGCACGTACGCTTCAGTACGCGTGCGGAACGCGCGCGGAATTACGCGAGCCGGCTCGCCCTCCCGCAAAAATCCGCCGCGATTAATCGGCGGCGATTAATACGCGTCGCGGCGACCTTGGGCTGCTGCCCGCAGGAGAGAAGGGAGTCGCTGCTCTTCCCAAATCGATTGTCGCAAATCATGCACCGAATTCCGCCCCCCCCCCCCCCCCCCCCCTCGTCCTCCCGCCTATCCAGTTTTCTGGAAGACACGCTGCGGTTGTTACAGACAACGCGCGCGCGCGCGCGCGCGATGGAAAGATTCGCTGGCCTTCTCGCTCGCTCGGGACGGCGTCTCACTCTCGTTGGCGATCCTCGAAAATTCGAGTTCCCTTTCACTTCGCACCTTCGAGAGACGCGTCCCCGCGACTTTCGACGACCATCCAGACGCAGCGCGGAGAGAAAAGGAAACCTTCGGCACATCCCGTTCACTCCCCCCTCCCCACTCCCGCCGCCGCCGAACCCGATCCTCTTCCGCGGTACATCGACGGGGACGGTCGGGATGTTCTTAATAACGGAACGCGTGTAAATTCGCGCGAGGAGTTTCTCCGTGCGGATCTTTGTGTCGCGCGAATGCTGCTCAAGAGAGGACACTATCCCGCATTTTCATTTTTCTCGACGAAGCGACAAACAAAACAATTTCCTGCGTAGCGTAGGAGAACATGCCCCGAACTGAATTCCTTCACGATTCACGAAGGAGGAGGAAGTGGAGGAGGAGGAGGAGGAGGAGGCAAAGAGGCTTCCGGAGGCTCCTCTCTATTCTCTTTTGTCTAGCGCTCGACGATCAGAACGCTCCGCAAAAAAGAGTCTCCCCCTCTCTCTCTCTCTCTCTCTCTCTCTCTCTCTCTGCCGATCGTCCGTAGGAAAGAAAGAGAAGAGGGAGAGGAAGGGAGCGTCCCTTCCGTTCAGGACCGTGGCCTGAAGAAGGAAGTAAGAAAACGAGTTTCTCGCGAATTCCCGTCCCGTTTCATTTAGCCCGAGCGTGATTAACTGTTACGCTCTGCGCAGGACGTTGTTTCGCAAGACGCTGCGCTTCGTAAACGCAGAGTAAAGAGGATACCCGCGTCGCGTCGCGCTGAAATTACACCGCGGAAATAATTAATAATACGTCGATTCCCGTGCAAACACAGAGCGATCATCTCGTCGTGAATGACCGGAGCGTTAAGTGCGAATCGATAATTGCCGTCCGCGCATCCGTTTCGTAATTGTCAGTCAGGGATGAACTCAGAGAACTCGTCCCCGACTCGTCTCGTCCCTTTAACTCAACTTTCCGTCTGGAGAAGATTATCCGCGCGGCCGTGAGGCCTGTGATCCATCTTGAATCGAACATATCTCTCTCTCCGTCTCTCTCTCTCGTCTGGAATTTCGCCGCTAGCAAGCGCGGACGTGTTTAAGCCGCGGAATAAGTGGCTTAGAGCGAGACAGATCTCGCTTTCGACAGCTCGCAGATCATCCGATCGGCTGAGTTTCATCCAGGCGGAGCCTCATCGCGCGCGTTGATTTCGTATTTACACGCCGATCGCATCTATTCAGCGGTTCAGCTCGCTGAACGCGGCTTAATCTGATTACGGTGGATGCGACAGGTGGACTTCCGGCCGCCGTGATCTACACGCGCGTCTCATCGAGATCTCGAATCGCGCGCGTCCGCGGATCGCAGCATATTAGGGATGAACGGCGGAAAGGAAGAGACGGAAAAAAAAGGAGGAAGGGGGAAAGGAAGGGATACTTTTATCGCGATCGCAATTTCGCGCGTGTCGCATGTGAGCGAATTGGTTTATCAACGGCAGCCACGCACGCAATAGCAAACACGGCCGCTAAAGCCGCTCGATTCGCATTTCCATTTCCTCCTCCCTCCCCCTGCGCCTCCTTCCAACTCTTGCGCAACGCGGCGAGGCTCGATGCGACTCCCACGCGCTCCTCCGTTTTTCTCTTCAATTAGCCGCGCGATTCGAGATACGTCTTCTATACGCCCGATCGTGCCAATCGATCGTTCTTCGGCGACGATCGTTTTCCACCATCTCGCAGATAAAGGCGCGACAGGTCGCTTCGATGGGCCGATCGATCATCAGCGTGCGATCGATGCTATCGTCGGGCGAGCGTTCGCTCGCGCCAAAATACCTGACATTAACAACATCACGGGGCAACGAGACTATCGGGAGGGCGAGGGGAGGGAGGCAGGAGGGACCCAGAAATGCGTAATTCGCGAGGTATTTACGATCGGCTGCTCCCACGCGGAAAGACGGCTCGCCGGCGATTTATCCTCGAGGCGCGCCGAGAGAGACCGGCGGTTTTTCTCACACGTACGCGTACACGCGCGCGCCCGCGCACGCGCGTGCGCGCGCCAGGGAGATTGCAACGTTAGCGCGACGGAACTTTGCACGTCGCGCTGATCACCGTGTTTTCCGTCAATGAGACTCGTGGCAAACACAATCCTGGTTCCACGTGCATATCCACCGTCGCCGCCGCCGCCGCCGCCGCCGCCGCCGCCGCCGCCGCGTAACCACAATGGCGATCTTGGTCTAATGGCGAGGACCGAGAAGCGCTCGAGGGCCGCGGCACGGCGTAATCTATGTTAATGCGCCGGCGGAGGTGGTTGAGGGATAATAATAGTGTTTTCGAGGATGTGACGTCATGCGGGCACATAGCGCCGAGCGCGCATACACGCGCGCACGCCCGTAGCGCGCTTTTCGTGGATTATTTATTTGACAGATCTCCCTACGGGGTGTTTCTACGGTTTCAACCCAGCGTCCCTCCCTCCCCCTCCTCTCTCTGTCWCTCTCTCTCTCTCTCTCTCTCTCTCTCTCTCTCTCTCTCGCTCTCTCTTTATCTTTTGCTTTGCGTCCTGCCGTATACAACGCGTCCGGCCGACCGGTGCACCGGTGTAACTTACCGGTGGCCTATTAACGCTCCGGCGTGGACGCACGATACGCCCGCGTGTACCTGCGGGCCCTCGTCACTGAGATCGGCATCTTTTGGGCGAGCGACAGCGTGGCAGGGAATTTTTCGGTCCCGGAGTTTTCCTGTCTCTCCCGGCGGGAGCGGGAGCGGTTCACTTCGTTCGTGGGGKGGGRGGGRGGGRGGGRGGGRGGGAGGGAGCGCTGTGTCGCATAAATTGCGTCAAGTGCAGAGCGCCGGCGCGGCATTATCAATTAACTTTAGAGCGACTCCGTGAGTGAGGAAATTGCGCGGCGCGAGTGATCGCGGATTGCGAATCGCGTGAAAGAGTCATCGTCCGTCGCGTTAATAAATTACATACGTGTGTATATGTGTGCGTACAGGTAAGCGCGTTATTCGTTATACACGGACCGAGTGAGATGACGACATTACCGCGCGAGTTTACCCCTCATCGTCGTCGCCATCGGCCGAGGACCGATCGCGGATCGCTCTCGAGTACCGAAAGCCCGCGCCCCGCTCCCCGCTCCCCGCTCACCGGCCGGCCAGTATTCGTGAAAGCGGCGCGTCCCGCCGAATTTTCGGATTACCGGAGGCCAGGGCGCTTCGTATGCGCGCCAAATTGCCGTAATGACGGTGCGCCGGGACGACCGGCGGTAAAAAAAACCATTCGTTTCGTTCGTGGAAACGAGAACCGAGCATCACGGAGCGTCGTTTGTCCCTGGTCCTGCGGGCCCTTCGTCCGTTTCTTCCTCCCTCCCCCCCTCTCTCTCTCTCTCTCTCTCTCTCTCTCTCTCGCAGTACGAAGCGAGTCGGCACGAAGCGGAGCGGCGACGCGACAATTACCGATGCCGGTCCAATGCCAGTGCGATCGACATTGCCGATCCGATCCATTATCTCGCGTCGTGGTCTTCTTTTCTCCCGTCCTCTTTTTTTCCTCCCGTCACTTGCATCATGGTCCGTTACGTCACGTTTAGTCGACGCTACAATGTTCCTTTTCTTCCTCTCTCTCTCTCTCTCTCTCTCTCTCTCTCTCTCTCTCTCTCTCTCTTGCTCTTTTTTCAATGATTCCGTTTCTTGCACTCTTCTCTGCGTCAGTAACGATTAGCGGAGAGAAAAACGTTTCGACGCATCATGAGCGATGATCCGTTATCGATGATCTTCATTAGATCCAAAAGACTGTTAACGCGATACATTTGATACATCGACGTATCGGAGCGCGTTCGATCGGGTAGCTCTCCATATCTCGCGGAAATCGCGCGCGCGCGACTCTGCGCAAAAGTAAGTACGTAAGTACGTAACGAGCAGTCGGCAAGGAAAAAGGGAGAGAAAAATTGCCGAGTAATATATTCATTAGCAGCAGCGATTTGCAATGCATGAGCAGCGACACCCCGCTGGAGCCGATCGAGTCTACCACCTACTACCGCGCTTAAAATCTAAGATTAGAAGTACTCGATCTCGCAACGAGCTCGATTTTTCCTCTCCGTTCGCCGTAACGCGCTATATAAATAAGGCGCGACCTCACACGCGATACTGCGTGCCGATACTGCACGCACACACGCAAAGGATCATGCGGACCCACCACGCGTGTATCGGTCGATCGCTCGCAAATGGAGATCCGAGCAAAGACAAATTCGAATCGCTCGCGCTCGCGAGTGATTATGATTACGGCGCGGTCGATGCACGTGCGTCGACGCATGCGCAGACACACACGCGACAATTCGAATGCGGCCACCTTACGCGTTTCCTCGCGACGAGCGATATCTCGTCCCTCTCCCTCTCTCTCTCTCTCTCTCTCTCTCTCTCTCGGTCTCTCCGTTGTTCTTCCGTCTATCCGCACGCGAATTTGCGTGTACGAGCGAACCGCGCCATCGCTGATTCTTCCGGCTCTCGCGGATCCGATCGGATCCGATCCGGGGGAGGATCGGTTCTCTTCGCGATTGCGCCCCGTGTTTATGAATGCAAATTGAAAATGCTCGTCGAACAGGCTCCCTTGTCAGCGCGAGAATCGATCGGCTTAATATCCCGCTTAACGCTGGGATTATTATTATTGTCATACCAAGCAGACGCGCGTCGGCGGCGGCTGCATTGCAGTGTGAACGTTTATCGATCGCCGTGCAGGACCGGCCGATTTTCGTCTGGTAGCGCGTTTCCGGAGCATGTCTGGTGACGATTGAGCATCGCTCGCTCTTTGTACTCAAGTATTGTATTGAGCAGCAAGATTAGAATCGCAAGAGACGGAATTGGCTTCCATCGGTTCGGCGATATCGTTGGAATGCGATGGCAGGCATCGCGTCTTCTCGCGATATCTATCTGCCCTCGGTTGCCGGGATAGTTCCCGGGGGGAAAGGGGGCCCCCCCCCGGGGGGGGGGGGGGGGGGAGGCGATTTTTATTCGGCCCTTTAAACGCGCGTCCTCGCCGCACGTGGAAAAAAATCCAATTAGTCGTCCCGCGTCGCCGGCACCCCCCCCTCCCCCTGCATCCCTGCATGCCAAAGGGAAGGCAAAAAGCCAAAATGAGGAGGACGCGCGTGCGTGCACGCACGCACGCATGATGCTGGCACGCATTGGGCGGCACGCAAGAAAATCCGCGTGTGCCCGCCGGCCAGGGACCGGCATCGGATGCCTCGATAATATCGAGGTACTACCCTCGCTTTTGATACTTGCTGCCGTATGCGTGCAAGGGGAAGCGAACGCGCACGACATTCTTGCGACCAGTGTTACCCCTGAAAATTCAGGGGTTGCTCCCCACGAGGCCATCAAACGGTCTCGTCAGTCGCGGCATCACTGACGCTTCGCGGTTTCATTGGGGTCTTCTCTCTATCAAACGCTACCGCAGCGCGAGGCAGCAAAATACTCTCCCCCCCCTCTCTCTCTCTCTCTCTCTCTCTCTCTCTGAAGAGTCCGTAGTAAACTGGAATAAGTAATTAAGTGTTTGTGCAGTGTGCGCCGCAGCGGCGCACACATCCTCCACTCGCGGATCGTCGGCGTCCAGCAAAGCGCGCGCGCGCGCGCGCGCGCGTTCCTAGCCTGCGCCGGTTCCAACTGCGTATTTCCATACGAGGAGCGCTCGTAAATTATCCAGCTGCGTGCGTACGTTGAACGACTGACGAACGGTTAGACCCATAACCGCGGAATCGGACGGAGGCGCCGGAGAATTGTTCGCCGACGAGACGCCTGTCCGCCCGATGCGATCGCGCGCGATTTGTTCCCGCTCCGACAACGCGCTGCTTCATTGAGGATCGCGATCGTCCGATTGATCGCGCTGGTACGAGTCGCTGGACGATGAATGGAATTAGATGCCGTCGATCACTTCTTTATGACTAGTAACAATCGCGCGCGCGCGCGCGCGCGCGGAACGATCCGCTTGGCATTTGCCAAGTGAATAGTCTTTTGTATGCTAAAATCGAGCGCGCGTTTAATCGTTTAATCCCGAGACCCGCGGCGCGGTACTTATTGCGGAATACGCGTCGCGGACGCGAATTATAACGGCAATTAACCGCCACGGTCTGCCCGCTATTTCGCAAGTGACGCTGATTAACGGCGATTATCCGCCGTTTTTATTACCTACTTAGTGCACTCGGTGGGTATATGGCGCGCCGATTAATACCGTCCACCCGGGGCACTTCTTTCTAGGTGCATTGTGAGATCATTTCTATTTTCGAGCTCTCTTATCCGCGCTGTGCCGCTTTTACCCCGCGCAATTCGTTCGACGCATAGCCCGAATTCCAGAATGCTGGCCATCGCACTTCGATTAACGTACGTTGTATCGTTGGTACAGCGCACGTGCGGAATCTGCAGGCTATCAGCAGCCATTACGAAAGCGTTATTGCAATCGGACAGCTTGGGCGTTCGCTGGAAAGCGAACTTTGCATCGTACAATCGATTTCAGATGTCACGCCCCGCTTCACGAGTTGCTAACTCTCGAGTTACGAACGCGAGATTCGATCGCTAATTTCGGATATTAACGAATCGTGCGATCCTTCCCGCTATTCGGGGCTATTCCGCGATGGAAATATATATAGGAATAATCTTACCAAACCAGCAAGTACAATTCACCGTGTCGGTCGTTCGTGGAATAGATGCGAGTTTCCTCAAGTTTTCGCAGGAGAATGTTGAGAATTATACAATGAACAATGAAATATGTTCTATTACATTTACGCACAATGTTAAAATAATGTTTATACATAACAGTGATAAAATATGACGCGCTTCCAATACAAAACTTAAAAACACAAACTTGTGAGAATTGAAAGAAAATACAAATCTGTGATCGAGATAAGCTAATCGAGAAAGCTACTGCACTCTGGCGCGGCTACGAATAGAACGACAAGTCGAGTCGCAACGATTCGTCGTACTTTGTTTATTCCCAAACCACAACATTCTCCACAAACATTCTTTCAGTTGACCCGTCCTGTGCCCTTGCAAGGACACAGAGGAACAAGACAACGACAGTTAAAGTATCGAGAGTTCGCGGGGTGTGACGCGGACGTTACACAGATCTTTCAAGTTTCAAGTAGAAACTCGAATCATTTGCCTACAAACAGCTCCCGTTCCTTAAGCCGTCATGTTGATTCGGCGGGCAGGTAAATCTCCTCGTTTTTGTGCCAGTGCGTTTCAGCCTACACCCAGGAATCCCATTCTCCTCCCCGCTGCCGCGTCTGGCCGTTTCCGCGCCGCTTCCGCGCGTCCATCCCGACGCGGAGGAACCGCGCGGAGAATGATGCGATCGGAGAATGATCCGAGCGAAGCATTGTGCGCGGCGCGTCGCCACGTCATCCGACGCAACGAGCGGTCCGGCCGCCGCGCGGGGAACGGGTGTAGGTGAGGAAGTGAGATGTAAGGTAGGCAGGCCGACAGAAGAGAGCGACGAGCGCGCGGTGGACCGCGCCGCATGCACACGCGCGTCCGCATGCGTGAGACGGAGATGAGGAGGAGAGGAAGAAAAAGAAGAAAGAGAAAGAGGCAGATGACGACGAGAGCGGCGAGACGGCAGGAAGGAGCACGTCGGTGGGCAAGATGGCCGCTGCAGCATCGGCAGCGGCTGCGGCGGCTGCGGCGGCTGCGGCGGCTGCGGCGGCTGCGGCGCGGTCCAGTCTACGGGGAAAAGCGTCGGACCTCCGCATCGTCCGTCTCTCCTTTTAATTCCCACCGCTGTCCTTCGTCTGCACTTGGTGCCTGCCTCGTTCTCCACTCTCCGCCGATCCTCGCCCTTTCTCGCTTCTCTCTCTCTCTCTCTCTCTCTCTCTCTCTCTCTCTCTCTGTCTTTCTTTCTTCTCCTTTCCCTCCGCTCTTCTCCACTCCTCTCGCTTCCGCGCTCTCGCTTCGTCCCTCATCTCTCCGTCCCGCCATCGGCGATCCCGCTCGTTTGTTCACCAATAAGCCCTTCCTCCATGGGCGATCGCCATGATGCCACGTGATCGCGGAGAGTTAGGCGTTTTATGCGAGCGACTACCCAGAAAACCGGCACAAAATCGCCGATCCGTACGTTTATCGAATTACGATGGTGCCTGCCGGCCGGGCATCCGCCTCTCCGTCTGTCTCTGCAAGTCAGTATGTCCTGCCGGCAATGACGATTGAAGAAATGCCGGACTGTCGATCTTGGCGATCTTGGCGATCGACAGGGACAAAGTACGAGGCTCGGGTCTTACAATAGTCTCGCAGACTTTTCCCCGAGTCCGTGTTACGCTCCAATTTGATCCAATTATCATGCAATTTGTACGTGCGTGTGCGTGGAGACATCGCGATTCCTTCTCGCGGCTAGCTGGCGCAGCTCGGAGCAGGCGCGGCTTAACGAAGCGGTCTAGCCTTTCCCGGCCTGATCGCCGGTGATTTTTACTCAGTCGCGACGGCGCGGCGCGATATCTCCGGGACGATAGGAGACCAAGGGAAGTAAGCAATTAGCGCGTCCGAGCGACGCGTCCCGCCGGCTGCGGTCGTTAATTAGCGAGCTCCGCGAGAGTTTCGATACCTCGTGGCGCGGCCCTCGGCGCTCGCGCTTCGCGAGACGCCGCTAATCGCGAGATCGAGTCGCGCTCTCGTCATTATCGACATCCTCCCAAGTTATCTCAGAGACGGCGAGCATCGTGCGGCCATGCCGCACGGCCGGCAAGCGTAATCAAGCGCGTTATCTCTCGGCGAGCGAGCGGCCGCGTTACGTGGCGTTTCGCGAAGACGGACGGACGGAAAAAGGAAAAATGAGTACGCGTCGTTGAAAGCGTCGTTTCGACGGAGACGCTAAAGGAACAGAAATACGCGCGCGTTTTCTCTTCGCGTCTCCCCCCTCACGCTCTTCTGCCTCCATCGACAATAGAGACAATAGAGACGCTCTGAGAACGCTGTCTCGAACGGGATATTCAGATAATCGATATCGTGACGCAACGAGGGACGGATAGACGGACAGACTTCCTCCGCGCGTGCACGCATTCCGCGCTATCCGATACTCGATTAGCATACAATGACAATGCGATGACAGTGCGCCGCAGTCTAATTGCGTCCAACGACACCGTTGGATTTTTCACGAGCGAGCTTTCCATCTTCCAGCGCCCCGCGTCGAGTGCATCCTCTTCGGATGCGAGATGTGTATGGATGTTAATAGTTACGTAAGCGGATGTATCTCGCGTCGTGACGCGATCCGGGGAGACGTGCATTAACCGGCGGTTATACGCTTTACAAATCGACCAGATTACCGGCAGCGGCTCCCGGGTTTCAGTACGCGTCCGCCTCCCTTAACTGATTGTATTATATTAATTGCGACCGCTCTCGGATCGGCGCGACGGCTGGAATTAAATCGAGCGAGCCTCGCGCGCAACCGGCGCCCGGATCGCGGACGGGTAGGAGTGAGGAGGGGGACGGGGGGAGGAGGAGGAGGATGCCACTGCGGGTCGTTTGTCGTCGGGCGTGCATTAATTCGTAACTATTTCGCAATTCGTACGTGCGCGCGCGCGCGCGCGCGGCGGCGGGAGGTAATTGCGCTGGTTGCGCGCCAGCCTCTCCGCCTCTCCTGTTCCCTCTATCTACGAACGCGATCGGTTGCGCGCCTTTTTGCTCGCCACGCGGCGGAATGCCCGCGTGGAAACGCGCGGAGAGGCTCGCGCGGAGCCGAGCCGAGCGAGCGAGCGGGCGAGCCGGCCATCGGATACGCGTAATAACAGCCTTTAACGCGATACGCGCTTAACGATGATGTTGCAACGAGCGCGCGCTGTCTCGCGCTGCGCCACGCCGAGCGATAGTTTCGACACTCGAGGGGGTAGCGGACGCTCCCTCCTGCCCGCCTCCGCCTCCACCCCTGGCTCCCCCCCTCCCTCCCGGGCAACCCCCGGTGGACGGCCAATGACTGATTTCACGGAGCGCGGCGGAGGCGCGGAACGAATCTCCCCGCGCGAGGGACTCGCGCGCCCCCGAGCCCATTTCCGGCGGCGGCGCTCGSGTTTCACCGGSGGRGSGGGKGGGRGGGRGGGGGGGGRGGGGGGGGGGGAGGAACACTTCGGCGAACGCTTCGGCGCGTCGCGTCGCGGGCGTGTGTAACACCGGTTTGTTTCCGGTTGTCGCTGATCGCTGGATAAACGGCCGTTGTATCGGATATATCGCGGTCTCGCTCGATCTCGCTCCGCGAACGCTCCGCGAACGCTTCGCGCCTCCTCGTCATTCCTCCCCCTGTCCCCTCCCGCTGTCCCTTCCTGTGTCGATCGTAGGTTGCGATACCGCGTGTTATTACGCCCGATATTAGATCTGATTGGATTTTATTCGCACGGGAAGTTCAGCGAAGCGTACCTTCGATAAAACTGCCGGCGTCCCGCAGAAACGTAACGCAATCCGACACGAGTAATTATCTGTACGGCGGGCGTACAGACGTTTCAGTGCGCGGAAGGGACTTTCCGCTCGCAGGTAAAAACGTCCACGGGAGTTCTCGGGAGAGCGCGCCAGCGATGGATCTCCCTTTCCCTTCGATTCTCGGAAGGTCGCGAGCGGATTATCGCGCGGCATATATTCGCGCGACGATCGAATCGATCGGTTTCCTCTCCTAATCCATGATTAATTCGATCGTCGACGAATACTCTCGCACCCCATCCGCACCGCTCGATGTCGCGTAACGGTGCTTTTTGCAGCAGTGCCGCGACCGCTGTAACGAGCACCGGCGGTTTCGTAATAACATGCCGGTGCTAAGCAAGCCGTAATCTCAAAGCCGCGGTAATCCGATATTCGATTTCCGCGTGCGCGACGAAAGCGAGCGCGCCCGACGATTATCGATCAGGCCGAGTCAGTTTTTCGCACCCCTGACGCGAGGCGGACGCGTTCTCTTCCGTTGTCGTTCCTCCTTTCAGTCCGCGCCCGCCGATCGGCGCTTGTGGCACGTGGAATTGAGATTGATGCGCGAAATCTGTTTATTGGAGAGCTGATTAATAGGACGAGTAAGATTACTACTGCCAGCCGGACTCTCTCATCTGCCCCCCGCCCGCCTAATGCTCTCCTCGCTCGGAGAGCGGATGATGATAAGCGCCAGCTGGGAGCCTCGGCGGCGCCCACGGCTCAAGGCAGAAACTTAATAATGATTTTCCCGATCGCTGGATATCCGCGGCGATTAGCGTTAACGTCCTCCCGTGCGTGTTCCCTTTGACTTCCCGTCCAGCCAAGAGGCAAGCCGATATCGCCGATCTGGAGCCGCCGACGCCGCGATTTATGCGTCGCGCCGATCGCAGGCGGCTGTCCGCCTGTAAAGTCCCGATTGTCGGCGGCAAGCTCGCCGCGTCCAGCGATGATCGCACGCCGCGGCGCGCTTTCGCGATTGATACATCGAGCCTCGCGGTAATTTACTTCCATTGACGTCTTAAGCGCGCTTGGCTAAACGGCCGTCACGTTGAGCGCCCGTCAAAATCCAACGGCGCTTACAAATCGTACACGTCACAATCCGCACACCGGGCACATCGGGCGCACCGGTGCAGCTCTCATTAATAACGCGGAATGCTAATATAAATCAGCGGCGTGTCGGACGTTGATCCGTCGATCGATTCGCGGCCGCGAGCTCGATAATGCCTATCCCGGCGGGATACGGCGACGACGGATCCAACGACGACGGCTGTTATCCTCTCGCTCGAAGGAGACAATCCGGAGGAGGAATCCCGAGGGATTCGTTAACCCTTCGTGATTGCGGAGCCGACTCGAGCCTTCACGGCAGGTGCGATCCGCGCGGATGCTTCTTCGGGTGCTCGATCGATTGATGCGCGCGACTGAATTACTATCGTAATTCTTCTCGGTTACTCAGTTACGTTAAATAATATAAGAGAACTATTCCCGACAATCTAATCTTTTTATTCATTATATACGGAACGATTGTAATATCATGCAGCGACCGCAGCGTGATTCTTCGTTGAAAGGAGTAACCGTCCGTGAAACGGAGAGCAGATAGCCGATATAAGTAGAATTTTGTTTTTACGGCTGCTAAGAAATATATGTACACGCAAACGTGTCGACGACTCAGCAAACATTACGCTCGACAGAGACAACTGCATCGCACAGGCATCCATAGTTGGCGCTTTCGCGTGGACGCGAGTCCGTAGCGGTCAAAGGGTTAATGAGAGCAACGGCCGATAATCGGGCGATTATTCGCGAGCAGGCATGTTAACGAGCTCGGTCGCTCTATCACAATTTTGCGACAGCGGTTTCCGCGCGGCGCGATATTTCATCGGAATATGTCCCGTCGATCGATACCCATCGCGATAATTATCGATGTCCATCCATGGCGCGTCGCTCGTGATACTTTACGGCCGGTATGCACTTACCCGCGCAATTATAGAGGCGATTAATGAATGAACGCGAGATTGCGTACATTTCATAACCGGCGGTAATTAATAAAATCGCACATGCATCAACGAGCGAGCGAGCGGCAATCCGATCTCGACCCGAGATCGGATATTCAAATGCACCGGTCACATTTCTCATAAAGGGGAAAGCCCGCGATTAAGGAAAACGTGCGCTCGATCAAGACCTACGGTTATTGCGATCAGAGGCGGAAACGGAGACGAGAAAAACGTCAACCGGCCGACACGCTCGACGGTTAATCGAACGTAAAGCGATGTCGCGCCGAGGAATCTGGACGGCGAGATTATTTACATAAGATTCGATAAGATTGCACGGATGGATTTATGCGACTACGTCGCCGGGCGGCTGCCCTGTTTATATTCGCATTATCTCAGCGCGAGGAGAGATTTATTCCTCTCGATGCCTGCGATTACGCATGCGTCCATCGCGAAAATCGTCTCGTCTCGAGTCCCGCCGGCGAGTTTCGAGTGTATCGAATGAAGCTGCGGCGAAAACGATTGGACAAAGCGAGGGGGAGCGAGAGGGAGAAGAGAAGATTCGGGTCCGAAGAGCGTTTCTACGCGAGGTGGCAATAAACGTTTGTCATTCGCTTTCGGAAACGCACGCGTGATTCATCGGATGGCGGCCCTAAAATAGACATGATGCTCGAGCCGACCCGGCTTTAAATTTTCGGCAGGTCGCACGTTAATCGCGCGTCGCGCGACATTTTTTCGCCGACGCGCCTGTGGCAGGCACGAGGTCGACTTTTCTTGTTGCTGCCTTTCACGCTGCGACGCAGGCCTATTCCGACGAGAGCCGCGAGATACCGCGGCTTAATTAAAAAGCAGCTGTCGTAAATGCGCGAGATACGGACAAATAATTCCAAGATTTATGCCGTGCGCATGAATAATTAATGCGCGAGCGCGTATCGATTCGGCTTCATTGAGCATTCGAAACCTTCATCCTGTCCATGTATCATGGACGCTGTCTGTGCAGAACTCACTCCTCTGCGCTCTCCCGAAACGCCCGAAAGAGCTTGAAGCTAGAAGGAGCTAGAGGAGCGGCTGAAGACGCCGCGGAGATCGCGCCGATAGTGAGCCACGTTAGCCACGGCAGCAGAGCGAGGAAGGTTCATTCATGGAAAGCCTTAGATATCGTCTTAGACATCGGCGGGAGGGGAGCGGGGGGGGGAGGGGAGGCCGCGCACGAGTGATTACTTCACGCGATCTTCGTGAGGTTAATGATCGCTTAAGGGTCGCTTTAAGGTACCCTCGATGCGGCGAGCGCCACGAAGAAACGGGACGGATGGCGGCGCGAGACGAGGCAAACGAGAAATCAGAGAGAGATCGAGAGAGAGAGAGAGAGAGAGAGAGAGAGGGGGGGTAGGGGGAGAAGGGAGAGGGAGAAAGACTCGTGTGCAGAACAAGTGCAGGCCTGGTCTCGGCGGCTGCAGGCGGGCAGACAGGTTGTCCAGATTCCACGGAAGGTCGTTTGTGTGCTTTGCTTACCGCGGGTCGCGAGAGGCAGCCTCGAACGCCGGCCACTTCGGCCGGACACGAACGCGCAGGAATCTAGGAGCGAGGGAAAGAGCGAGCGAGAACGAGCGAGAGAGCGGCGAGAGAGCGGGATCGAGCGCGAAGGAGAAATGTATGGTGCCGGTCGGACAGAAAAAGAGAGAGAGAGAGAGAGAGAGAGAGAGAGAGAGAGAGAGAGAGAGAGAGAGAGAGAGAGAAAGGCGGCAGGACGACGCGAAGAACAAGAAGACACGCCGCGGTGACACGTGCACGCACACGCGCTCGCTCGCGTATTTGCACGGCTACTCGCGCGCGCGCGCGCGTTTTCCCGCGCATCGTTCCTTCCGTCGTCGGCTTCTCGCATTTTTCTCCTTTCCTTCTTATTGACCTACGTGTGTAAACCGGACCTCCCGGTCTGTGACCCGGGTCCGCTGTGCTAGAGCTACTCGAGCTCTAGAGCCTCCCGAGTAGCCGATCTCCGTGGACACGTGGCGCGAGCGTACGTTGCCGAAGACCGATCCTCTCGATGTTTGAAGACGGGCAATGCACTTCCAGTCGATCGAGCTGTTTCCTCGATGAATGAAGCTTGGATGAAGCGGGATTGCACGTCAGATCTGAGTCTTGCATCTCCCGATGATTCGACGTCATGAATTCGACCTTTGCCCCTGCCAGTTCTCCATCTCCGAGTACTTAATCTGCCGGATTCCGCGTCGTGTCCAGGCTAGATCAGAAGTGATCTCCATGTTCGAGCGATGAGAAGCCGCGAGATACATCGCATTCGTGCACTGCTACCTGGACGCTCGCCTATACTTAACGTTAGAGGAGGCTTCTTCCTTTAGAGCGAACCTAACATACCGACCCATCACCGAATTCGAATCTAGAGCAAGGGTTTCCTCCTGTACGGTATTTTTACTCCGGATAAGTGCCTCGATAGAGGCGCTATTCGTAGATGGTTCCCCATTGAAACACCAATCCAATCCAGAAAGAACTGCAACGAGTTCTAATCCAATGCGTTAATACCGCAAGAATATTGATGATTCAATTTAGCTCAGACTGTCATGGTTTGGACTCTCGCCTGCAGATCACGCATGGACCCGGTTCGCGCGCGATGCTGATGACGCGGATTCAACAGAGAAAGCTCTGGTGCGCGCGCGACTTACGTGCGTCGCTCGCGAATTATTCGTGCATGGGTGCTGCGCGTGCTGCGCCGGCATGCTCGTATCCGTCATGGGTGTGTTCCTGCCTCCGCCCGTCGTGGAATTCTCTGTCGCTTCCCGTTCACGAAGAAGCCAGCGAGAGCTGGCTGAGAGATCAGCAGCAGCAGCAGCAGCGGTGGCGGCGGCGCGACACTTCTCGCGATCGATCCGGCGAGAAGTTTATTTCACGAAAGTTTATTTTGCGAAAGTGGATTATTATCCATATCGCTGGAGGTGAACGTGACGGCATTGCGTAACGCTAAAGAGCGGCGCGAAAAGCAACGCGTTCATGGAGAGAAAATGGCGCGGCTGGCGCCTGACGAAAGAATTATCCGTATGCAATAAGAGCGAATTGTTTCATATTTCCTTTCGTCCTTTTCCCTTTTCCTTTTTCCTCGCGAAAGACGGAAGGCGATCGAAATCGGCGAGGGAAACCGGCGGAACGGCCGATGTAACAGGCAAATATAACCGGCGAGATTTATCGGAGGTTAATGGTGAATTTACGACCATTAATCAGGCGGGGCAGAATTCAGATAGCGCAACTAGCGCAACGGTGCAACTTGCGTCACTCACGCGTGCGTATCTGGTTCCGATAGGCTCTCGCGACGGGAGGCAACGAGAAGGTGAATACTATCGGGAATTCTTTTCACTACTGGCGAATACCGGCCACCGCCACTGATACTAACTGGATTCCCCCGGTCGGTCCCGCACAAAGAAAGAAAGCGTTCCTTCGGACACATTTCATTTTCGCCTCATTCTCAGTGCCGATGAGAGCCGAGCTCAATGAGAAAGAACTCAGCGGATCAGACAGACGACCGGCAGGCAGGAAGGGAAAGAGAGAGAGAGAGAGAGAGAGAGAGAGAGAGAGAGAGAGAGAGAGGTGGGAGGGGGGAAAGAGAAAGAGAGGCAGCTGTTCACGGTCGGATACACGGTCAAGTTGCTTTTTTAGCCGCCGGTTGAACGACAGCCACGAAGAGAGCACAATCGGCCGGAATTAGCGAGCCTTGTGCTATCTCGCGCATTGTTCGCGCGTGCACGCGTACATGCATGCATGCATGCATGCGTGCGTGCGTACGTGCGTACGCGCGTATTAGCTCACGCCCGCGAAAAGACGTCGCCCTCGTCGAGGGCGAGGAGCAGCTGTTTTTCTCGCGTCGCACAGGGAGGAATGTCTTTGATTTACGACGGACGCGGTTGCACTCGATCGTCGCGAGTTCGCGTATGCGAACTTTATTCGCGATCGTTTTTATCCCGACGAGCCTCCCGTGAACTCCCGTGAGCACGCTCGTTATTCCGCGACGTCCGAGCGACATCGAGCGAGATATTCCACGAGAAAAGATCGCGAATGTTAAGTTCTAAGGTAGAGGTGCGCGAAGGTACGTCGCGAGCGGTGAAACTACTGCGTCGTCGTCACATCGAAGAAAGGAACGATAAAGTGACGACCTCGCCCTTCCTTCGTTCCCTTCCTCCTCCTTCTTCGCCAAGAGACTCTCGACAGTAGCGGTCACGTTGTCGCTCCATTTTAATATCGCATGGCCGGAAAATCACTTTGGAAAAGGGGAACAAGAGTGAAGCGATTTGGACAAGGGATTGAAAAATTGTTCGCGATTACGAGCAAATGGAAATGCACTCGCGGACGGGCCGCGAAGAATCAGCAACGATTGATAAACGCATGCAGAAGCGTACAGCTACACGGGAATCTAATAACGATAATCTAAAAACATGTAATTATTCATTGAGCATTTGATCCCGGATAGTTATCGCGTATTATGCGTGATAAACAAGCCACCAGAATTTGGAATTCTGGAATTCTGCTTCGATCTCGAAGCTGAAATCAAAATACTCGATCGAGAGTCGAGCGACGCGTTTACATTGTATCCAAAGACGACACTTTCATCTTGCGCGTCAATAAGCTACGTTTATACAACCATCCATTTCTGCTTCGCGCTCATGGCTGTCTGTCGCTCGAAACGCGCGATATTCCACTTTATCACGCGATCGGGATCGCGCAATGACTCTAATTGTTGTCTCAATTTTGCGCGCGCGAGCCGCGCAGACCGTATGTAACCGTGATAAACCGTATTGAGCGGCCGGATTATCATTCGCGGATTATCGCGATTCAAATAGGACTCGGCTTATCACCGGCAAGCAGGACTGCTTCGGTGTCCGTCTGCGTGCAACATTGCGTTCGGTGACGCTCGCGAGTCACGAAAGGTCAAAAATTCAAATGCGCGTTTAACGACCGCCATGGATCTCCGCTTTACGATCCAGCTCTCGCGTTTACCTGGCGAGTAGCTCGATAACGGACACTCGGAAATTAATCGCGGAACCGTGACTCTCCTCTTTCCCTTCCTCGCTCTCCCCGGAGCGAACGATCTCTTTCTTGCAATCAAGTTGTCGCGATCGGCGCGCAGTGACGTTCGCCGGATCTCGTTTCGCCGCTAAACTCGTCGGATTAACTTAACGATCGCGCGCTCCATCGCTAAAACGAACTCGCGATAACCCGCGATAGTCCGCGTCAGAGGACACTCGCGCGAGATGCCTAATCGATAGCTCGATCTCCCGACTATCTCCCAGAGCGTTAATTACCGCGCGCGCAACCTACAAACGCTCATTAGTCCTGTTGACGCGAGCAGGCTGAATGCGAATCGTCGGCAGGGACGGTAATCCTGTCCGTTCCGCGAAACTGCACGGGGAAGCTGGATCGCGTCCGAGAATGCCGGCGAGAAGCCGGCAGATAAAGTAAATAATCACGCGCTCAACGCTGACGGCATCTCTCGTTTATTCCCACGAAATTGATTCCGGCTTGACAAGCGCAGCGTCGCGCGCGCCTTCCGCGAGATGCGCTTACGATCTTAGTTTATTCCAATGTGTGCGAGGCACACGATCGTTGTTGCAATCTTTTTCACGCGAGGGCTTATCGCTCCCGCGGGAATTGAACGAGATTCGTTCTTTTCCTTGCCTTTCTTTCTCTCTCTCTCTCTCTCTCTCTCTCTCTCTCTCTCTCTCTCTCTCTCTCTCTCTCTCTCTCTCCGTGGATGAAGCTGCGGAACTTTGTGGCTTTAACGATCGCGGCTCCTAGCTGCCTTCGCAATTACCCCGCGATAAGCATTATCTACGCGTGTCGCGAGCATTATTTCCCGAATCGCGCTCGCTCGTGCTCGGCGCTAACGAGAATGCGCGCGTTTTATCGTCCGATTCCCCGCGCCTTTGGGATCTCTGTCTCCGGCGCTTCCGTAGATAATCCTGGAGCCTAGATTTTCATAAGGAAAGCAGCAGAGATGTCGCGCTCCGCTGCCGGTGCGTTCGTGCGTAATTTAATAAATTCCGCGGCCGCGGATTACACGGCCTGCGGACCGCGCGAGCGTATCACCGATGCATAAAGCGCGCACCGGCAATTATGTCGCGATAACACGCGCCGCGCCGGTTTTATCTTTAGTGTCACCGGGGTGGTTACGTCCGGTCGTTCCAGCCGGAAAGTCGTATCGCCGGTTAGGACCTCCCGGAGGAGGGGGCGAGGGGGCGAGGGGGCGAGATTCAATCGCGGGTGTGAATCTCGCCGATCTCCCGTCTCCCGTTCGGGGGATGATGAGCCTTGCGCGCGGCTTATCGGCCGGCCACCACCCCTTATCTTAACGCGCGCGTGCTAATTCGCTAATTGCCCCTCTTTGTGCGCTAATCGCCTGCTCATAAAGCAGCGATCGCCGCTCCCTCCCTCCCTCCCTCCCTCCCTCCCTCCTCTCCCTTCTCGCCCGATCGTGAAGTTTACGGCGATTAAAAGCGAATAATGGCAATTTCAGATTGGCTTAATGGCCGCGACGCGCGATAGCGCCGCGTTTTTCTGACCTGCCGGTCTGAACGCGACATCCGCAGGGCTTCTTTGTCGATTACATCAGTCGTAAACGCGCTGTGTCGCCCTCTCAAGTGTCGCCGAACTGCCGTCGTAGTCGCGGAGCGCCTTGCGATCAAGACCTCAGGAACTATTTTAGATCGCCCCTCCGGAGATGCAACGGTATCGCACGTGAACTCGGTATAGAAGATTGAAGTTCCGCACGAAGATGATTACGTAAGAGACACGAGCCTGATTCGTAACTCGACGTTGCTCGTCTCGTTCTTGCCTTTCGGCAAGCTCGACACGTGGGGGAGAGGGGCGGAGAGAAAGGTTCCGCTAAATGAATCAATCCATTTGTAATGCAACATTAGTTCGCGTATTAGAAAGTCGTAACCCGCGGGGTCAGGCCGTTCGAGAGTTGCATCATGAAACTGCGAATCCGATAAAGTGCACAGCTATGACAGCCTTTCATTAGGCGCGAGAGGAAAGAGAGAGACAGAGAAAGGGAGGGAGAAGGGACAGCCAACTGTCGCGGCAAGCAGAGCGAAACGCGGACAAAACGCGGAACGTTCCCAGAGATGGGAGACGTGCGCTTCGCGGCTGACACTTGACCCCGAGATGCGTCCTGACGAGGACGACCTCGCGACAATCTCCGCGCAACACATTAGAAAGCCATTACAACAAATCTGTCCGCGCGAGCGCGCATTCGTTCCGCTGCGCGCTCGCGCTATCGGAAACGAGCGTATTATCAATCACGGATCGGCGCGCGGTAATAAAGACGTCACAGGCGAGCTCTTTACGCGAGTGGGTTACGCGAGTGGGCTACGCGAGTTACGATTTGGCCGCCGGCGAGGACGCGAGAGTCCGATTTCGCGGATAATCGAGGCTGTCTCGGCTGCCAGCTCTCGCCTAGCTCTCCGCTTATCGTTCGCTCGTTCATCAAGACTCGAACACTCGCCCATAGCGCAGAGTGCAGTAGTCACGTGGGTCGCTCGACCGCGCTCCGATCAACGAATCTCGGGGTTGCAAGGGCGAAGGGCGAGGAAAAGGCGCGCTTCCGCGCGATGCGTGGAAGCAACCCTCCCGCCTTCCCGATCGCCTCCCTGATCGTTGATCGTTGACGATCCTCGAGCGATCGATCCGCGATGTCCTTCCGTGGAACTCGCTCGGTCCAGATACGTCGCCGTTGCGCGCGCGCAACGCGCACGCGTGTGCGTGCTCGCGACGCGTGCACGAGCGGCTCGAAGGAGAAAAGGAAGTGCACTCGGACTAAGCCGGCTCCCCATCCATCGCGCGGAGCGCTGTATCCGGCAGAGAGAAACGGAGCGAGCGATCGAGGAGCGGAAGAGAGAGAGAGGAACGAAACGACGCAGAGGAGTAATGCGTGCCTCGGGAGGCGCGGAGGGAGGAGGCGAGGGAAGAGAAAAAGAGAGTAGAGCGGAGACAGGGCGTGGTCCCCCAGCCTTGCTCTTACTTATAATTATATTTATTCGCGCAGCGCGCGTATGTGGCTGTGGCCATTGATATACGATCGCGGCGAGATCTCGGCTCACTCCGCGGCGAGACGGATGGGGCGAGGGGGGAGGGGGGAGGGGGGGAGGAACCTGCGGGGCTTCGCCGCACGGCCGCGGGGGGAGGGAGGGAGGGGCGTACGGGCCCCCGCGATATTTCGGCGACGGAGCGATGAGGAACAGGTGCACGACTCGGGACTCACTCGGGCGTGCTGACGTGGGGTTTAAAGGTCGATCCACGTCCCCGATAAAACGTGCCCGCCGCAAATGAATTCATGAGACATATAAATTCAAGGCATCCGGCGGGCCCCGTTGCGCCCGCGCCCCGTGTAGCTGCGCCACGCTATATACTTAATAAATTTACGATAAGCGGGAGCGGGACCGTGATTATTCAGCACAATTGATTACCGGCATGGGCTAATCGTCATTCAGGTTTTTTCAGCCGCGCCGTGCCGGGACACGGAGCTGGTGCGAAAAAAGGATGCTTTACGTTAACGGCGCTTCGATGAAAATGGATTTTTTTTCTCCCTAATCTGCGCATTCTTAATGCACGCGAATTACGCCGATCTCGCATTCCTACGCGTGTCATCTCTCGAGCGGATCGAGATCTCCGCTTCCAGACGCTCTGCGTGCGTGGAAAAGGATGAAGTTCATGGTCAGCCGTTAAAAGTATACGAAATATTCCTTCCTTCCTCTTTATCTCGTTCCCATCATCGGGCGTCAGTCGAGATAAGAGCTCAGGAGGCCTTGACCTTTCTGAAATCTTTCTGAAATCTACGATCGATACCCGATACGAGCATATTATACGCGCGTTCGCGTACGACATCGATTCGAGTAAGTACCGGCCATTTGGAAGAAGAACCGCGACTCGTTGCGAGTCCGTTGCACGCTGAGGCTCTCTCAGAGTGAAAATTGCATCGATCGCCGGACCCGGCGATGTCTTAATAATAACGGATCGCCGCTCGCACAGCGTAAACGTTACGGCCGCCGGTATCACGGTAATTTCAGCATCAATCCTAAACGCTTCGAAGATGAGCGTTTTAATGGTGGGACACGCGTTTATTAGCGCGCGCGCGCGCGCGCTCTCTCTCTCTCTCTCTCTCTCTCTCTCTCGCGCTGCTCCGCTGAATAACAATCTGCCCGTGCTTTATCCGTGTCCGCAAGCACGCGGTAAATCCTGAAAGGGCACCGGCCGCGATTCTCGTTTCCGAGAGTGTCGCTATTAGGGGCAATAAAGCGGCGCGAGTGCGCGGACGCTCAAGCGAACGTTCAGGCGGAATGGCACTCGCGGATATACCCGATCCGCGGCGAAACAATTAGCGGCGATCGTTATCGGGATGAACGTGGCACTCCGGCTGCCGCGAGTGCTACCAGACGCACTCGCTCGATCTAAATCCCGTCCGCGAGAACGAAGACTCCGAAGACTCTCGACGAACGCCTTCCCGCGAACGATCGCTGCCCGTTTCTCTCCGTCACGCGCGAGCCTCGTAATTGAACGCGCGCGAAGGATCCTGGCGTTGTGCGAGAGGGACAGAAGATAGAAGCAGATAGAAGCAGGGATCGAGGAGGAGAGTAGGGGAGAAAAGCGAGAAGGTTCCTCAACGTTGACCATGGGGTACCGCCACCGATCCAGGTGGTACTCATACACAAATTATGGTAATGATTCCCCCGATCGATTCCCTCCAGCTCGTCATCCTCCTCTCTCTCTCTCTCTCTCTCTCTCTCTCTCTCTCTCTTCTGTCGACTCGCTCTACGCGCGTCTTTCCATCTTCTCGCGTCGAGAACCCTCGTGCACTGCCGGGGCCGTTGCTGCCCTTGCGCGTTCGCGCGCAATTAGCCCCGTCTCTCCCTCTCATACGTCGGACACGGCACTCGGCTCTTTGATATTTTGATATCCGAGGTAAGGCGATACGCGCGCTATCCTGCGCTCGGCGAGGAGCTCTTCCACGTTGTCGGAATATCGAAATACGTTCGTTGTTTCTGTTACCGCGAGGATTCGCCGGATAGCTCGGCCTCGTCGCGTCGATTCTCCTGAAACTGGAGAACGTTCTCGGAAAGCAGCGTCGAACGAGAACGGCCAGTGCTGCACGGATTTCTTTTTTATTACTACGTGCAACAGGTCTGTTTCCAACGCTCGTTCGTAAACGATAATTCGATAATACGATGATTACATATCGAGCCAAGTAAACATCTCGGCAGCGGAGTTTCCCAAGCAAATCGAGCGCTTTGTAATTACGAAATGCGCTTTCTCGAATCAGCGGTTTTGCTTTACTCTTGTACTCTTTTCAAGCTAGCTTCTTAATTATACGGTTGAATGGGATTTTGACGGCTCCATCAGCACAGGAAGCCTCGCGATTGGCCGGCGCGATCATCGCGGGATCTTTCCGGCCGCGTGAGATGCCTGTCGGACTCTTGTCATTCTCTCATCGTCGCTGACTCTCGCATGATACCGGACTGCCAGCCGCGGTTTACCTTTGATATTATAATCCGTCTCTCAAGCGGAATACGTGACGCGGGCTTTAAAGCGTTACACGCGCGCGCGTCTGGACCGACCGACTCGCGGTGGTTCCGCATTAGCTTCGATGCCACGACGAAGGTATGTCAGAGGTCGTTTCACAGGTTCGAGTTCGGAGACCGAACTCGTATCGCTTTAGGGAAACGTAATCCGTATCCCGGGAAGGGTAAAGGAGATTTTCAGCTCCCGCTGAAAGCGCTTTACGCGCTTTATGACTGCCTTGGATTTTCCGATCCGAGAAATCCGAGTCGGTTTCACAGAAGCGATACGTCAATGAACGTTGACGCGCGGAAACCGCTTTAGCCCCCGTTCTTCTTTATTGTCGGCGCGATGACGAGGCGCGCGAGAATGCTTTACGCTTTATTGCACGAAGATGCGCGTTCTCTCTTTCCTTCTCTCTCCCTCGCGTGCGCGAGAACGCGAGGCAAGCTTTCATCTCGGCTGAGTCCCGAGAAGCGAAGCGCGGCGCGCAACGAATTCCCGGGCCTCGCAACGGCAGAAAGCGAGAACGGATAACGCGCGGGGATAAGAGCCGCGACAGTTTCAAGACGTTTCGCGCCCCCGAATTGCATTACTGCGGACGGCGCGTAATTTACGGCGGACACGCGCCTTTTCCCCGCGCAAATGTCACTTGCGGCGAGGAGGAGGAGAAGGAGGACGAGGAGGACGAGGACGAGGGGGGAGGGGCGCAGCAGGTTCGATGCTGCTGTCGCTGGCGGTGCGAATTACGAACGCGCGCGAAATGATCCGCGGTTTCACGCGCGTGCGCGTGCGCACGCCCCGAGAGCGAGCGAGAGAGAGAGAGAGAGAGAGCGCGCGCGCGCGCATTTCCCAAAGGCCTTTCAAACGTTGGCGGTATATCAGCGATTTTTATCGTCGCGGTGTGCCGCGCTACGCGCACGCAGGCCTTTCGAACGTCCGGCGCGCTGGACGGTATATCAGTGTTTTTATCGTGCCTTACCATTAGCGCGCACGCACGACCTTTCGATCGGCCGATTCGTAAGTTCGATTACCGCATTGCATGCGATAAAACCTTACGTCCGGCGCTGATTATGTCTTTTCGATCGATAATTGCGATCGACATAACCGGCGCGCATAACCGGCCGCAGCGACGATGAACGATGAGGCGTGGGGGTGAGACCACCCCCGTTGCAATCCCCGCCGTGCAGCAGAGTCGTTCCTCCCATCCTCTTTATCTTTATCGAGCATTTTCTGCTATCGTGTATCTCTCCACACGCTCGATACTCCGCTCGTCTACTCGCGCGGAAGCTCTGTAAAACAAATTCATCACAATGCGTAAACTCGATATAACACGGGTCAATCGGTCACGTGGCGTCGCATGTGCCTCATGTAAGACGACGCTCGCGTCTTGAGATTCCGTTTTACGGAACATCGGGAGCAGCGACTGCAGTGCAAGAGGGATAGACGGCGAACGGCTAGCCTAATGAATCAGCAGAACGCTCGTTCGGTATCAGTGCAGAAAATGCAGTTCTCCGAGCCCCGGCACGCAAACCCTCGATTGTTCAATAACCGTTGAATGGCGGACCTTGCGAAACGACACGATCTCGCGCCTACTTTTTTCCAGACTCCGCCGTGGCGGGGAAATCGCTCGCGATAAACGCGATAATACGAGCACGAGCATGCGCATGCGCACGCGCGCGGTAGATATCGCGGATCGATAATCGGAGTGATTCTTTTCTTTTTCCTCCAATCAGCGGGACTTTAACGATTGTTAAGTAAGCGCGGCTCAACGCGGGAGAACGGCGTATTGGCATTTAAGTGCCGCTTGCCAATCACAATTGTTGTAAATTTCAGTCGTCGGTAATTGCCAAGTCCTTTTTGCAAGTCCGCACGCACGTTAACTGTAAATCAGCATCGAGTCTAAGTCAACGCGCGCATACACGGCGGCAACGGTGATATTTTAATCGCTCAACGCGGCGACCAATTAATGATTAATGACTCGGCCATCTATTGTATCCTGCTTAAAGAGCGAGGAACATCGCGTCCGTGTGTGCGTGTCGTAATTGCCGTGCGGAAGTAGCATTAAATTCGATGAACATGTAGGAAAGCAGCATCGGAGGAATCCGCAGTCGAGGAAGCTTCTCCGAGGTTGCTCCGCGAGCAAGAGACATCGGCTTTTACCGCATCTGTCCACGTTAATTAATCGTTAATCATCCGCGCGAATCAATTAGGACGACACGGGGGCGTGTGGCGGGTCACGCATGTCCTTTCCCATGATCCTTTATCGTGACTTGTGCTCGTCATGGTCACGTCATATTTTCACCGACCTTTGTATCCATTGCGTACATCACACTTTACGTTACCTTCTCGCTGGCTTGTAATAGCCATTAGCCCAGAATTTTCCTCACATCAGAGATATCCGCGTATCCGCCTTCAATTTTTTACCTAGATTCCCGATTGTTCGCGCGGGCAGACTTTCAGTTTGCATTGTGTGTGTGTGTGTGTGTGTGTGTGTGTGTGTGTGTGTGTGTGTGTGTGTGTGTGTGTGTGTGTGTGAGAGAGAGAGAGAGAGAGAGAGAGAGAGAGAGAGAGAGAGAGAGAGAGAGAGAGAGAGCGCTTACGGATAACAAAGTGATAAAGCTGGTGAGGGGTTGGCGTTTAAAAAGCGCTGATTCGTATCGCCGTCGAAAACGGAGGAAAATAGATCCCTTCGAGGTTCCGAGGTTGTCCTTTGGATTGTCGACGGGAATTAAGATTCCAGCTGGTTAGTTTCGTTAGTTAGTTAGTTGGTTAATTTCAACATGCTGGCTCGCGTTAAGATGATGCAAACGATTATAAAGTAATGAGCGTTTATTTACGACTAATAATTCTTAACGATCGCGTTGGTCCCGCGATTAATTACGAAGAATTTCAATCTCGTTCCGCGTAACGATTATCAACAAGTATCAGCTCTCCGGCAAGATCAAGATCGGAGTCTTGAAGACTGTAAGGACGATTGACTGTTTTACTGCAAAATGTTTTTCCCGCCTTTCGTTTCGCTTAATCGCCTTGATTATAAATTATTACATTTGAAATTGGACGTAAAGTTATTGGCGCGTTATCCGTTACGATACGACAAATAGTAATACGGTAATAAAGATTGAACACGCACACACGCACGCGCGTGCACACGGTGGAAAATCCTGTCCGCTAAGAGAAATTATTGGAAAGGAAAGTCCTGGCGGTCGACGTGGCGCTCCGACGAAAATTTAGTGCCCCCGATAACGCCGGGACATTTTATATCGCTCTTATCATCCGACACGTCAAACGAACACGCGTACGATAATTGAGATTATCGCGCGTGTGCGTTACAGGGGTGCCGGTGCGCCAGGATCGCAAGAAAGTCCGCGTTGCGTCCCGATCTCGCGCGATCCCGATCGATCAAAGCGGCTGCCGCGTCGCGAGCCGCGCCGCGGCCGATCGTCAGGAGAGACATAATAATTAGCTTTAATGCTAGCCAACGGAAAAGTATTTAATCGCCGCAATCAATCAGCGGCCAATTTAGCTTGGTGCGCGGCTCGTGCATCGTATTATCGAATGATACCGCGAGCTCCGCACTTAGCAACATGCGCGATGTGCGCGGTCTCCCCGCGCAATCTATCTCGATATATGATTCGCTCCGCGAATTAATTACATGTTCCGCTAGTCACGATATCGCCGAGATTGTTTGGCCGCAGAGATCTCTCTCGAAAGAATGCACCGTTCCTCTCGGAGATCTCAGATAAGGATTGCCGATGGCAAAAGTCATCCGGGTGTCGCGGGAACGATCTTCCCAGCGTTCGCTGTCTATTATTATCGGTCCATTGGCAATCTTATCGCTCGAATGGCTCTCTCGGACTTTTCCTTGGCGCGTTAACATTGTTGTCCCATCCGCCGCGTAGCCGGCGATATATAAGTTTCGCCGTAAAGCCAATCAAAATTGTGCTTATGCAATGCCGCTGCAGGCTCGGGGAAACCCGGTCGACGCTCTCTCGATAGATCGAAAACGCTGGCAGGACATCGAGCAGATCGAACGATGAACCCTCGTTCCAGCGCTCGAGCGTGTAACGCTCGCTTAAGCCTCTCGCGCAGCAGAATCGTAGATCAGCTGCGCCGTCGACGGTTATCTCGCGATGCGAAAGAAAGATACACCTGCTTTTAATCGCGCGCGGTTAATTGGGAATCCTCCCGGGCGCGCTTGTAATCAAGAAAAGACCGCATTGTTCCCGCCGGCCTGCCGTTCGGTTATGTAAATAGCACAAAGGCATTAATAAAGTAACGATGCGCGCATCGACGCCCTCCTGTTTTGCCGTAATGATACGCTATTTGCGATAATAATAATCCCCGCTGATTTTATCAGCGGGTTTATCCAAGAGGCTAAAATCGTCCGCATTGTGCCGTTCGAATAATGCAGCGATCGGTTGTGCCTTCGCGAAGATTCCGTTACGTGATAGCGTCTCGTGATCAAGAGGCGAGACGCGCCGGGACTCTTTTCGCTCTGGTCGTCTTCGCCAGTTCGAGATGGCCTCGCAACACCTCTACGTCCGATCGATTGACTCTCGATAATCGGCGGCATTCCTGAAAACGAAGAACGGCATTCGCTCGTAAACGGATTTGCTCGTTCCGACCATTTTTTCCGGCGCGAATGCAACGTCCGGCTCCGATTCCGGGTCACGTGGCGGCGATTCGCGGGGATCAAGGGATCACGATCATGATCGGCGAGCGCCGATAGGACGTACCGTCCTCGTGTTCAGGTAGGAAGGATTTATCCGAACGCAGCTGCACGCGAAAACGCACGTCTCTTAGCGTAATGGCCTAAAACTCGGTGCTTCGCGGGATGCGCGCGCGCTTTACCGTAATTACACCGCGCTCATAGTTCGCGGGCTCGGAAAGTAAGAGTATCCGTATTTTATCGATGCAGCATTAATAACCAAGCATCGGCCGGCATAAACGACGCAGCGACTTCCATCGAATTAAATGTTACTTTACGCGAAATCGTTAACGTCGACGACCGGCGTTCGGGAATCTACGGCTTCCCTCGTAACCGAGCTAATAATTATACCATCCGCGTAGTTCCACGTGGATGCATGCGGTGCACACGTTCGATACATTACGGAAATTAAACGCGCGATATTACTCGCGACGCGCGTTAACTCCTGCCGAGGATCCGTTGCGGTCGCCGCGCGCCGTCGTTGTTACGTAAAACAGACAACGCGTCTGCACTGAATCCTCGACGAGGTAACAGTAACGCGACAACCGGTGAAACAGACGATGAAAAAAGAGGCGAACGAGGCGCCCGATTTCAATCCGCCCGATGCTCCTGGAGAGATGCTTCCCCATCGCTCTCTCTCTCTCTCTCTCTCTCTCTCTCTCTCTCTCTCTCTCTCTCTCTCTCTCTGCTCTTTTTCTTTGCGCGAAATGCAGACACAGGTGCGAGCCGTTTATGATTCCCGCTGTACGCAAGCGCCGAGCTACAAGCGAGATGAACGCTTTCCGGCTTGGATCGAAGATCGGAGGACGCCGCGCGTTTGACGCGCGTTGCAAAACGAATTCTCGAGGCCGCTTTAACGCGCTCTAACGCGCCGCGGATGCACGCGGATGGACGGATGCGGTCCCGCGTCCGCCGTTTTCCGCCGTGTCGCCCGCTTAATACGGGTCCATTCGCATTGCATCTCTCCTGCCCTCCACCCCGCAGCGCGCGCGCCGAAAGCGCCCCGATATCCGCGTCGGCGCGGCCGTTATAAGTCCCGGGGAATCTGGTCGATGACCTTAATGCAAATGTAATTACATAATGCGGAAAAATGTGCGGATCGACGACGGTAATTGCCGCACGGCTGATAAATATAAACTAGCTAATTTCCATCTAATTACGCGCCATGGAAAAGTTTACGGGCCGCGCGCGGACGGCCGCCCCGCCGCCGCCAACCTCCCCCCTCTCCCCCTCCCCCCTCTCCCCCTCCCCCCTCCCCTCGCCCATCCCCCTTTCTGCCGCCCTCTCCTCGCCGCGCCGCCAATAATAGAATACGATACGTAAACCTGTACATATCCACGTTCGCGCATCCCGTTTCCCTTTTCTCCTCCCTCTTCCCCCGATCCCGCTCCTGTCAAACCGGCGGCGATTGGGGATTGCGGGGCTCTACCGCAAATTCCGCTACAACGGGAGCGATGCCGCGGCAGCGTCGTCGTAATCGCGCGCGTCGGCAAATAAGAAAGGACAGAGGGCGAGAAAACGGCGAGAAGAGGGAGAAAGAGAGAGAGAGAGAGAGAGAGAGAGAGAGAGAGAGAGAGAGAGAGAGAGAAAGGACTTTATACGTGATATAATAATATGGAGGCTAAACCGCCAACTATTAATCACAAGCGGCGCGGAACAAAACGGAAATGATCTCGCGAGATCGTTAATCGAGATCGTTAATCGGCGCTCGAAAATCGATCCGTAATCGACGCGCGTGAACGACGTGTCGATCTCCCGTGGAAAACAGCAATTTGCCAAATTACAACTCGCGCTTGCGCGCGCGCGCGCGCGCGCGCGGTCTCCGTGTCAGGATTTATGAAAAGCAATGCGCAGTGCCGCGCGCAGTCGATGACGAAATCGCTGCGCGCACGCAGTAATTACGCCGTAGCAGAGCAGGCGGCGCGCTTAAGCGCTTTTATATGGGACAATGATACCGTCTCCCGCTCCGCATTCCGCGTTTACGCGCCCTCGGATCTGCGAGGAGCCCGGCGAGGAGCGAGACCTGTCGTTCTTAATCAGCGTAAATCATTTGTAGCCGGATGAAATTAATACTCTCGCTTTGCACACACCGCAGTCGCCGTCACTCCCGAATGCGCGCTCGATAAACGCTCGCTCGAACCGCGCGGTCTACGAATAGAGAGAGAGAGAGAGAGAGAGAGAGAGAGAGAGAGAGAGAGAGAGAGGGAGAGGGAGAGAGCACCCTCGGCGAGACGCGTTATCGCAGAGTTATCGGGCAGAACGGAGCCAATCGCGGCGACGGAACAAATCGCCCGTCACGTTGGCCGGATTCTGCGGAGTGTCTCCGCGAGCGCGCGAATGGCATTCGCCGGCACTCCGATCGCGATCGCGCGCACGGCCGGTGCAACGTACGGACAACGATGGGTATCGTCGCCGTTCGCGAGGCAGAGATTTGTTTTAATGCTCAGCCGGCTCTCGTCGATGGTGCGGGTCCATTAAAAGTGTTCCCGGGTGCGTACACACGGGGCGTTCCCGGGGCGCCTTATTCACGGCGTAAACGCACGCGGCATGCAGATTAAACGACGCAGCTGCAAGTCGAGAGAGGGAGGCGCGAAACGCGACGACGAGCACTCGGAGGATGGAACGGAGGCGAGAAAGAGAGAGAGAGGGCCGCTCATTGCGAGCGGCGTGAGCGTAGATTAAAGCGGAACACTAAATTCGCGCGGATTATACGCGTCCCGCATTACAAGCAGCGTTTCTTATCTCGGGCAGACGCGAGCGGAAACTGATAAATTAATAACGAGACCGGGCGCGATTCCGCGTAAGCGAACTCAAAGCACGACGGTCGTCGCTGACGCTCGACCGGGCTCATCTATACGGCGATCATTTCGTCTCTCTTCGTTGTCTCCTCCAGATCTCGCATCAAGATACAAGATACGCGGGCAGGCTTGGTTATTAACGCGAGGAACGCGGGAGAAGAAATTTTCATAAGAAACGACGGCGCGAAATTTCAGACATCACGGAAAACCGAGCCGCGCCGCGCCTCCTCCCTCCCCTATGCCCGCTTTGATCCCGCTCTGCTCCCGCGAGGCGACGACGCGCCTCTCGTCGCCGATGGGCGTTTATCGAGTCGTCACGTTGCGGTAATTAAATATCGTTAAGGTACTCCGGCAAATGTCGCCTCGAGATATCCCCGATCGACGGCGCGTTGCCATGCACGAAATCGCTGCCTGGGATTCCGCACCGTCGATTTCATATACGCGGCCGTCCGTTCGCCGTTCGAGCAGCTGCATCGCGACGACGCATCATCGCAGAACGAATCCGACGCTTGCTCGCGTCGTCTCCATTTCTTTTTCAGCGAAAAAGCATTCGCGGACGCCGTTTGATTTCCGGACATCGTCGCGTATCACGAGGCATTTAACGGGGAAGCCGTAGCACACGCCCCCCCCCCTCCCTCCTCTCTCACTCTTTCTCTGTGTCGTTATTGCGTATTACGTCATCGCGTGCGCGCGCGCGCGCGCGTCGAGCACGCGTTGCTCTTTATAAATATTATGTAATGCGACATGCGCGTTACGCCGCGCCGTGCGGGATTCTCGCGCCTTATCTCGCGTAACAGCGGAGTTTCGCGAGCGATTGCTTTTTATGCAAATAGAATCGCTGTTTTCGTGAAAGTTCCTGAGAAAGTCGCGGCGCACGCGCGTTAAGTAAGCCCGCCGTAACGCGCCGGACCCCTTCACCGCGATCCCTTCGCGACTGCCTAATCCCGATAACGCTCGGCGACTCGCCTCGAGAACTCGCCGCAGGAGGAAGCAGGAGCAAGAGAAGAGAAGAGTAGAGAAGAGGGAGTCGGGGAGAGGGGGACGGAGGGGGAGGGCAAAACGGGATCGCGCGGGGTCATGCGCGGAGGCTAAGCGGCGCGCCTGAAGGATACGCGTCTCTCTCGTCAGAATTCGTTACTCGGCGTGCATCGGTAGTCCGAATCGGTATACCGCTAAGGCTTCCCGACGAAGTAGCGCGACGGGGGAGGCTGGAGGGTGGAGTGACCGAGTGGACGGCGGGCTAATAAAAGAGCTCGTTCCGACATTACTGTCGCGGCAGACGCGAGCGTACGCTCGTTTACCGCGGCTGATATCTACGCTGGATCTCCCTTTCTCGGCGGCACCGCGCCGGGTACGACGGGGGCCTTTTATTTACAACGACAATGACAAACGTAACGACAATTCATGGTTATACGTGTTCCTCGGCCGCCGCCGCCGCCGCCGCGGCCATAGCGCGCGACGTCGTTTTTATGAAGCGCGATAAGAATTCGAAAAGAGACCCGATAAATCGCGCGCGGACGCCGCGCGTTTTTCAGCGGAGGGGAGGGAGCTGCCTTGGCGGCGCAACGAAAATGAAAGAAGAGAGAGAGAGAGAGAGAGAGAGAGAGAGACAGAGAGAGAGAGAGAGAGAGAGAGAGAGAGAGAGAGAGAGAGAGAGAGAGAGAGAGAGAGAGAGAGGAGAGAAAAAGGAACGGGCCGTGGCAATTTCGCACAAAGTTGTTGGATCTTGTTTCCTTTTTCTTCTCTTCCTCCTGCAACGCGCGCGTCTTAACACGCGAACCGGGAAGGATATGTTAATTCGTCGGACACACCGTATCCGAGAACTCTGAGGAATCTTTCGTCGGTCAGCTTTTTCAAAGCTTGTCTGCGTTCTTCTCGCGACTGCGCGGCCAGCAGTCGGACTGCGTAACTGGATTTAATAAATTAATAATACATTTGTGAACGAACGTGCGCGAGCGTACTCGATCGAGCTGAACTTCTTCGAGCAGGAAACATTATCTCGCGACGTCGTCGTATATTTTCCTCGTTTCCTCCTGAGAACGTCTCCTCTCACGTTCCGATTATGAGCTTCGATACCTCGACATCTTCGGTCATCCGTGACGCGGAATATAAAGCACCCAAAGTAACAAGAATCTCATTATCGACAGGTGTTGGGCGTTATTGCGTAAGCTCGCGGCTGACCCGCGCATGCTTTTACTACTTAAAATTGTCCCAGCAAACTCGTTTGCGCATGGCCAAGGTATTATGCATCTGTTGAAGCAAGACCTGTTTTACGGCGTGCAACGGCGGTGATTTAATTAACGGTATTTACGATCCTCGCGAAAATCGCCCGCGACAAAGTCGCGTTATTAATTCAGGAATTGCAGCATTAGCTGCACGGAAGCATTAGCGGAATAGCGAGGCGCGCGCTGCATCCGAATAATCTCTCCTTTTCGCGTCAGGCTTCAGCGTGAATGAATCTGAAAAAAAAAAGGGAGAAAGAAATAAACCAGTAAACGAGTAACGAATTGCTTCTGTGACGAGCGATTCTGTTTCGATTGGCTTTGTGCGTTATTGATTCGTCGTCGACGTCGAAATCACTTAAATTCATCCCCTCGCTTCGATCGCGGTGCCGAGGACCGTATTACTCGGTATCCCCGCCCCGCTGGTCCCCCCTCGTTCATACTGCGATAAGCGCCGCAGCCGCGTCGATCGGCCGTGGCATCGAGCGATCTTATTAACGAAACCGAGATCCGAGATCGGATGCTGCGCTACGCGCATCCGATTACCGATGATCGCCGACTTCAATTGATCTCGCCGTGCTTGCGGCTCGCCGCTACCGGCGCGAATTCGCTTCGTCTCGCGCCGGCATAAAATCTCTCCTTAATGAATATCGTGTCACCGCTTCATTAACGAAACTGGTTCGAACGTTCGGGATTTCGCTTGATTAACAGTACCTACCTGTGATCCCGCTTCTCTCTCTCTCTCTCTCTCTCTCTCTCTCTGAGTCTGTCTATCTCTCTCGCCCGTCTCGTCTTTTCTCAGCGAGCATGCGAGTCTCTCGGCGCACCCGATCAGCCTCGTTACAGATATGAGATCGACACTCGGGATCGGCTTATGGGCGTAACGCGGCCGACCGAAGATGGAAAAATGGACGCGCGACGACGAGCCGGTCGTGAAACTATCCTCTTATTTGCGCGTGCCCGAACTTCGCGGGAGGCTGGTCGGCAGGTCGGGGAGGGGAGGGCGCTCTCCGCGGCGGCTTCGTTAAAATAGCCGACGGGGACACCTGCGGAACGAGATGAAACTCTCGCGCGACGAGACCGGCTCCCGAGCGCGCGTCGCCGATCCAGCGAGAGAGTCCGTCGGAGGGAAGAAAAAAAGTAGAAAGGCGGGAGGGAGAGAGAGAGAGAGAGAAAGAGGGGGGGGCGAGCAAGATCCGTTTTCCACGCCCGAGGTTCTGCGGCGGAGAGAGAGAGAGAGAGAGAGAGAGAGAGAGAGAGAGAGAGAGAGAGAGAGAGAAAATGGGAGCGCATTAATTAATCGGCCGCGAAATCTCGCCGATATCGATGCGGAATGCCTGCGAGTCTCGCTCAAGTATCGCCGAAGACGCTGAACATTAATCTAGCTGGGACTGGCGCGGGGAAGCGGAGAAGGTCGCGACGAAAATTGATCGAAATTCAGATTTCCATGAGACGGGTCGGCGTGCGTTTCGGACAGTCTTTCCGGGAAGGACACGCCGGAATCATTCCGGCTTGGGAACATGAGCAGTCAGAACATGAGAACGCTAATTTAAAGCAAGGTATGCACAGCTGCACGGACCAATGCAGAAAGCATCGGGAAAGATACATATATATATATATATATATATATATATATATATATATATATATATATAGAGAGAGAGAGAGAGAGAGAGAGAGAGAGAGATTTATTGGACGGCTTTGAATCTTCGTTTCGGGATACGCGTCAAAGTGACAACTTTCATCGACTTTTCCAGTGTCGGGGGAAAAAAGATTGCTGATACCGGGAATCTGTTTTCCACGCCCGAGGTCGTTCTCGAGAGCGAGCGATTTATTCGTGCCGCGGGGGGGGGGGAGGGGCGGGAGCAGGGATGAGGGAGCGGGGCGGAGGGGACAATATTAAAACGTCAAGCGGATTTCTCTTTCTTCGTCGACGGACGGCCGTAATGCCGGCGCGTTATGGGACCGCCGCGACGGAAAACGTCAGCGGTTTTTGCATTATAAGCGATCAAGGGGCAATGAAGAGGCTCTGGCAAATTAAGACAACCTTGTTCCCGGTCGCTCGCTCAAAGTGGGTTTTAACCGGGTTTTAATTTCGGATGCGCGTTTACCGGGATAATTAATGTTGCGAATGAAGGTCGCTCGATCCAATCAGCCAGAAAAAGAGGCGACATTTGCCGCGTTAATCGAGAGAGAACGGAGACGAAAGGGAGACAGAGAGAGAGAGAGAGAGAGAGAGAGAGAGAGAGAGAGAGAGAGAGAGAGACGACCGCGCCGCGAGGTTACGTGTATACCGAAATCGCGAGCGCTCGCGCGTCTATCGTGACGCGGCGCGCGCGGCTCTTACCGACAGGATTTCTCGCGGCTAATGAAATATCAGTGGTCGATGGTCAGTATCAAAATTTCGATTCTGGAATGTCAGCGGGATGTTGTAAGCGCGAACTTTCTCTCTCGCGGCGATGGGAGGCGCACGCCCATCTTAATGGGCGAGACCTGTTAATTATCTTAAAGTGATTAGAATTTTGTTTTCTTAGACTGCCTCATGAATATGTAGACCTTTCGAAGCGAAACGCTTCGACGGACTTACCAATTTATGCCCCCTCGCCCTTGGCGTCGTTGATACGTGCCAAATACGTTTGGCGGGACAGCAGCGCGGTTTGTTCGATCCGCAGCTCACCCGGCGTGATCCAACTGAGAGCCGTCACGGCTATCGCGCAGAAATCCGGGATCTCGATTTGCGTGTATTTGCGAGGAACGATCTTACATCCCGGTCGCAGCTTGTAACATCGCGCGTCTTCGTACAATATCCATAAATCGTCCCGTATGTCCCGGCTGATGCCGATGCGGGGCAACCCATCTCTGAAAGCGGGTCACTGCGGCTCAGCGACTACCCTTGCCCGATTCCAGGAAACGTTCGCTCATCCGGCTCTCCCTCTGCTCCCTCTACGTTTCAGAACGCGGCGTCCAGCTGGGGATAAAACGCAATCGCGACGCGTTAAATGTCCCCTAGGCGCATCGGCACAGTCACGCACTCAGCTAGAGATCTAGTGACGACGGCAGGGGGAGGAAGAGAGAGGGGGGAGAGAGAGAGAGAGAGAGAGAGAGAGAGAGAGAGAGAGAGAGAGAGAGAGAGAGAGAGAGAGAG
>JAHMML010000004.1:1009911-1116730 GCA_020341155.1 Eciton burchellii
GAGAGAGAGAGAGAGAGAGAGAGAGAGAGAGAGAGAGAGAGAGAGAGAGAGAGAGAGACGAGCGCGCGCTGGTAAAAGAAAAGCGCGAGCAGGGAGGGATACGGCAAGAGAGACGGAGCGAGGACGAGGAACGGGAGAGGGAGAGGGAGAGAGAGAGAGAGAGAGAGAGAGAGAGAGAGAGAGAGAGAGAGAGAGAGGGACATCTACGGCGGTCTACCTGAGCGAAGCTACCAGTGGTCGTCGTTGTCGTCTACGAGCGACACGAGGGGGGTAAAGCCGCACGCTCGCGTGTGTCCGCGACGACGACGACGACGACGACGACGACGGCAGGACGACGATGACGACGACGACGTGGATGGTGCGTGCACGCACACGCGGCTACGCACGCACGTTCGACGAGGTAGGCACCGCTATCGCGCGCTCGTATGGCGGCGATCGGGAGCACGAGAACGCGAGAAGGAGAGAGAGAGAGAGAGAGAGAGGCGCAAGATAGAACGCGCGTAGTAGAGTAGGGGAAAGAGGCGGGTCCGCGGCGCGACACACACGCACACGCGGGACGCGTGCACACGCGTGAGCACGGGCACGTACGTACTAACACAGGCGCGCCACCGCCCCGGAACCGCGCGGGCAAAGCTCACACTTACCTGACAAGATGTAAGTTCAGAAACTGGAAGGTGCCACTTCTGCACAGTCCAATACAAGACACCGAACCGGAAAGTTGGTCCGAAAATTAGTCGGCGTGTGCGAACGGCAGCTCCGCTCGCGGCACCGTAGCGCGACCAAGTGCTTGTTGGTGGCGATGGTGGTTGTTTGATCGTGCGGCACCGGACGAAGAAGCCGGACGAAGAAGCCGGACGAGGGAACAGCAGGAAAAGAGGAAAGAGAAGAATAGGAAGAGGAGGAGGAGGAGGAGGAGGAGGAGGAGGACAGCAGCGCGACGAGTCCTCTCCGCTGGTGGAAGGTGGAGAAGCTGGAGGTGGAAGAGGAAGAGGCGGACGAGGAGGAGGAGGAGGAGGAGGAGGAGGAGGAGGAGGAGGTGGAGGAGGAGAAAGAAGGAGAAGGCACTGGCGGTGACGGTGAAGGAGAAGGAGAAGGAGAAGAGGAAGAAGAAGAAGAAGAAGAGGAAGGAGGAGAGGACGAGGAAGGACGGAGGATGAGGCGGACGACGAAGGTGGAGGCGCGATAACGAAATGACCGGAGATACGTGAAAACGCGCCGAGACGCGGCGAGTGACGGTGTCGCGCGTAGAGAAAAGTGCGTGAGCGACGCGGCGAGGCGTCGGCCAAGAGCGGAAAAGCAACCACGGAGGAGAGATAACGAGGAGTCTCCTCTTCTCTCGCGCGATTCGCGCACAAGGAATTTTCAGTTGCGGACGAATCGAGCGAACTGGATTTCGATTCGCGAGTGAGTCGGGCCGCGAGTCGCAAGTTGTCGCAGGTGTGCCGGCCGTGACGGCCTTCCCGTGGAGTTTTCATCCCGTTGTCATCCCGGTTTGCTCCAGTCGATCGGTCGATCGCGAGCTCGTCGCTCGCGATCCTGAGATTTGCGATGGCGTTTCGCGCGGCGTCGCCGTCGACGACGACGACGACGATGACGAGGACAGCGAAGATGACGGCGGTGAGAGCGATCATCGATAGGCACCGTATACGTATCGGATGATTATCATATTAATGATCAGGCTCCGCGACTCGACGAGTCAGTCCGCAAGATCGCCGACGAGGAGGAGCTTCGAGTCGGCTCGCGAGTTCGGAGGACCGCATCGCCGGTAATCTCGCGACCCCGCGCGCGGGGATCGAAACTGGATCTTCGCATCGCGCGAGTGTCGCGTAAAGTCACGATTCTGTGATTCGAGAAACGAGAGGAGAGCGCGCGTGTGAAGGCGGAACGCCGACCGAGTGTCATCGCTGGAGAAACAAACAGTGTCGCCGTTTGCGAGTGCGCGAGATACGCCGATTTTCCTCAGGCGCAGGCGCAGGCATCGGACTCGTTGCTGCGCGAACGTTCGCGTTGCACTCACTTGGGATATCCAACAGGATACGTATAAAGGATCCACGGACCGCTTCAGGACCGGACGTGTCAGCTCGTTTCGTTGACAGCACTCACCCGATAAAGCGCACTCGTGAGTCTCTTTGCCTTCGACTTGCGTTGGGACGCGGGATGGGCGCGCGTGTAGGCGCACCGGATTTGTCGTCACGATAGAACCGCGCCGGGGTATTGGTATCGGGAATAAATTAAGAGCCCGTACGAACGAAGGTTGGAGTTCGAGAAACCGGTATAATTTCGGTGTGTATTTATATATAGATCCCGACGCCGCCCGAAAATAATCCCGTATTTATGATGATCGCGCGGAAATCTCAAACCGAAATCAACTCGGCGCTCCTATCGAAGCATCGCATCTCTCGCGAGCGCGCAAAAATTCTACCGTGAAAGAATGATCTCGACTACATGTTTACCTCGTCTCGCGCGCTACGAGATCAAATCCACGGCAAGTTGAATGCCTGGCGGCAAAGCGCGCGGTGATTTCAATGCGCGGGAGTGGTAGCGGCGCGTTTCGGACGACCGGCCTTGAGGCTCGCGCGGGCTCTTTTCGGACGACGATATCGGGACGACATTCCTTCCGATGTTTTGCAATCCGGTCTATAATGCATGATCGGCGGTCTATTGGCCGTGCTAAGCGCAAATTTGATAAGCAGCTCTGACGAATCGGACAATTCGACGCCGCTCGATTTCGCTCTTCTCGCTCGAACGATCGTGGCTCTCATGTTTGATCAATAGTGGAAGATGAAAAAAAAAATATCGCTAGCAGGGGTTTTGGAAATACTATTATTACCGTAATATCGAACTTATAACTTATTGGCACACGAACAGGCATCGCTATTGCCTGTCGAAGGAATGAGCATGCTCATGATGAGGACGGTATTCGAGATAAAATTCAGACATCTCCCGAGCTGGCGATTAAGTCGTTAAAATCTACTTAATTAACTATTAATTTAAACGACTGCACGTGTACGTCCAAGCATCGTCGGGATTAATGTTATCCATTGATAACGTCTTTCATCATAGAAGATCTGACAGATATGCAAATCGCGTTCGTACGTGCGGACTGAATATTAATGACAATTCTATGTCATCGTTAACCTTGCGAACGTGAAACATCGCGCGCGATTACTTCCTTCCAACGGATCCACCGTTTCCCTGGAATCGCTAATTCACGATTCGCGAATGGATCCCTGTGTCTGCCGAGCACCGGCGCGCGAACAATTTTCTCGTTACACGATTCAGCGATTCTTTCTCCTCTCGCAATGTAATCATCTCAAAACGGACCATCATCGAATCATTAAACAAACGGACCGCGCGACAAATGACACGTTTCCCAACGACGGTTGATGATGTCCAATTATGAACGCCACGTCCGCCTCGTACGCGTGCCTGCGCGCGCGCGCGCACGCGCGCCCGTGTGTGTGTGTGTGTGTGTTTGTCGATATCGCGCGTAATATTCTTCTACGACGACGACGACGACGACGACGACGACGACGACGACGAGGAGCGCAAAAACGCGCAAGAAATGCCGCGTAAATGAACTCGCGAGGAAAGGCGAGCGGAGCGTGCCGTTTTGCATCATCGGATGCGGATCGTGTCGGGTATTTATTTTATCGCCGCTTCGGCCGGTGGTCTCTGCCATTATTTCGCGATGCCCGATGCGTGTCATATTTCCCCGCTGTTTGACAACTGCTGCGTCGTGCTCGACTAACGATCTCGCCGTCAGATTCCCCGCGCGCGCGCAGGCCGTTCGGACGCTTGCGAATTCGCTTGCGAATGGGGTCCGAATTTCCCATGGACTGCGCGCCTAATTATACGAGTGTCCATGGGACACTCGTTCCATTATGGGCAACGGGCATCGCTATTTACCCCTTTTATGCTAAGTGAGAGACGAGCCAATGGATGACCCTCCGGAACGGTCACCCTTCGGACATGCCGGACATCCCCGTAGCTCACAAAGCTTCCTTCGCGCCTCTCGCGAGAGGGGTGACCCTCGAACTCACACTCGGCCGACGCCGGTCAAACGCCTTGCGCTTCGGACCGCACGGCATTGCCGTAGTCTCGGAAAATGAACGAGATGAAACGCTGGGATTAGACGCATTATTCTTCAGCCGCCTTAGTCGCTCGGGATGAACGAGGCGTTCCTGTTTCGCTAAATCATCGCGATCGCTCGCGACAAAGGAGCAATATTGTCGCGAGCACTTGGCGGTAATCGCGTTTGTAGCGATGCGGCAAAGTAAGCAGATTATCGATGAGGCTTGTGGTCTAAATTGGTCTAATTTGGTTGGCCAATGTCCGAATACGTTTATTGACGGCACGCCGACATACGACCGTTCTGCACTTTGCTTTGATGGTAACAAACACATCCATTTTGCCCGCGATACACGTAGCAGAAAACACCGCGCCGGCGTTATCGGACTCACATCGTCAGCTAGTCGATCCTCGCGGTCGTCATGCAAATATCGTTAATGGCCGGGATAGCATAATTTTATGACGTAGGTCTCGGCGAGGCGCAGTAGGAAAAATCACGCTCGCGATATCGGAGGAAACGTAAATCACAATCGAATGGCGGCTCCTCGAATGTCCGATCTCGTAATGGCAACCTGTCGCGCGACAGTGCGATCGAATTTTCCAAGGATCGGTACGCGTGTATCGTATCGGCGAGCACCGGCCTCTCGCAAGGCCGGATGGCGTATGGAGATGCCGAAAGCCGGGCGGGCAGGTCAGTCATGCGGGAAAGTTTAATGACTACTAATGGGGCACCCTGTATGCAGGTAAACGCGCAAGGTCCCACATGAGTCGAGCGTCCGTTGAGGCCTCGAGCGATCGGTGGCTGGTAATTCGTGATTTCGCTGCGGGGACACGCACGTCGCGGAGATGCGACGAGAAAGAGAGGACGAAAGAAAAGAGAAAACCTTCGGGATACGCCTGACGGCCTGAGAGAAAGAGAGAGACCGGCGAGAGATCGACGACGAAAGGGCGGAACGTCACCGACATCGTCGTCGTCGTTAGATCGCGATCGGTATCGCGGTGCATTCTTGATGCCTGCCACCGTAATATCGCCGGTAAACCGGCATTACGCCGGCGAGCTCTGTTAATGATGCCGTAAAATTGTCTCGACGTTAAGCATTCCCAACGAGGTGCGTAACGACGCAACGACGGTATTGCGCGAGATAGCGAATCGTTTCTCGATCTATTTCATAGATCGGTGCGACGCGGCGCGGCGCGGTGTTTTCTGCTACCGCGCGCGAGATAATGGTAATTAACGACGGCGCTGAGGGGGCGCGAGCGAGGCTGAACCGGGGTCGCCGGTCGTAGCGACAACTCGATCCGGCCGATCGGTTCGATAAAGGATCGCTGGATTGCAAGTAATCGGCGCGCTGATTACCGCAAGTAATCGCTCGCTGTCAGCGTCTATCGGCGCGGCGATACCGCGCGCGGAATGACGCCTGCGATCGGACGTCGTGCGGCTTATCGCGCGCCCAGATCCGTGTTTCGTGAAAGCGATCGCGCGCGGGAACGTAAGAAAGAATTTATAATTAGCTCGGCGGATATCGTGCGGCTTTTATCGCGGATAACAGTGATAAATAATCGGCTGTGACGTTCGCTCCGCGGCGTGTTAATTTACGGTCCTCCCGGCGCGATCGGCGGACGACCGGGGCGGGGCGGGGCGGGGCGGGGCGGGACGGGGCGCGGCGGGGGGGAGTCCGGCGCGACTCTCCCGCGAGGGGGGAAGGGGGGAAGGCGGGGGAGGGGGAGGGGGAGGGGGGAGTGGTACCGTAAGGCATGATACGTAAACCGGGGGGGATAAGAGCGCCGTATCTCACGTCGTAATTAGTGACCGGGCGCAGTGAGAGGAAAGATGCGCGACTTGATTAAAGCGAAACGACCACGGCGTCTCGGATTCAACATGTGTCGTACGGCTGAATGACACATCCAGCCAGGCAACGATCCCTCCCCACCGCCCCGCCGAAATCAGTCACAACCGCGTCTTCCCTGCTTCCCAATCCTTCTCCCCCCCGCCACTTCTCTCTCTCTCTCTCTCTCTCTCTCTCTCTCTCTCTCGCATTCATTCCGTCTGCTCGCGCGTGGAAGACGCGCGAGACATTTATGGTAATACGTATGTACGGGGATAACGTATGCAAAGTGTCTAGGAGCGCGCGTGTAATTAGCAATTAACGGTATAACGGCTAATTACTATTATTAACTAACAATCAGAAAGGCGCCGCGAGATTGTGTGGTCCCTCCCGTGTAGGGAGGGCATGGGCATGCGGCATGGGCTTCCCGTGCTCCGCGAGTCGTAATAACGCAGAAACATTACTCCTTGGACAGCAGGAAGCGACGCATTCGACGGTAATAAGCGGCCGGCGCATCATCGGGGGAGCGAGCGAGTACCGGCACGTATAGAAATCGGGGCGATCCCGGACTGCGTTCGATTTCGATATGCAAATTAACGCGTCCTTTCGCTCGCCGCGAGAGTAAATTGGTCCCTCCCTCCTCCCTCCTCCTCCCTCCTCCTCCCTCCTCCCTCCCCCCTCGCTCTCTCACTCTCTCTCTCTCGCGCGCGCGCGCGCGCGCGGCTCTTGTTCCGCCGTGAGACAGTCGCCAATTTGATTTGCGCTAATAACACGATCGTTAGCCCACGGCGGGAGTCGAGCGGCGACGGGGCCGGGCATGCCTCGCTTCTTCGCTTTTCTCGTCGGCGCTACAATGCCAATAATGGCAGGCCATTTTCGTTGAATGGCCTGCCGGGAAGGGGGAAGGTAAAGAGCCTAGAGGTAAAAGCACACCCGTCGCGCATTGTCGAGAGCGCTCGCTACTTACCGCGCGGCTTGCGCGCTCTCGCCTTCCCTCACTCTCGCTCTCACTCCCATTCTCTTTTTCTCTCGCTCTGTTCCCTCGTGCTTCCTCGTGTTACGTCAAAAGCAACGCGCTACCGCCCGAGTGCAGTCTCTCGGGCGCAGACGGACGTCGCGACAGTGTAAATAGTAAACATAAAGTATCGTCGGACGCTCCGCTCGCGGGGTTAACGGTGGCTCGACCCCGGGGAGGTCGCCGGGAGAGCGACGATCGAGGGTGCGATCCCCGCGAAACTCGCGGAAACTCGCAGACGGCACCGCCTCGGGACGCGGCACGACACCGCGCGTATCGTACATTGAATCATAACGGCCATTAACATCAGCAGCGTCTGTACACACGTTCCCATTAAGGATAGCCTGTTAAATCACCGGCAATGCACGCGATAATCCAAAGTGACGTGGCCGCGAGACGCGTTCCACGCAGACGCCGCGCGCGATTAGAGGATAGACACGTCCGATTCGACGCATCGCGCATCGCCGAGTCGGCTTTACGAGCGGGCCGTATAATAATGCCCGGCATAAAATCGAGCGTAACCAAAAATCCGCCCAGCATCGTTCCATATGGGCGACGCAGCCGGCCCCGCCGGCCCTGTCACGCTGATTACCCGCCCCCCTCCCCCCGCCTCTTCTTGCGCCGCGCGTACGCGCGGCTAGAAAATCGCGTTAATATCCGTCGCCTCGCCCTTCCGCTCATCTCGCGCCATTCCCGCCTCACGCGTTCCCGTGCCTTCGCCCCCTTCCCCGCGGACTCCTCTCGCCGCTACCTTTAGCTACACCTTGTCTTACGTCCCGCGGGGAGATCCTCGCGGTTATCCCGGCGGGGGGAGGGGGCGGTCAGGTCGGAGTACAAACGCGGGACAAGAGAGGGACCGTTAGCCGGACGGCGAGATATAAGCGGCAGACGGCAGAAATTCATAATTTTGTCTCCCCCCCCCCCCCGCCGTGCAAGGAAGCGTAGGGTAGGGGGAGAAGGCGTCTTTAACGAGGAATGATTTGTCGTTTGGAGTTTTGAATGATCGCAGACGCGACACGTGGCTGCTGATAGACATGACGTATGACCACCGTCGCGCTTTACATAGGCAGCAATTGCCGCGGATGAGCCTCGCTCTCGCTGATTTCCAGTTTGCGAGATATCGAGCAGCGATAAAGTATGAACGCGTGTCGCGATAGATCGCCGATAGAGCGATCGGCAAGAACGACGCGCGTACATCGTGTTTTGTACCAAAGTTTGTTCGAGGAATCAAGTCCCGTCGATCACTCGCTTGCCCGATCAGAAAATATTCCTGATTAGATGGCGAAAAATTCCTCCCCTTGCGGCTAACCGCGTCTCCGCCGCTTCGACACGAGACACTCGAGACACCAAGCGCTATCTTCGCACAGATATCGGAGATGATAACGAGCGGAAGGAGAGAGACGCAATCGCTTACGCTCGCCGAGAACAGCGAAAGAAGAGACCGTTAAGCAGGCGGCCGTGTAGGACTGCGGCACGACACAAATTGATATTTTTCTCCGTAATAAAAAGCCCGCGTTAACGAGGAATGATTTGTCGAGTGGCCGCCGTGCTAGCGATAGCAAGCCGGCGGCTAGCAGCGAGAATTACGACCGCCTGACGTATGCGAACCTGATGCGAACGCACCCTCTCCTGCAGCCTCCTCGGCGGGTCCTCTTCTGCTCATCATGGCGCGTTTCTCGCGACGCAACCTTTGGTAAATAAATCCGAATGAACGATTCCTCGATCGCGCGATCGAGCGATTCCTTTCTCCATTGGAATAGAGCGATCTAATTGATCGATCAAGTGAGCCTTGCCTGCCGTTTAGAGTCGTTTCGATGTCGATCGCTTTGTTTAGCAATAGCACGATAATTTAAGAAATTTCGGATCCGGACTCCCCGTGCTTGAACTGTAAACGTTTGATAAGATTTCGACATTTTATAACTCAACGATGGTTCAATAACCATCCGACTCGAATGTAAAACCGTGTTCGGCGAAAGCGCTATAATCTCAAGCCGCGGGATCAAGCGCTCGCCGAGCGTTGAATTCAGATCTCTGTCTAAACAACAGAGTTTCGTCAGCTATCCTCGGGCGACGAAGCTCGTTTGGGAACGGCCGAGATCGACGATGCCCGTCGCGCGATGATGTATCGGCCGTGGAATCGAGCTAATGGAAGGTCGCCATAGGGAGATTAGTTAACGGGCCGCGCGTTGTGTATATTCGGCGTTACGATGCTTCGCTGACTTCGAACTGGTTTCCGAGGGCCGGGCCTGGTCCCGATCAGCAGGATCAGGAATATCCCGGACGTGGAATCCAGGACATGCGCGACGGATCTTGAAGGATCGGACGGTCCTTGGGCCGGCCGACGATGTCGCCGTGGAAAATCGATCGATAAGACGACCACGCCGCGTTGCCCGCGCCGGGTTACGTCAGCGCAAATGTCGGAACTGCCTGGCGAAATTTTAATGCCCGCTTAATCTGCGATCTGCGACGTCAACGCACGCGATCGGAGCCGCTCGAGATAATTACCAGGTGAATGCGTGACGCTGCAATTATCCCCCGACGAGGTAATTCTCACGAAACTGGCGGCGCGGAGTGATTCAGAGCCGTCGAAATCGTTGGGGAACCATCGGGAATCGTGGATGAATATTTTAATTTGTCGATTTCTGCCTTACTTTGCTCTTACATCTCTCTCTCTCTCTCTCTCTCTCTCTCTCTCTCTCTCTCTCTCTCTCACTCTCTCTTTGTTCGACTTAATATATCTCGTAAATACCTCAATTATAGGCGTACTGCGCCCATTTTTATCACGATCAACACTTGAGGAGCGATTTATATCTTCCGTCGAATAACCATTAAAATAATTCCAAAGCCGCGTACGCATTTACGGCTACAGGAAGCACACGCAACGGTTACGGATCGACGGATCTCTCCCGTAGACGGCACGTAGGCGGCATCGCGGATAATAATACCGCCGAGGATGAAAACGAGCGTCGCGGAGCGGAATGGATCTATCAAGCGAGCGACCAACAGAAATTACAGACTGTCGCGGGGCATTACGACTGTGACCCCGATATCAGGCCCCGATATAATTTTCGGGGCCCGGACGTATCGGTAACGCGAAACAAATTGACTGACGCCGGCCCATTAAGAGCACGGCGCGTAAACGTCCCAATCTGACAGGCCGGTTTTCGATAACGATAGCTCGATCGAATGAGATGAAGGCCCGCGACGAAACGAGAAGAACCCCGATATCCCCGATTCCCCATCCTCTCCCCTGCCTGCGTTCTCCGTCCCAGTCCTCGACATCCTCGTGCGCACATCGCGCACCGATAATTGTCCCGCGGAAACGTTACCGTTTTCGACGAAAGTTAACGAGCCCGGCGACCTCCGCCCTCGGCAGGATTGTTCCTTCTTTCCTCCTCCTCCTCCTCCCCCACCCCCTGACATATTTACGTCCGTCGCAGCTCGCAGATGCGATTAAGGGTGTACGCTTTATTGCGCGACGTGATAAGTGGCGAGTATCTTTCGTTAACGATCGGGCAATTTCGCAACATGCCGTCGCACGACAACGACGGGATAGTCGCGGCTATAAATCGGCTGTAAATCTCTCTCTCTCTCTCTCTCTCTCTCTTTCTCTGTGTGTGTGTGTGTGTCCATCTCCTCTCGCCATGTGGGACAAAAAGGGCGCGGACCTTACGTCCCGCCGTAACGGACCCGATAATCGCGCCGCACCGGCCGCCAGATCGGCGCACGTAATTCGGTGATAAGTCGCGCGGGTCTTCCGGCGACTCTTCCGACCGATCCGCGATCTATTGTGCAAAATGATGACATTGTTAGCCGTTACGGCCGAGATAAAGCTACGGGCGAGGACGAATAACGTCTACGGTCTCCGGGAACACCGGAGAGACCCAAGCAAGGACGAAGAGATCTCTTTTTTTATGTGTATCCGGGCGTCCTGTAACTCGCGATGCCGCGTTCTGTAATTTCACAGATACATATCTTCGGAAGCTGACTCCCTCAGCAGGGAGAAAGTCGCTTCGGTTAATTGGAATTGATCTTCCTCCGGCTTAGCTCAAGTGTGCTCGGTTTTTCCGAGATCAAGAGTCTCTTCTCACTCGCTGAATCGTTATTGCTCGTCAGCCTTGCGTCGCGGCATTGAGAGATCTGCACATCGGAATTGTTCGATAAAGGAGCATTGACGATACGCTTCTTGTACGGTAATCCCGATCGCGAGTATCGAGCTTTCCTTCACCGAGCAAAACACGAGCTGTTACCGCATTATGTAACAATAATCTCGAGCACGCTCGGTTGATTGATCTTTGTCACGATGACGAAGATAATGTAGCGTCGCGCGAATGAAATTATTAGATTCGTCGAAAACGCGGGATGTATTAACCGTTAAGTTACATCGGGATACGTGAAGGATTCGATAATTTACAACACGCCGCGTAATTAACAATGAGCCGCTCCGAAGAGCGGCCGCTCGTCACACGATCCGCCACGAATGCCGTCGAGATATAAAAATAATTATTAATCGATAAATTTCATCGGGATACGCTAAACGGACTAATGATTTCCGCTGAACGGAAATAACCAACTACCTCGCCAAGGCGGCCTCTCGTGACGCAATTGGTCGCGAATGTATTCAGCGTTCATCGAAAGATCGAGAAAATCAAGTCGAAAGAAGAAAGTCAAGTTATAAAAAGCAACTCGGAATTTGTGGATCACGAGGAACTTGAATCCGTAACTTGAATCCGGAAGGTAAATCGATGATGATATCGATATTGCGTCGAGAACTCGAAGAGAAAATGGAATTGAAAGAGATGCAATGTAATGTGAATTACGTGCTGCGTTATCAGGATCCGAAAGCCACGTTATTCATTAGAATGCAAATAAAAAAGACCGCTTCTAGTGTTCGAATCGAAGTGTTCCTCTCCGTCTTTTTACACTCACGACTCACGTTTTTACGAGCATTACGGCGTTTGACGTTTCAATCTTGGACTGGCCGTTTTGTCCCGCTTAAGCAAAACTAAACTCTCGCGTTGGAGATCTCTCGCGGGCAGATGAAAGATAAATCGAAGAAGCACAGATATCGCGTACCCATCGGCAACGATCAGTCAAGGACAAAAGTGGCACACATTTGCCAGCCGCGTGCGTCGGGATGTATAAATTCTAGCGGATTGTGTCCTCGGAAATTCGACATAGCGGATACACGAGTGCCGCGATGCGGAGCGGGGCATCGTCGGGCATCTCGCGGCGCAGCGAGAGATGTAAAATAGTCGATCATAAAACCGCAGGCAATCGTAAATAGCTCGATGGAAGCCTCTACCAGCCTCCCGAGCTCGCCATTAATTGGATAGACGGATTTCAGCGGCACGGCCGCTCATAATAACGCTCATCGCGGGAATCCGCGATACGTCGCGGGCCTTAACGGATTGTTGCAGCCGGGATCGTCGCCGGGATGCGGAGAAAGGAGGTCGATTTTGATTTATTGGATGTGGCGCGAACGCTCTCCAGTCTGCGACTAGCCGACAATGGCCATAACTCATGGCCATAAGGTGGTAACTCCGGCCCGGATAAACCAATTATTTCCCGGCGTTTTACGATCGTCTCGAAATCGAGAGGAAATTCAGGAAACGCGACTTGGTCGCGTGGAGTGATCAGCGGGCGCGGTGCCGAGCTGAGCCGCTTCCACGACGAGCAACGACGTATGGTCGGTTGGTGTCGGTCGGTGTTGGTATCAGTCACATCCGGCCGCTGTATACCTTTTATTTATCCGCCAGGTAAACTCGCGGGCTTGATGACTCCCGAGAGCAGCAGAATCAGGTTTCACACGGCAATAATATATATACACACATATATATATATATATATATATATATATATATATATATATTCGTTGACGAGCCATGGCAGGGGTCACGGTCGTTCATCGGAATCCATCCGAACCGTGTGACCTTGGCGATTCAATTCTGACGTATGTGAGCGCATTGATTCTCTCCGGGCGAGAAGATCCATTAACCGGCGCTCGGCGAACTCGCGAACTCTCGCACACTCGCGCCGCGCGGATCGCTCGTGCGGATGACAGACGGGATAAACAGATCGCGGCATTGTGTGCGCCGATCTCTCCCCCCCTCCCTCTCTCTCTCTCTCTCTCTCTCTCTCTCTCTCTCTCTCTCTCTCTCTCTCTCTCTCGTGCGCGCACGCGCACGTGAACTGGTCACGGAGATCAGGAGAGAAACCGCCGCTAAGTGCGCACACGTACACTGTGCGCGCGCGCGAGTTCCTATAATGGATATGCAAGTGGCGAAGCAGGTTCCATTCATTCATGTTCAGAGCGCACTAGTGGCCTACCCATTTACAATTTCCCATTTACCATTTACCATCCTCCTCTCTGAGTGCTGCACGTGCTGCCCGTCGCCGCTGTTTCTCATTCTGCTTGCGCGGCGTCCGATCGTCGGCCACTCGCCGGAACGGCGCGAGTGCGCGCCAGTGGAACTCGCGCGGGCCGTCTTCTGGAAGTCCTCTTCTGGAGGGCTGACAGTCTGCGCTTTCGTGATGCATTCAGCTTCAGCAGACATTCGCCGAATGTCGCGCGGAAGCGAGATCGCTCGATGAACGGGCATCTATCATCGCCGCCGTCTCGGCGGAATAAAAGAAGGCGGAAAGGGATGGGGGAGGGGGAAGCAGACTCGGTGACGAGCGTAAGCGCGTCTGAATGTTAAGCGGCTGTCTGAAGGGGACAGCGGTCCCCTTTTGTCTCCGGGATTCAGGCAAATCTGCGCGTTATCGCTGCTTGCTTTATTCTGATTGGGCCCATTCGCATGCTCGGCGCGTGATCGCGCGCGAGACGCGCGAGGATTCTGCGCGAGGGAAGCGCAGCAGCTATCGATAGGGCAATTGTCGATCGTCGAGCGTGGCATCATCTGCCTGGCGAGATTAAAGACCTTCGTCAGCGGTCGGACACGTACGAGATCACCAATTTCGATATGCCGCTCGTGATCACCAGGCATTTGTCATCTGGCGAACGATGTAAAGATAATTCCCCTCTAGTCCTCGCGGCCTCGTAGACTTGGAAATTGAAACGCGGCCTGAATTGCGTAAGCGAATTCCTCGAAAAACTTGAACCTACGAAAAAGCGGACGATTGCCCGCTTGCGGCCACCGTGCTGCTTCCCGACCGCGATGAGAAAAGCGAGTATCAGTCAGCTTGAGGAATTTTTCGATAAACACTAATACCGGAGACCAGCGTTACATCGCTGGAATGGAAATTTCTGTCTTTCGGAGATCCTCCATCACTCGCGGGAGAACGTGCTCCGACGCTGAACTCGTCCGTTAAATAACGTCAGCTTTCATCCTGACGTATGCAAATGCACTCCAAATTGCATTCAAATTGAGTCGTCAGATCTTGGAGAGCAGCTGGCGACGCCGCGTATGCGTATGCATATCCATCTTCTTGCGCTTCCTCTCTCTCTCTCTCTCTCTCTCTCTCTCTCTCTCTCTTTCTCTCATTTACGTGTTTCTCGGCAAATTTCAAGTCGACGTCCTTGCTCGCGACTCGAATTAATTTCACAAGACTCGGAAGGACGCGGGAGGCTCTCGTATATTCCAGCGTTTTCTGTATATTAAAATGCAATTTAAAACTTTTCGTATAATCAAGATCCGCCGATTAAAATTAAGGCATGGAACTCGTTTCGATTTGACTGACGTAATTCGTTCTCTCTCTCTCTCTCTCTCTCTCTCTCTCTCTCTCTCTCTCTCTCTCTCTCTCTCTCTCTCTCTCTCTCTGTCTTCTGTTGGGAGGTTTTACGAAAGGCGCGAATCGCTCGCAGTTTTATCTTAATGCAATTCCCCGGGAAACCATATCGGGGCCGCATTATCAACAAAGTGACTACTTTTCCTGACGTCGCGCCGACTGACTTCCGTGAGCGGGCGCGGCAGCGAGCTCTCGAGACAAGACAGAGAGGGGAGGGGGAGCAAACGCCCGCTCTGTTCTTGCATCGGTATCGCCATAACGGCGCCGACAAAACGCACATAGGTTGCGGGCCAGCGAAGAAACGCATCGCGACTCGGTGCGCTGTTAAACGAGCGGCGTCACGTATCGAATCACCTCGGGGCGTGCACCGATCCGTGCCGCTGCATCCGAGTTCTTCTCTCCGTTTTTTCGTCTTTCTCGCCCGCCTCGCCGCCGATCGCTAGGCTACGGCGCTTCTTTCGGCCCGCCGAGTCGGCCCGACAGGATTCATTGAATTATTTAATAGCGCAGGCCAAAGCGCCAGACGCTGGACGCGCGCCGAGATGCTGACGGATCGCCGCGATGCCGCGCATAATGCTCGAACGAATCGTGATTCCACGAGTTCGCGTTTAAGGCGAACGGATGGTCGCCCGGATATTTTTGCGCCGATCGCGAGGCGAGATGGACGCGAGATCGACGATGGCGAACGCAGGACGCTCGTTCGCGAGATTAGCTCCCATTTAGCGACGCCTGCTTCGCCAGCGTTTCATTGCGGCTTCATCCCCGCCGAATGACAGCCAAACGATTGTCCATTGTTCGCGCCAGATCAAGGAAAATCTCTTTCGATCGCGAACTTTCATCATCCGCACGAGCTATCTATTTGCGATCAAAGCGATCCGATCCGATCCGCCGTCGCGGTTCACGTTAATGACTTACTTATGCATATTTATCATGACGCGCTGTCTGGTAGGGTGCATACATATGTACGTACACGTGACACGACGATACGATGCGGATAATTGCATCCTCCCGGCGATCGAGCGAGACTCGCCGCGTGCGCGCCGCGACAAATATTATTGCAGCGCGGCGTAATTGATCGAGATCGGTAAATCACTCGCGCCGACGAAAACGACACGCGCGGTTGCGTTGTCCGCAGTTGTTGTGTTGTCTCTCTCTCTCTCTCTCCCGAGTCTTCCGAGCGCTCTCAAAGCGCCCGCGAATCCGTCCCCGACCGCTCCCGCCTCTACAGCGCGATGTGCGCTAATTGGGGCCCACGTTGGGGCCCCAATTAATACCCGCGCGCTCGGCTCGGGGAATAATAATTTGTAGCCAACACGCCTCGCGCCTCGCACGCTACGCGCAGATCTCGCACGAGGCACGACAACGAGAGAGACAATGGGCGGCCTCTCGTTCATCGTGCCAAGGCTTCTCGCGGCGCATAGAGGTGCAGGGAGGTGTGAAAGAGGATAATAATATAGAGTTACTCTAGCCGCGCGAACGCGCTCGCGACGGGGAATATTTCATATCGGGTGCGCTCTCCCTCTCTCTCTCTCTCTCTCTCTCTCTCTCTCTCTCTCTCCCTTTCTCTCTTTCTCTCCCTTTTCCTCTGCCCCTCGGGTCTCCCAGCTTCCTTTCTTCCCCGCAGCCCCTCCCCTCTTCTTTCTCTTCGCGCTCACCGTTCTCTGTATCTTCCTCGGTCCAGCGCCTCGCTGTTTTCGGTCCCGCGCGACGGGGCGTCTCATCCAGCGATAGAGAGAGAGAGAGAGAGAGAGAGAGAGAGAGAGAGAGAGAGAGAGAGAGAGAGAGAAAGACAGCGACGCACACGTACGCGCACGCCGGTATTATAGCGAGGTGGCGGGCACACTTTCGCACGCGCGGAAAGTCATCTCCGCGGGAGCCCCTTACAAAGGTCACGCGTCGTCGCATCGCCTCGCGTCGTCTTCCTCTTCCAGCCTCTTGTGCACAGAAACACGAGAAGGAAAGCCGCTCGGCGCGCTCCGAGCGACGAGCGCGAGATTCGCTTGCCGCGACTGGGACGTCGGTTATTTTATCGCGATTTGGACGGACCGCGATAATCCGTCGCGAGCGACGAAACTAGCCGATATCTAGGCTAGGTCATCGATATCGATCGCGGACAATTTTTAGCCATGTCGATCGCACCGATGTCTATACCGGTGAAACGCCATTATCTTTAAATTGAACGATGCCGCCGTTTAATAGCGAAACGATCGTTCGACGTGGCTCCGCAGCTTTCGCGAGAGCGGATTAACTTGTATGCGCATACACGCGCACGTGCATCACGGCTCAATTCAGCCTGCAATTAATTAATGCTTCCCTGACGTCTCTCTTTTTCTCTCTCTCTCTCTCTCTCTCTCTCTCTCTCTCTCTCTCGCTATTTTTAACGCGCGCCCCTCTCTTTCTCTAGCGCGACTGTATTATACTTTACAACGTCGTGGAGATATTGAAAAGGACTATAAAATTCCTCGGCACTGCTATTTCTCTTTCTCCCGCCGTTTCCTTCGGCACCTCTCTTTCTCTATTCTCTACTCTCCTCTATAACTTCACGCTTATAAATAGATATTCAAATTAACTTTGAGACAACTCGGTCGTCATTCATTCGATCGAAGGCGAATCTGTCTTGCGACCTTTGAATTTTTCCCACCACTCCGCCAAAAGGTCACAGGTATCAATGGCAATAACGCCAATGTGGCACGTCAATCATACGTTCGCTCGAGGCGGAGAGGCGTAACTAAGAAGCGCTACTGCAGGCATACGAGAGATTTAAAGGTGTACGCGGCGCGCTTCGCGCGTGCCGCGATTGATCGGCAGGAGGATTTTCGAAATTGCAAATCGCGAGTGGCCGCTCTTGAGTGGCCGAAGAGAGAGAGAGAGAGAGAGAGAGAGAGAGAGAGAGAGAGAGAGAGAGAGAGAGAGAGAGAGAGAGAGAGAGAGAGAGAGAGGAGCCGCCGCGAACAATTGCGCGAAGAAGAGACAACCGCTCGTCCAGGTCGCGTCGTACGCTCTTGCCTGCCCCACGTGACGATTCTAGCTTCCGTCCGCGACTTCCGTCGCGCGCGTTTCAAATCGACTCGCGTCTCGATCCACGGCGTAAGCAGCCGTGAATACGTTACGGGCGATGCTAATTGTCGCTAAATGCCGTCCTGCGGTAATTTTAAAGCGGTGTAGGAAGTCCGGGGAAACCGCTTATCCTATCGCCGCTGGTCACGGTGGATGGGTACGCTCCTCGTCCGTTCATTCGGCATAACCCTATCCTAGGGATAATTCAGACCCCGCCGCCGCGGGGGGCTCTGGAAACCAGAGCTGGAGATACGAGGCACATTGAAAGGACAGATAACGGCCCCGGTATTATGCGCGCCTCCGCGCGCATTATCCGGCTACCCGATAGTCGAGAGACTACCCGCGCGCGCGCGCGAGAGAGAGAGAGAGAGAGAGAGAGAGAGCGAGCGCAAAAATTCCCCAGGCCCGTAACGGGATGAGAGCCGCCTAAAAGGACGCGGAGCGATTAGCCGATGCAGCGGGGCATGCAGCGGCTGCACTCGACATCGAGTGCAGCCAACGCGATAAATCATTCTCTCATCCGTCGCGTAATCCGTGCTCGTTTACTCCTTCTCCTCCCGGCCGACAACAAGAGAGCGAGAGAGAGAGAGAGAGAGAGAGAGAGAGAGAGAGAGAGAGAGAGATCTCCCGTGTGCAGGCTTTGCTGATGGATGATCGCGCGCGAAGGAGAGGCTCTGCAAGGCCGGCGTCCGCCGGCGATACAGTTTCGCGATTTGTAAATTATATTTATACGTCTGCAAGATATTATATTCATATGATGCTTTATATATCGTGCAATGTCTTACAGATACACGACATTTGTCTAATATCATGTAACGTTCGTGTAACGTCCGCCGCGCGGATGAACGGCGGAATATTCAAAGTCTGACGATTACATCCTCTTGCTCATCCTCTTGCTTCGCTCGCATTATCCTAGATTTATCTTCTTCGGCGTTATCGAACGAATCTTACGATTCTGCGCGGAGCCGTAAGAAGGGCGTTCTCCTTTCGTGCATTCGTCGCGATATTCAATTATCATGTCGCCGTTTTAACGATGTGCCGCATCCCTCCTCCTCCGGGGCGATTGCAGCTGCAGCTACTCGATCTCGAGGCGGATTCGCATTCGCATTCGTGCGCATCGAGTGCGCTCGCTCGCGCAGTGTCATCCACCGTGAGAGAATAACCTGTCGGACGCGGCGTTTTATCTGTGGAAAAATAAAAAACAAACACCGAGCCGGTGGCGCGGCGCGCGACGTGAAAAAGGGGTTCGAGACGGATCGAGGGGGATCTCCGATCCATCAAAGTCAGCACGGGTAATGTCACGTCGCCCCTATCCCTCCCCCCTTACCCCGACCCCTCCCCCTCCCCCTCCTCTTCCCCTCGCCCTGTCGGTTTCGATCCTCGTCGCGTCGGGCCGCGCGATCGAATTTTTACAAGCGTGTCGAATGTCCTCGCGGAATACATTATCCCGTGGAGGGGAGGGCAGCGGGGAGGGGTGGGGAGAGGAGAGGAGAGGAGAGGAGAGGAGGGGTGCAGCCGTTGGATCCGTTGTCCCTGGTCGCGCCGCGCGTGTTCATCGGTTCCGATTTGGGCCGAATCGTGCGCCTCCGAAGGCGAGCGGACTCGCGCGATCGAGCGGGCAGTCACTTCCGGTATCGCGCGGGGAGCCACGAAGCGGCCACGACGTACTTCGTACGTCGGCAGGCACACGCGCGAGGCTCGGCGATATAGTTTCTTTCCGACGTCGGAGCCTCCAGCGAGAGCTGTACGCGCGTACAGCTGAAATAAGACTAAGCTGACTTCGCATGGGGATCGGAGGAGGGGCGGGGGCTTCGTTCTATTACCCGCATCCGATGCGGAAGAATATTCAATTATGGGATTAATGGGATTAACGGATAATCGAGAGGAATCGTGCTATCTCGCTATCAGGACGAAACTCGTCCAGAAACTGAGACTCGTGTGTGGCGCGCGTACATAAACGCGCCCGTACATTAAGAGCGCCGCCGAGTGCGAGACGTTCTTTTATTTTCGCGCCTGAGTGATGTCGCTGCTGTCGCCGGAAGTGACCGGTTACTCGCGGGAGAGCCGCGGGAATAATGATTGCGACGCACGAGAAAAGGACCACGCGGAGAGTTCGAAAGTGCCACTACGCGGCACTACCCTCCCCTCCCTCCTTCCGTCATCCTGCGATGATGCACGGTTCGATAAGTGGATCGCTGCTTATTAGCCGCGTAAAATCCTCTTTCCGTTATTTTTCGCTATTGGCTGATTTCTTTCTTTTCTCGCGTCATTTTCTCCATCCGCGCGATCGCGCCTCGCGTAAAAGTCGCAGGAGAGCAAGCTGAGCAAGCTTGCACGACTGGAAGACGGGAGCGGGGTCTTTAATCACTTCTCTCTTCTTTTGTTCGCCCGTCGAGCAAAGTCGACGGAGAAATCCCGCGCGCTCGAATTTCAACTCGCACGCACGTCCACGCTCTTGCGCATGCGCCGATCGTTTAATCGCTTAATGAACGACCCTGTCGGATGGCGGATGTGCTCGTAGTCTGTGCCCGTTACTTTGGGAAACTCGTATCGGAGCCACGGCGTCGTCGCTTCGGGGCAGGCGATAAGAATATTGCCCTACTTATGCAAATATCCGGGAACATTGTTCTCTAACGCAAGCGCCAACTAAAAAAAGTTACGCGGAGCACTCCCGGCGCCGAGACACCGTTTGCTATCGAGCGTCGTTTCAATTCCGCGAGGTAATCGCGAGTAACGCGGGACACCCTCGAAAATTTCCCGTGGAATCCCGATCGGCCGGCCTGCGCGCGGCTTACTTGATGAATCGGCGACATAAATCTCACCGGCGAGCTTAGTATGCATGCCGCGCGGGCGACCCGCCCGGGTAAACGACGGGGACGTGTGATCGGGCGCGGGCGATATTACGAAGCTCTTCGATGCTTATCAGATCAGACCCGCGCCGCGGGTTCGTAGACATCTTTACGGAAATTCCGAGGAACCCTCCGGCGTGCGCTGCGCGTCGTACCTTAATGGAGACGTGAGAGACGCGAAGGGGGGGGGGGTGGCGCGATTGGGATCCATTTACAATCTTCCCGGCCAGCGGTGGTGCCTGTCCACGTAAAAATCAGGATAAGATCCGAGAGAAAGAGGAAGAGAGAGAGAGAGAGAGAGAGAGAGAGAGAAAGCGAGAGGAAAATCGAGATCTAAGCCGATTAATTTAGACGTTAACGTACTCAGTTCCTTCCCCGAAGGAAAAGCCGAAACCAAAAGGCCGTGTCATTGATCTCGGCTCCCCGAATTCCTTCGCAGCCTCCGCGAGCTCGGTCCGATTGCGAGGAGCGACGCCGGCGGGCGGAGAGCGTGTTGTCATTCGGTCGGACGTGCGGCCGAGACAGAGGCGGCTTTATTGACATGCACGCGGGGAAGCGCACGGGGTGCGTTCCCGGGTCGCGTGGACAGGGCATCCACGGAATATTAAGCGCGTCGCGCCTCCTCGCCGCTGTCTTTATCTCGGCCGGGAGCGCCGAGTGAGTCTTCGCGTCCCACCTGCAACATTCGCGCATTGAGGTAGGTGCGTGCGAGTGCGTGCACGCACTGCCGCGTAATGCGTGCCGCTCGCGGCATGCCGCGAGAACGCGTGCGAGAGGGCGAAACGCGTGAAATGTTTATGGAAGTGTCCGTACGGGCGAGCGAACGCGGCCGTTGAGGACCGTCGATAAGCCCGTCTCGAATGCCGGACTCGATTCGTTCGACGTTGAAGAGACGCAGCCATCGGAATTCATTTCCGTTCTCCTTTGCTCTTCTCTCTTTTATTGAAAGCCAAAGTCACGCTCTCGTTGCAATCTCGCCGCGCGGCCTCGCGCCGATGCGAGCGAAAATGCACTTTATGTATTTATGTAAAAGACGTGTCAACGCCGATGTTTAACAAACTTATCCGTTTATCGTGCCGGATTAGCATTGTCTAATGACAAGCTGTCTGAACGAGTAAAATTGTCAGGACGTTTCCACGAGCGAGACAATTTTACATGCGCAAACTGTTTTGAGAAAGACACTGGAGATCGATGAGCAGGTCTCCTCATCCTCCGCATCGAGGTTATCGAGGTTACGCTGCTTGTAGCAGCTTGAAACATCAAGAAGCGCGACGATTAGACAGAATAAGAATTGCAATTCGATTTCGTCGATTTCTGGAATTCGTGTTTTATGCTGGCTCGCAAGATCACTGTCTTCCTCAAAAGAGTCGTCATTTCGGTATCGGACAGAATGTCGGACAGATGAACCAAGCGGCGAGATCTGATGAAAGAGCGGCCTCTCGGCCGTTTCAGCACGAACGACGGGAAGAGATCGACGCGATTCCCTCATCGTCGCTGTACGCCTCATTGCGATAAAGTTTTACCTATCGCGATGCAAATGAACGGAGAGGCGTTCCTCTCCGCGACGTTTCCGTTAATCGTGGCACGCATCTGCTCCGCAGATCGAATCTGTCGGAGGATGCGTCTCGGCGAGATGAAGCGACTCGCGAGTTCGTCCTTTGGGAGTTCGAACTCCCGATGACTCTTCCTGGTCGCCACGGCGCCGTGGCGGCTCCCGTTTGTCCACCCTCGATTAATCTCGCGACGAGAAAGACCGCCCTCGCGTTTAATCTCTAGGAGGAAGGATAATCCGAGCCGCGACAGCTGCGATATGATTACACGGCGCCGATACGATTACGTCGCGATCGGGGAAATAAAACGCCGTCGCGGCCGGCAGATTATTCTCGAAATCGTCGTCGAGATTACACTCGCGACGTTTATAAGCTACACGGACGGCGCGATATCCATGACGATGAGGTTCAATTTCCAAGATATATCGCCGTCTAAACACATACGTGTTCTCGATCGCGCCCGATACACCGGCAATTACTCATCCTCCGCGCGGTGGTTTTAATGAAATCGGCCGTGATATATTTAGCGTTATGGAAAAATGCTCGCGAGCAGGAACGGGCGCGAGAAGCGGACGTGACGTACCAGGGACGAAATCAAAGCGCAGGCGAAAACCGGATGTGCAGGTGAAGTTCCCGTAATAGGGGTACTCGCAATTTACATATGTATCCACCGGCCCGGCGCATGCATACGCCGCGGTACCAGCAACCTCGGAATACCTATCTACGAGCAGCCGGAATACGACATTCGCTTTCTCGTTCCCTTCTCCCTCCCCTCGCTTCCGCCTCACGATCCTTCGTTCCGTTCCCTTCTCGATGTTTTCTTTCTCTCGCGCTGCCTGCCGCGGGCACGGGCAGGCTACGCACGCAACGCGATGACGCGGATACGCGCTCGCGTCATCTCGAAATCCGCTTCGCCGATGCTCGCGAGCTTTTCGCGCGGCCTCGTTTCTTCCCCGCGAGTCGGCGGAAGCTTCTTCCTCTGCTTCCTCGTCTTCTTCTCGCGGCCTCCGCTACATTCGCGAGAGACGTTAACCATCCGACAGCCTCCATGCTTTATCGCTCGCGGAACAAGGATCGGAATGAGCATCGCCGTCCGGGTGTTCCACCCTCTTACGTCGCGCCCCGCTGGTTACTGCTGTCGAGGCTTCATTCATCGGACGGCGCGAAGCCGAGAGGAATAACGATGTTTATGTTTATTTTGGATTTTGGAAACGAGAAGCGCGCGAGTTGACCTCGATGTCTCCACGTGCGATATATAGTGCGTCATTATTCTCGATAGGCGAGAATAATGATCTCTCTACTTGCCGATAATTAGCCTGCCGCGGCAGGCAGCTCTTCGCGTGTGTCTACGGGAATGAAACGACGAGCTCTTACGGCGGTCTCGATCACCGCGGGGGGACTGAGATTTATTCGGCCTGCTGACGCGCGGATGCGCGATCGTTATTAATTGGCGGTGCGTTTACACGCGCGCGGGAATCTACCGTTAACGTCGGCTCCGTAAAATTCGGCTCGGAGACATCTCCGGAGAACAGCATCGCGCACGCGATCGGCCAGCCATCGCCATCGTTGATACCGTCGACAAGCTTTCGAGGATGGGGACGAGGATTGCACGCGCGAGCGAGGAGAATAGCCGCGTGAAATTTCATCGCCGTGAAATCTGTGTTTGCACTTTGGCCGGGAGTGAAGTTTTCGGATGATCGCGCATGAATTCATTGTCTAGACGGGCAGGTATTGCATCAGAGATGCGAAGGATCGGTTCGCGCGCTCGACATTTCCGCGCACAAAAACTCAAGCGTACGTGTCCGCGGCGCGTTCAATGATCGGATCTCCGGGCGGTTCGTGCCTGTGCAAACAGCCGTCGAGGAAAATATTTGCACAGGATAACTCGGGTCCTCATTATCGGGGTGGCTGGCCTCTCTTTTTCTCCCTCTCAGGGGCGACGGTTGTCCAGGTGCGCGACGGAGGAACGGAGGACCAAGTGGGAGACGTAGGTAGCGCGAGAAGCGAGAGAGAGAGAGAGAGAGAGAGAGAGAGAGAGAGCGACGAAGGGAGATTGATTCGACATGCATAAATTAGAGAGGATGAGCCTTTATTCCGCCGCGCGATTCACGGGATCGGGATCGAGAATTGGGATGCGCGAGAGAGGAGTATAAATTGATGACTGCAGGCAACGGGCAGGGGTTTATAATAATTAATCTTCGTGCGTGTATACGTATTTACGCCGCAGCCCTCTCCCCTCCCCGCCCCGCGGCCACCTCCCTCCTCCTTCACTCTTTCTCTCCTTCGACTTGGAGTCATCTGCTCCAATCCGCCGGTGGCGATGCGCGAGACGCAGCGTGCTTTCCCTCGCGAGGTTTCCCTCGCCAATCAGCGATTAAGCTTATTCTCGCTGTCGCGCGGGGACAGGTGATACACGCGTACACTGCGGGAAGCAGATAAAAGAACGATGGACCAAACGTCGATTCCGCGATCATTAGAAGTACGAATCACGACGAGCGCGACGAGCGTTGGAGCGCAAAGCGGCCAATTAACCGTTATCGTTCGGTCAATCAAAGGAGACCGAAGCGAGAGATCGCGGAAAGATCTCCTCTCGAAGGATCGCCTAGTAAAGGATCGACTTTAGCTCAGCCAACGCGTCCCGTCTCACCGGCTCGGTTTCTCGCGGAGTCGTCGGCGCGCACTCTCATGAATCTCGGCGAATCGCGGGCCTCGTCGCGCAGGAATACCGGAAGGTACTTCACTTTGGCGGAAAGTAACGACCAAAGTAATGACAAATATCCAGATGGCCGTGATATCCAGTCACGGACTCGAATGCGCATACGCATCTCTCTCTCTCTCTCTTGCTGGCATTAGCGCGCAGCGCGATTAAGTATCGCGATAAATTACCGGCGCAAGCATGCGCCAAGACGCGAGACGCGCCTCCATCGCTGGTGGTCATTGCTAAATTGAGGAATCATCAGTGCGGCTTATGCGCCGCGATTATCGTTAATTGATAAATTCGATGGGTCCGCCGTGATTTATTACACTCTACCGGGCCCGGTTATTTCCAACAGTTATCCCACGGCGCATTCATTACCGCGATCTTTGAGGAAATCCTTTTCCCCTCCGCGCGCGCCCTCCCCCCCGCCCCCTCCGCCCTCCCTCTGTCTCTCGTTTTGCAAACGACAAGCTATCACGTCGCCCACAGTCGTCGCTTAGCAGCGGGACTCCGTCGCGCGATGATCATTGTCGATCGCGGAGGAGACGTTTCCTGTTCCTGATGAATCCGTGGGACTCGCCGAGGAGGAACGACGTCTGCTTGCCCTCGGGTGACCATCGATACGCTACGTCCCGCGCACGCTCACGCTAATCACGCTTTACGCCGCGCTCGGGCGCCGTAATGGCGACAGGTTCGCGGGTGACGATACGTATGCGTGTACGCGTATAGCGCGATAAATTATCCGTATAATCGCGAAATTCGCGATTCGAAAGTCCGCCTGCGAGGCTTGATCACGAACCGTGCGCCGTTTGATTGCAGGCGACGCAACCGCGGCGAGGAGGACGCCAACGGCGCCGACGACGGGCAGCAGCAGCAACAGCAGCAGCAGCAGCAGCAGCAGCAGCAGCAGCAGCAGCAGCAGCAACAGCAACAGCAACAGCAACAACAGCAACAGCAACAGGGCTACATATCCAGGCAGCGTGAGCCAGAGGACGAGGAGGAGCTGGGGGCGGAAGAGGCGGCGGCCCAAGCGGCGGCGCAGTCCCTGCAGAGCGGCGCCGACAGCGCCGATCCGGAAGTCCACAAGAGGGTTGCCGCGGTGCAGGTGCAGGTGCAGGGTATGGAGGGTGACTGGCGCGCCTACTGCGAGCATCCGCTCTCAGTGGCGACCGCGGCCATGCTGAACCTACAGCCGCAGCATCAGGTGTCGGCCGTAGCCAGCCATGGCGACGACCCTGCCGCGTCCTACGTTTACGAGTACTACAAGCTGCCCGAGAAAACGGCGGCGGATGTCAAGCTGCCGCCCACGCACGAGCTCTGGTCCACGTGAGTGCGGATTCTGTTTCTATGTTTTCTCTTTTCTTTTCTTTTTTTTTTTTTTTTTTTTTTCGTAGCGACCCTGAGCGAAGTCCTTCCGAGCGCTCGAGTATGCGCGCGTCCGCGCGCGTTGTCGCGACCACGGGATCATTTCGATGTTGCGAAATCGGTCTGACAGCGAAAAGCGATCGGTCCTCGATACGGCCGCCGCCTTGATGACGGATATCTCCGTTTCTCGCGCGAATCGGTGCCCTCGCGTCTTCATCAAGCTCGCGCGCGCGTGGAAGCAGCGTCGTTTTATTTCCCGGAGAGATATCGAAGCCTGTAATCTCCCGAGCGGGGAATCTTCAAACGCGAATTAATCCTCGATAAAAGTGAGCTGAAAACAACGGCCGTTATTATGCACGCCTTTACGCAACACTCTCGCTTCGCGACTCCGCGCAGGAGAAGGAGGAGGAGGAGAAGGAGGAAGAGGAGGAGGAGGACGTACCTCCGCTATCTCACTATTTCAGATTCTCTCATCCGCGCGCATACGCGATCGTGCGCGTAATCGTGCGCGAGACGAGGGAAAGAATCGCGATTTTCCACGGCTCCGCGATCCACGGAATATAATCAAGCGCGTGCGAATGCGGGAAGACTCCGTGAGACCTCTCTCGCGCATATTTAAATAATTCAGGAATATTCACGCTCGCCGAGTCGAGGACGGGACTGGATTTTTACGGGATCAAGCGATTCTGAGTGAGAAAAAAATGACTATTGAGGAAAGAGTTGTCTTCGGACAACTTTCAGATTCCGCCAAAACTGATCGAGTCGAAGAAACGAGAGTAATTATTTCAGCCGCGACAATTCCCTCGTCCAGGCAGAACGCTGCTTTTCTCAACAGACAAATGAGCGAATCGAATCGCGTTCGATCGGTCGGTCGATCTCGCGTTGATCAGATTCCTCGATTTCTTCACTCTCACGAACATCGCGAGGTCGTCATTCAGACGCGCCTTCGTTCAGCCTTCGCGCGTATCATCCATCTCGTCACCGTGTCTTTCCGCGTGGTCGTTGCCGCGATTGCCCCGGCTCTCGCAGCGAAATCGACCCTTTTACGCGATTCCGCCGTTGAAAATGCGCCGACCTTGGCAGCCACCCTGCCGTTCTCTCGTGCCGTTCACGCACGTAGCGCGCGTAATTTTACGCACTCGCGCGCGGCTCCTCTTCTTCCTTACATCGCGCACTTAATTTAGCGCGCATGCACGCGGCCACGGCTTTATACGTACGTCCCTCGTCCGTGTGAACGCCTACGTGTGTGCGTGACGACTAAAGTGCAGCGGGAGGACTCGATTAGCAGCGCAGATCCGCAGATAGGTCCCGTGTCGCAGCCAACACTTTCAGCGGCCTCGACGCAGCGGCTGGCCGCGCATTAGCTCTCTCTCTCTCTCTCTCTCTCTCTCTCTCTCTCCCCCTCTTTCTACTCGTGTCTCGCCGTATCTCGATTAACAGCCCGCGAGCGCGTAATTGAGTGCTCGCGCTGGGCATAATTCGTTATTCGCGGCCGATCACGCGCGTGACAATCGCGCGTAAAATCAGCCAGGCGCGTTAATTAGACGACTCGCCGTCTCTCTCTCTCTCTACGCCGCCCCCGTTTTCGTTAATTGCGGGGGAGGGGAGGGGCAGGGGAGGCGGGAGGGCTGGCGGTGCACGCGTTTACTCTCCGTTCTTTCCCGGGAAGAACACGGTAAGAGCGAAATCCTCGACGTTCGGCGAGCGATCTGACGCGACGCGTGCCGACGCGGAGGTGAGCGAACGACGGAGGGAACTTTCGATGCGCGCGCGCGCGCGGTCCGTGGCCGCGCTTGTGGTGCGCTCGGCTGGTAATCACAATTCTTCAGGGAGGGTTTATCGATATTCCATAAATCTCTCGCGGTTAAATGAGCGCGCAGCGTGCCGTCACGATAAATGGCAGCCTTTCTCTCTCTCTCTCTCTCTCTCTCTCTCTCTCTCTCTCTCTCTCTCTCTCTCTCTCTCCTCCTCGCCCGATCGCGGCGCGGAACCGCGAAACGTTCCCGATTCTGCTCATCGCTCTCTTCCACATTACGCCGAAGCAATTTAGTGGAGTTTAGTTGGCTAGATATATTGCTCTCCAGTCGAGCCTATTTATATCTCGCGTACGAGTCTTCCGGTCCATTTGCTCGGTTTGCAAACTGCACCGTCGCGTCGCGTCTCACGCGAGAGAGAGAGAGAGAGAGAGAGAGAGAGAGAGAGAGAGAGAGAGAGAGAGAGTGAGAGAGGGGGGGGGAGAGAATTATGGGGAAAAAAAGGGAGCGAAAGAGAAAGGGGAAGAGGAGGAGAAACGGAGAAAGAAACTCTCCCTCGTTCCCCGATTCGTGATGGGGGTCGCTCCTTGCATTTCGGGGGGGCCCGGTCTACGGAGGATGCGGAGGGCCTTCACCCCTACGGCCGTGGAATCCGGGCGACGGAGGCGACGGGTAAAGGAATCTCTCTCACCCCTCGGGGACCCACTTTTGATTTATATCGGCCGCTTAGCATATTTTGTAATTTACTGTTGAGAATCCTCAACGTACGAATCGCGTCAGATCCGGGGGCAGTCCAGACAAGGAGAGCGAGAGAGAGAGAGAGAGAGAGAGAGAGAGAGAGAGAGAGAGAGAAGGAGAGAGATGAGACGCGCGGCGGCAGCAAACACGGCGCATCCACCATCGGGAGCATCACCAACAGCAGTTTCTGTTACCGACCTCGCCGTGGGGAGATGCCGCCCTAATCTTCCCTCGCATCTCCTCCTTTGCCGCTCCGCTCGCCCCGCCGCCGCCGCCTCGCGTCTCGCTTCCCTCTTTCGCTTCATCTCTCCCGCCGGTATCGTCCTATCTGCCTCTCCTTACTCTCCCTTTCACCCCGTCCCGCTGAGAGATGATAGCATCTCGACAATTTGTACGGCGGTAGATCGTTAAAACTCCTCTCTCGGCCCTCGCGTCGCTGCGGGGGGAGGGACGGAGGACCGGAGAACCGAGAGACGACTATAGCAAGGGCACGACTTTAATCCAATTTCATTGTGTCGCGCTCGCTGAAGGGATCAAGCTCGCGCTCGCGACCACGGAAACAGGAGAAAGAAAAAAACGGGAGCGCGCGTCTCGGAGAGCGGATTCGCGCGCAAACTGGTTGCGAGTTTGCGAGTTCTTTCTCGTGCCGATGCGCGCCGCGGACTTTTCTCACGATTTTCCCGAACGAGCCTCTCGTCGGCTCAGATCGGCTTCTTCACTTCGCGCCTCCCTGAAAACGAAGACGGCCGCCTCGTCGGCCCGATCTTTCGATCCACGTAGTATCCGCGCGATGACCGAATGGTGTCCGCGCCATTTTCAGGAATAAAGAGATTTCGCGAGCTCTGCCTCCGCGAAATCAGCTTCGGAAGATCGCGTCGATTTACGAGGCTAATTACGGAGCGCGCATGCGCGCATTGTTCCGTCGCTTGAGTTTAAGTAATAACGTCATCACGCGCGACACAGGCAGGAGAGACAGAATCCAGGCGGAACTCGGCGTGGTCGCGCCGCGAGCACGGCCGTAATTCGTACCGTAATTCGAATAATGGACCCGCTGCGCGGCCAAGCACCGGGGATATTCAATTAGCCATATTGTTGTAAGCGCATAAGGACGCCATTAGATATCCGCGGATTTTTAAGGCCGTTCAATCCGCGTGCAGCAGCAGGGCCGCACTTGCAAGCTTCAAGCTTCGGATGCGCATCCTGCGCGAATGTTTCTCCGCCGAATCAAACTTCTCGTCCCTTTCCGATAATCAATCGGAGCGCTCCGTCGATCCGCGCGAGATCGCCGAGATCGTCTTCCCTGAAGAACGCGGCTCTCCTCTCTTCCGGCCGCGGAGAACGCGAGAGCCGCGTCTGCGGACGAGACGGACAACTCGCCGGGACTCTTACGGAGTCCGGCGATGGCGGTTGCTCAAGGCTCGCCATGGGGTTGTGAAACGATGGCGCGGAGCCATCGAGAATCGGCGTGCGGTTTCACAGCAAGCCGCCCGCCGTAAAGGACGGCCACTTGGACGGCGCGAGATCGCCGTCGTGATCGTAACGCGGATATAAGGGGCATATTCCGCCTTCCGGGAGCGAGCGGCGCGGGGAAGCCGCGGGAAATAAGGGGATAGTAACCGTCGCGCGCGTCGTGCTGGCGATATCGATTCAATTAGCGAACGAAGGAATCTCTCGAGCTTTCGATTGAAGGAGCTTCTCGCAGGTCAGTGCAATGTGCGCGTTCGGTTTTGATTCCATTTGCCAAGTACAAGAGGAATTCAGTGAAACAACAGTCTGTTTTCGATCCGACAAGCGCGTGTACTCGCGATATCGGCAGATAACAGATAATAGGAAATGTGTTCATGATCTGAGAGCTAATGATCGTCGCTGTCGCCTCCGCGATTACGATAGCGATCAGAAAAACGTAAGTCACGCTTTTCATTCGTCTCTGTTAACGCCATGATTCGCGCAACACCGTTTACATATCTGCCTATTGCCGGTCCGAGAGAGTGCGTTCAGTAAAGATGAGAGAGAGTTAGAAAACAAACAACCTTCTTTAATCGTCAAATGAAACTTGACAGTTGCAATATCTGGATACTCGCGCTACCTCGGTAACGGAACGTTGCGTAGCTTCTGATCTCTCGCAGGACCCTGAAGACACAATCTTTCGACGCTTGGTATCACCGAGCGATAACGATCTTGCTTTGTTTCGGCAACGGTTGCGGCTCGATCCATTGGCTTTGTGACTCATATTCGATGCAGGCTTGTTTACGTCGAGAACATTCCAAAGACAAAACGCACGAAATCCTCAATAGTCTCCTTACTTATTTATCGTATTTTTCGCCGATGGCGCCCGTAATACGCAACACGCGTGTAACGATTGTCGTCGCATGTGCATGCGCCACGACTCCGCGGGAAGTGTCCCTTCGGAATTGCCGGTGATTGCAGGTTGCGGTACGATCGCGAGCGATCGGCAGCACGGCAGCCGTTTTTGTTCAATTGCGATCGATTGCTTCATCGGCGGTCATGCGATGTACCGGGAAAGGCGGCCGCGTTTCGCAAGGAGCGCGCGCGCGCGCGATTCTGGAATCTAGCGCGGCTGAATTTCAGGCGCGATCCCTGCACTTGCACTTGCAAGCTCAATCGCGTGCGCCCGTGTCGGGAAATGCGCCGACGCAGCGAGGGACAAATCTGGACGATTGTGCGAATTCTCAGGGAAATCGGCAAGCCGTTGCATTTACGCGATCCTCGCGCAAGTCGCGCGCCGCGATGCCGCTTTCGTTGCCGCGATTCCGAAGCGATCCGGTTCGATAGAGATCGGCGGTTTTTTTGCCGATTCTCTCTGAGCGGATACTCGATAACACATTATTACATCGCGCCGGCGAGCTGGCACACGCGGATGCGCGATATATCGAGAAATGGAATTCAGTTGCAGCCGCGGTATCCCATCGCGGAACGGTGCGCGTTTCCGCAGGCGGCGCGGCATGATTACGCCGCCGTTCCGAAAGTGAAACTCTCTCTCTCTCTCTCTCTCTCTCTCTCTCTCTCTTTCTTTCCGCGGGCGGATAGCATATTTCTAATTAATTCATATTAAATTCAGACGGCCTCGAGGCGCGCATGAATAACGTGTGATTAATGCTGCCGGCGCGCTGGCGAGCGGCGCATGAATGTTTCAGCATCCGAGAGTGTAAGCTGCGCTCGATTGCCGGCGTCTCGCGCGATTATTTGCAGGTGTCGCAGATGAATGCTGATAGGTGCAACGTGACGGGCGATGCGCGATTCGTCCGCGCGAATGCGCGGGATGAATTCTGCGATGCGACTTCTCACATCATCGAGCGATCGGGAGAGACGAGGGGGACGCAACGCTCGCGTGAACTGTCGACGAAACCGGAAGACCATTCCCATTCGAGATACCCGCGGAATAACCGAGAAGAGGCGAGGGTCGGGGCGAGGGGTCCGGTAAACGGCGTTCGCCGCGCTTGTTGCATTGTGTGCCGCCGCATTACGCGTAATACGAGAGCGGCGGTAATAATCGCAGGCCCGGGGCCTCCGTTTACGAGCGTCTTTTCGTACGTGCGACGGACTGGCGAACATAATGAAGACTCGAGAGGTCGGAGTCCCTTTAAGGGACTCGAAGATGTACTCGGCAATGAGTCGCCGCGTGACTCCTCGTTACGTTTCCTGGTTATCGTCACGCCAAGATCTACTTAGAAACGAAGCGGCACTGTTCTTTGCGCTCCTGCGCAAAGGAGGGGGGAGGGGGAGGGGGGAGTGCATAGTCCATGCCAAGCGACGTGCCGCGGGATTAGACAGATAGCAAGCGTCAACACGTTCCGCACTGAGATCGCTCTTTGTCTCCTTGTCGTTATTTCCTTAAACAGCGTTGGAGAGCGGTCCACGAGGCTGGCCGGCCAGAGATCAAGCGGGAGGATCCGGACGATTAGGAAAGAAGCGAGATCGGGAATCGCCGAACGGGAAAGCGCGTTCTTCAACGCGAGAGAGCAGAATCGAACGGGTTCGAGGGTTCGAAGGTCGAACGATCCCGCTTGGCCGAAGCATTCGCGCTCTGGAAACGATCTAAAGAAAGACCGAGCCGAGCCAGAGCTGTAGCTACGAATCTGTAGCCGCGGCGATTAGGCAATTAGCTCTTAATTAGCCCCCGTTGCTCGCCGCACGTCGAGTCACGGTCCTCGCTCGAGGTCCGGTTCTCCGTGACGTTTGCTCGCGGCGCCATGCGGCGGCCTCCTCCGTCCGCCGTACGCGCCGCACGACGTTGGACATAATGGAACCTTCCGAGCGTGTCGGGGCCTTTAACGGTGGTCGGCAATCAGCCGGACGACGGATACGAGGCGTGTCGTCGCTACCTCTTATTACGCGTTTCGTTTCTCCCCCTCCTGGTTATCGTTGCGCGGCGATCTGCTTAAGAGCGTAGAGAGTTCGCCACTACGACGAATCGCGGCCACTACCGCGTGACCTCTGACCCACCTGGCGAGTCGTAGCGCGGAGGCCGGAGGCGGAGGGCCGCGTGTCACGTCGTAAAACGAAACGGGGGCCGGGACCAGAAGCAGAACCAGAAACGCGGCACGATGACGACGTCGAGGACGGGTGGCAAGCCCCGTTTTCGCCGGCACTCGCCGCCACGCTGCTTTTATGCCCGACACGTAGCGTCGCGCGAACGCGTTCTCGTTTATTCGGATTTACGATTATAGGAGAAGGTAATGGCCCCATGCGCGGGTCGCGAGATACGCGAGAACGGCGGCAACGCCCTCGTTTCGCGCTCGACTCGCGTGGGACTCGCGCGTTCTCCGGTAGCGCTGATGCTGGATCGCATCTCGCCGCGATCGCGGAAATCGCGCTATCGCGCGCTATCCGAAGCCGGCGACGCGACCGGTCACGAGTCAAGAGTAAAGCGTAAAGCGAGGTAGATACGCGCGCACGCTGCGGAATCGACACTGCCAAACGACCCGGCGACCGTTCGAAACGAGCGTTCGCGTTGCTGAACGGTAAACGAAGAGATACGGCGCTGCTGTAGGGGGGTTACGGAGGGGCAGAATATTCGAAGCAAAGGAGAAAGCACGAGATGGCATTCGGGACATAAAGATATTAATTTCGGAGATTAATTTCAATCCGGCGCACTTTGGCATTGAAGTAACTCGTCATCATTTACAAATATCGCGATTAGCTATAATGCCGGAATATCTGATCCTCGTAAGGTCATTGTCAGCTATCTTTTTAACAATGAAGAATTGTATAATTCAGGTAATCCTTATTAAGGTACCCTGAAATTTCGATCTCGATTTCCAATCGAGATTCGCCCATTCGTCCCGGTCGCGCGCGATCAGCTCCAGATTCCAGATCATCTTCCGTTGCATCCAGATGCATCCAGTCGCGCTCTCCCCGCCGACGGAGCAAGCTGCATCGCCACATATTTCCCACCTACTGATACTCTTTCTCACGAGAGAAACGACCTCGAAGGAGGAAGCGCGCAGTCCGCCGCGCAATTACGCGCGTCGCGGCGTTACAACGTCGACAACGCCGCGTGGCACTATGAGATCTCGATTACCGGAGCAAGAACTGGATCGCTCGATCGAGCCGGCTCGCGACGATATTATCTCGTTAGCTCGAATTTACGATTAGGAAACGCCGCGGACGCCGTCCGTTTCGTATTACGCGATCTGCGTGTCAGGATGCTCGACCGCCGGAGCGAACGTGCAATTCGCGAGGTCACAAAGGACGTTTTAAATTCCTCCTCCCCTCCTCGTTGGCCTTCGCGCGACCGCAGTCGACGAGAAACGCTCGCGAAGCGCTCGTAACGAAGTCAAAGGACCAGTTAAACGGACGTATTTTCGCGAGGGTTGATTCACGCCGCGGATCAGATCCGACCAGAACCGGATCGGCTCGGTGTTTCTTTAGCGGAACAGGAAGACGCGGATGACTTCGAGGACACGCGAAGGTCTGAGAACCGGGTCGAATTCGTTGGCCCGGCGTTTCGTAACGAGATGTGGTAGACGTGGTAGGCGAGAATCGAGGACTCGGCCTCGAATCAGTGTCGAGTTTCGCGCGTTTCTCACTCTCATGGCGTTTCCGACGCCGACGTCGGCGTCGCGGAATCAAAAACCACATCTCGGTGCAAGATTGCATCGAGTGGACGCTCGGCCTTTGATCTCGCGAATCCTGTTGAGATCCAAAGATCCGAGAGAGAACCGGCGTCCGGCGCGGGGAGGCTCGCGAAAAGATGATTGGATTCCGGGGAGGATGATGCTGCACCAAATCACTCTGGCGATTCGCCAGATCCGCGTCGAAACGGACGAGATTACAGGATCTTACTCGACGCGGAACTCTTTCGCGGATTTTGCGAATCTTCGATTCGAGGATTCTCGCGAGAGGGAAGTAAAAGCGTTCCTGCTTGCGAGGGAAGCGAAATCACTCGGCGAAAAAATGCAATATTTCCTAACGGGTTATCCATGCAGACGCAAAGTATTGAGCGAGGGGTACAGTTCACGACGCAGGTTACGCGCGAGCACGGGTAGAAAAACGCGGATGGAATCAGGGGGCATTAAGGTCGGGGTCAAGGGACGTTTCATAACTCCCGAAAGGCGGCGGACAGTAACGCGTTCTGGGAATAGCGCGATCTAGGAAGCGACTAGAAAAACCGCGCGGTCAACCGTTGTCATCACAAGTGCCAGACGTCGTAGCCGACCACGCCGCGCGCATCTAAATTTGTTCCTCTCCGTCATCGTCGGCCCTCGCCGCACACTTGCGCGCGCGCGCGCGCGCGCGTTGATGTCGCCGCGAGTCGGCGGCACGTGCTGTAAGCACAGGTGCCGACGTGCGTGCGTGCGTGCGTGCGCTCATAAAGGCAAAAAGCCGCGGCGTGGACGCGCGCGCAAGCGAGGTGGAAAAGAAGCAGGCCGACAATAATAATCAGAAGAGTGACCCGTGTACCGAGCCGGTAGAGCGCCACTTTGTCGGACCTGTCTTTCGAGTTTCGTCCATCGCGCGTGTGTGCGTACAGGGGGGGGGGRGGGGAGAGAGGCGCGCGCGCGATGGGTATCCGCGTGATCCGGCCGATTTCCGGTTCCGAGGAGAAACGCCCGACTCCGGTTCCGAACCGGGTCGTCCGCGAGGCCCGGCTTGGCTGTCGGTACCGCAAGCCGCGAGCAGGTAGCTGCGCTCGTAGGGCTCCGAGTACATGCGCGCGCGCGCGCGTGTGTGCGCATGTACTCGCGTACGCGCACGAATGGCCGCGCCTGTCGCGACCCCGCGGCGACCCCGGCGACCGTACAGGTTCACATGTCGGGCTGCCGCGCGAGTGCCTTGTCGTCGATAATGCCGCGCCGTAAGCACGTAATTGCCTCTTACGCGCGTACCGTACGCCTCGCTCGCGCGTAGTTACCGAGCGCGTAGCGTGCTCTAAGTGCTCGCCGCGGCCCGTAATGGTAAAAAGCTCGGCTGGAATGCCGCAGGAACAGACTGAAGACCAGAATAACGCGGCGTAATTTACTCATTTGCGGCCGCGAATGCGCGCCGCGGCCACGAATTCGTGCGTGCCGATTCCCGGCCGGAGATGAATGTCCGCCGGGAATGGACGGCCAGCAGCGGATACCGCTGTAATTTTCTCGGGATTTTCCGCGGATTCGTGGCGGGAAAGGAACGCGATCCCGTGTCTCCTCGGTACGCCGGCGTTTCCCCCGGCAGCGCAGCGGGAAAAACTGCGCGCATACGCCGCGCGCGCTCTTTCTTCCGCGCTGTACCGTTCACTTTGTTCCCGCAGTTACGAATTCCGATGGACGTCTCGCGGGAATCGCCGTTTGAAAACGGTGATTAATCCTTCCCCGAGACATGATAAAAACGAGACGCGCCGCTGTTCCGCCGACGTTGAACTTTTGCCCCCGTTTTCATCCAAATTAATTGTTGCCCGTGACGTCGCCGTGCGCCGTTTCCGAATCGCTGAAGAGAAAGGCATCCACTTGAGGATCAGGACGGTTTCAGCGCGCGGAGCGCGTGATTAATAATGTACCTCGCGCAAAGCCTACCCCGAAGATAACGAGGACAGAAAAAGATTGGAACATCTTGGCCGCTGATTACGCGCGATTAGTAATACGTTTCACGTAGCTGTTTCAATTCTCGACTCGTGAAGATAAGGAAAGCGGAAAAAATCGATGCGCCGATAAAACGAACCCTAGATTGCGCAGGGATACATCCAGTAGTTCATACTCTCTGCACAGCTGAATTTATAGCCGTGATAACGTCTATCTCGGGCCGTTCTTCAAGGCTTATCTCTTATCTCGACCAGATTCATAACATATTGACTTATCGCGACTTCATTCCGAGATACGCGTGCCGATAGCTCCTCCCCTCGACGTGTCCGATTTTTCTCGCTACGCGAACGCGCCGCGCGTGTGCAAGCATCTCTAACGAAACGCTGCGGCCGAAAGCCGAGAGCGTTGACCCGTCCTTCGTTATATGCTAAACCTCTCTTTTGCCTGCTTGTGTGCTCTGCCTCTTCTCCTCTTCTCTTCTCGCTTGCCGACCACTAATATTCGGCACTTAACTCCTCGAGCGGCACGGAGCTGCGAAAAAAATATTTCTTTTCGCACGTCGCTCAACGTGACGAAAGTCAGCCCGCCGAGAGTCAGCGCGGAGATCGCGACGCGCTTCGATCAAGCCGAAATGGATGGCCGCGAGATGAGCCCGCGGCGATCCAAGTCCACCGCAGTAGCTTCGAGGGGCGAAGAAACGCTTGGAAAGGGGAGACGCGCACTGGAAGCTCTTTTTCCAATCAACAGCGGCGGCTTCCGTCGCGAATCCAGACGTCGATGACAGCCGCACAAAAACCGCCGGCGGCACTTAAAACGCCAGTCGGACTCGGCGCGCGGCCCCGCGATCCGATATCACTCGCACCTCCGTGCGACATCCCGAATTCCCGAAGGGGTGCCGAACCGGGCCCTGGCAGCGGTTCCCAAGCGCACGCGCGCGAATCTCGTCTCGCACCGCGCGGATTTGCATCGCATTAACGGGAAACGCAGCCGCGAGCGGCGTCGCGGATCCATTTCACGTAAGCCGAATTCATGAGGCCCGCCGCGTCGCCGCCATGGCCCCCGGTTATGGCGTTGCTCGTACGTTTGCCGATCTTGGCCGATCGGAAGAACGTGCCCGGCCGGGTTTAAACCCGCCGTGCCCTTCCCCGCCCCGCGCTCCCTATCCGCCTCTTCAGGCACAAGTATGCCGAGGGCGAGACGCGACGCGATGCCGTACAGTCTCTCGTCACCCTTCTCGTCGCGTCGCGAGACACACGAGAAAGGCAGGATGGGGAAGAGAGAGAGAGAGAGAGAGAGAGAGAGAGAGAGAGAGAGAGAGAGAGAGAGAGTGACAGACAAGAGATCAGGTATCACAAGTGTAAAAAAGGCCATTGTATGGAAGCATCTGACCGTAGGGTAGGTACCGCGACGTCGATGCGGAAAGACGGAGCAGGACGGAGAGAGGGATGCGCGTACTTTTTAAGGAAGAGGTAAGGGCTAAGGAGGGAGAGAGAGCCGGGAGAGGAATGCGAGGGGCGAGTTCGTCTTCGCGACGAAAGAGACGAGGAGAGACGAGGACGGAAGAGGAAAGGACGGAGCAGGGGAAAGGGTAATGCGTGCATCGCAGAAAGAGAGACGGAGAGAGGGACGCGCGCGCGTTGGCAGTTTATAAGGGTCCCCGGTATTGTGGATACGTATTATCATGCTAAATATAACATGTTAACTACTTCGCATAATACCGCGGATCCTCTCGATTCTTCTCCGGTACGGCCGATCGGCGAATCGCGTTCCGACGTGCGTTGAAATTTTATTGCCGAATTCGGCAGATGCAGCGCGCGGCGGAAGCGTAACGCCGCTTTTCCTCGCCGATTTCGAGAGGGCACGGAGGAGAAGGAGAAAGGAAAGCAGTCTGCCATCCGTGTCTCTTTCCAGTCGGCGATTATCATTTCAATGAGCGCATCGCTACCAAGGGACACATCGCGGTTATCTCTAATTACCTAGAAATATCAGATATCGCGTGCACAACGAGTACAGCCGATCCGATTAATTCCCAAGGAGATTCAGGTCCATCGGACAGGAAGCGCGTTGTCCTACGTGAACGCGCGAGAATGCGATCTCTCGAGAGCGTCGAAGGAAGGCCCAGATGGCCAGATCCCCTAAATAGGGCGACGATAGTCGATATTCGTCACGCGTTCTTAGGAATGCCGGCGCGTCCCAAGATGGATCGCGGTCGCCGATGATGCGTCGGGCGCGACGCGTCCAAGGTTAAAGGAGCTATAACTGAAGGTTCGATTCTCCATGGACTGTTGAAGGGGTGTGATGGGGCAGAAGCTGCTGGTGCAAGAGGCGCCTGGCTCCGGTTCCGCCTCGACGAATCGCATGGAAGGCGGCGAAGGTGCCGGAGGGGGGGAGCTGCACCATTTCCTCCACCAGTACAACCAGCAGTCGCACAGTCCCGGGCAGAGCTTGCAGGGTGGTCTTCCGCTTCCGTTGAGCCCGCAATCCCTGCGGCACGACGGTGCCTCGAGCGCCGGCATCGCCGGGGTCAAGCGGGAGCCAGAAGATCTGAGCTCGTCGCGCGGAGGGCAGCAATCCAGCAAACGACACAAGGCGCAGCCGGAGAGTCCCACGCCGCCGGGGATGTACCACCATCATCAGCATCAATTGCAGGTAAGACAATTGCAGCAGGCTTGTCATTAGCGATCGCGCGATCCTCCTCTGCGATTCGCGACGATTCGCGGGTTAATCGACCCGCCGCCGCCTCACTTTAGAGGCGAGTTGGTCGGGTTGCCTGACTCTCGCGCGCGCGGCGTCGTGCTGCAATCCATCGCGCCGCAGAATCTTACGTTCCATCAGGCGAATAAGCGGATTCCGTAATTCCAATTTTCGAGTGGCTTGTGGTATCCCTCGGCGTGAAACCGCTGGCGGACCACCGTACCTACGTACGAACGTACGCACGCGTGACGTATGATTATCGCCATCGGAACATTGCGTCACGTCTGCCCGATGCAACAGGCGCGCGCGCGCACGCCGTGAAATAACATCCGCGGGATTGACGCGAGAGAGATTCGCGTCCGCGTGACCTCAACCGATTATCGCGAAGAGCGCCGATGATGACGAAACATCAACCCGATCGCGATCGATGTGTTGCTGCAGGTGCAGCAGTACGGCAGCCCTTACGACCCCTACACGTCCTGCAGTCCTCGCCTGCAGTCGACCGCCTACACGTCCACGTCGGCGACTGCGACGGGGAATGCGACGGCGAATCAGGGTGGCGGCCTTGGCGGACACCAGGAGGCGACGACAGTCTACGTCGCGGGGGATGCGCTACCACCGCTCGCCTCGTCAAGCTCGAGCTCCTCGCTGTCGACCACGACCGCTTCGTACACGAGGTACGAGGTTGTGCCGAGCTCATACGCTACGTCACACGCGATACGCTCGTCGTCGAGCAGCAGCAAAGTCCTGACCGTTGATCTTCCCAGCCCCGACTCCGGCATCGGTGCGGACGCGGTCACGCCCAGGCAAGACCATCATCCGCCCACGGCGCTTCATCAGGTGAGTTGGCGCGATTAGATTTACTTCGATATCTCCGATCCCTTCCTGCTTCAGCTTCGCGGTTCCGTCCCGTGTCTCGTGATCGCGAACAGTGGACGCGTTTATGAGCGAAGACACGAGCGGAGAGTCCTTCTCGCGATAGCGCGAATTCACGACGCGATCAAGCGCGGCCATGAAAGTCACGCGAGTAGTAATGTAAACTCCGCGATGAGCGCTCCAACGGCTAAAAGTGCGAGTTTAGACGGCGGAGGGCGAAAGGGCCTCGCTGACGTCTCAATAATGTTAACGACCGAGATCACTCGGGGGATCACTGATAGCGGGAAGCCAAGGAGAGGCCTCCGGCCTCCATCAGAATGAAGGAAAGCGAATCGATGATCGTCGTAACGCCATAACGTTGGTTTCCGGCACGTGATATCACGGCACGTGACCTCGCGACGCGAGTTAGCTGCTAGGCAAGCTCGTAAAAGACTGCCGTCTGTATAAATTACAATCAGCGGGAGGCGTTCGATCAGAGCGGAGCGATCGAGGTGGAATCGCGGCTACCTCGTCGGAGGGAAGATCCAAGTTAGCCCGCCGTGTCGAAGATTCGCCACGAGATTTACTACGGCCGAGATGCTCGCCACTGAATTACGCGGGAGGCATTACGCCGGCAGCGTCATTAATCATCCGGAAAAATGCGCGGGAGAGAGAGAAAGAGAGAGAGAGTGAGAGTGAGAGAAAGAGAGAGAAAGAGGGAGCTGCGTGCAGCCGCAAGCGCGCCTTCAGGATGCGAATACGGGAGAACAGCCGTTCGATCGAATCACGCGCGCAAAACAACGGCGAATCCGCCGTTCTCGCTGTCGTTTCCGATTCGATCGGCAACGATCGGGGCTGTTACTCTCGCGGCGCGATATCGCAAGTATCGTTCATTAACGATACCATTACGAGTGAGAGCGATGTCGGAGCGCGCCGCGATGCGATTTATCGGACGGCCGCTTTCGCCCACGAGAGCCACGGCTCTCTCACGCGATTGATCCGCGCGAGACAGGATTTTATTAGATGGGATTTTTAGCGACTGTCGCTTCCGTGGGGACTTTTCCTTAAGGCCGCGGCGCGCCGTTAGACCGAGCGCGATAAATTCGAATCCTAATGCCGCGCGTCGAGACGCTCCGCCGCGTGGCGATTACGGTAGAATTAGCGCGAAATTCAACCCCCTATCAAAGAGCGAACCCGTTCGTCCGGTTGCGTTCGCTGAACGCCAACGCAAGGCTCTAAAGACCTCCCGTAATAGACGCGTCTCGTTGAAACGGTCCTCTTATCAGGCCCCACTTGGAGATCGGCAAATGAGACTGCGAACGACGTCACGAAGTTCGTTACGATAAAATCAACGCACGCACTCCAAGTCCGAGCGTAATTTGACGGCTCCTCTGTGGGAACAATCTCGACGCTCGTTCCGCGGACGCTTTCGCCGCGAGCGGATTTCCAAGTACGCCGTTCGGTCTTGCGTTGCCCAATTGGTCCATCCGCTCCTTCGGAACTCATTGAACCAGATACCGTAATGGTCTCGTCGTTCCGGCACTAACGGCGGCCCTCACGAGCGATTCGTCATTCTCGCGTAGCCGTTGGCTATCGTTCGCTTCCGGAAACATTAATCGCGCAATGGTCGCGCGCGCTGCACGCCGGAGTAAGTCATTAGCATCGCGGCTGATGTTACGAATTAGAAAGCACGCGTTCGTTCTGCTTCGCTTGGACGGAATAAAGTCCGACGACGACGACGACGACGACTACGACGACGACGACGACGACGATGACGATGACGAGGACGACGACGGATTATCGGTATCGAATGCGAGCGCTAACTAAAGACCGAGTCGTTTATGTCTGATTTCCAGCGTTTATGGCTCCAATTAAGACGTTGATATTCAAAGCAGGCAAGAGGATTCTCTCTCTCTCTCTCTCTCTCTCTCTCTCTCGTTTCGCTCGTTCTCGTAATCTTGCAGCAATGTTTAGAGAAACGATCGCTCTAAATATATCAGCGCGCGATAACGCGGTAACGCAGCGTAATTATGAGCGAGAGCGATCTGACCGTCTAATGGATTCGCGCGAACGAGGGCCGCGTTAAAAAATCTCGTTAAACCGATCGTAAATCCTGTCGATGCGCGCGCGTTCCCCGTGGCGTACCGGCATTCCACGAGAACGAAACGGATAATATCTCGTAACGTCGATTTCTGCGGCTCGGGCTCTGCGGCTCGTTATCGAAAATGCATTCGCACGCGCAGATTTCGCGTGATCGCGAGCGATATCGTCGGCTCGGATCCCCCTCGCGAAACGGTCGATTCGGTTTACCCGCGTCGGAGTGACACCTCAATTAGAGCGAGCGTGCACGTTCGACGCGCGACGGCGAGGCGCGATAAGCACAGACGAACCGCCAGCAAATCGCCTTGCGTGCAAGTCGCACGCACGACTTCCTTAATCGCGTCCTAAGTCGACGACCCATTAAGTTTCGCCTTTCTGAATCCCCTTCTCTCCCACCCCCCTCCCCGCCGCCGCCGCCGCCCCTCCGCGCTCAGCGATACGCAGAGAGTGCGTTGCGTAAATCAGAATTCGCGTGTTCGCGCGAGGGATGCGATTCGCGCCATCCGAGCGTCATTCGCCGCGAGCGGATCGCGCGGATTATTTAATTGCGAAGTTTGCGGCGGCGGCGGCGGCGGCGGCGGCGGCGGCGGCTGAACTTTAAAAAGTTATGTAAAGTCGCGCGATTCCGCGACTGCGAAACCCGAGGCGCGACTTTCATTGGCCGGCTATTGCGAGCGGCGAGCGGAGCATCGCAGCTTAACGCCCGCGCGAAAAATGCCCGTCGCGACAGCTTCCCGTCCGACAGCGGCGGACGCGCGAAAGAAGTCGCCGCGCTTCTTTCGCGGGATGACAGAGAGGCTCGAGCCTCGAGTAACGAGCCGCGTTAACCGCGTTGCATTGAAAAATAACTGCGGGACCGAGCGGTAATCGCATCAAGACGTATGAGGCAACGGGCCGTTTGGCATGTCGCTTATTAACGGCCACGCGCGTTTGGAAGCGCGTGCGGGTTGTGCGGTTGACTTTACGAGACCGCAGAGCTCCCATTCTTTCTTCAGGCTGTCGCCGGCGCGTTCCGGCCGCGCTGATCGGGGACGTTCGAGGTGCAGTCGCGAGGAGCGACTGCGATCACGTGAAAACGGAAAGAACCTTCCGGTTCGCGGGCCCCTTGCTGCCCCCTTTCAGCCGGATTCGTTTACGGCGAGGACAGAATCGACGGACAGGATGCGCCCGAATGGTCACGTAAAGTCGCGTGTTCGTCCGCATTTAATCATTTATCGGTTCCCGATGGGTCCCCTTAATCAGGCGCGTTGGCAATTTATCGGCCGATATCCGAGCGGAATCGAGAAATCTAATGAAACGCATTGATATGCAAAACGCGATGCCGCGACGTGTGCAGATATCGCGATACTTGCCGATACACGAAAAGAACGTAAATAATTACGTCGTTACGGACCTTTTTCAATACTAATTACACCGTAATCAGTGGCCATTTAAATTAACGACGTCGAGTATGCTTTATACTCAGGTATGCAGGCGATCGCGTTTTATCTGCGACCGGAAAGGAGCACGATCGTGCTATCTTGGACGCTTTTACGTCAGCTACAAGAGAATCGGTATTGCCGCGTTATCGTTACACGTCACGCGCAGCGCTTTTCGTTCGAATGATTATTTATTCAGCGATACATTATCGAAGGCGATACGAAAGCGCCACGGCGATAGACTTTATTAGCACTTTGATCTCGATTTTGATTTGATGGAAACGTTAATAATCATGTTCGCAAGTCCGTCGGACTTATTATTTACGTAGAGTCCTCATTAGAGGACTCCACTTTTACGTAAGTGAATGAGCTCTCGAAGGGAAAGCTAAGAAAAATGCAGGAAGAAATTTATGACACTCAGCGATAACTGACCGACAACTCGTTGTCGTTGTCTTCCCAATCAATCGGCCATCGCGATTTTCATTTGCGACGACACCTTTCATCGAGATGATTTTGCTTTTTCAGTCCTCGTTCGATTACACGGAATTGTGTCCCGGCGGGACAACGGCCGGAGCGGCGGTGGTCCTCGAGAGCGGCGCCGTGATACACCATCAACCCCTGCAGTTGCAGCTGCAGCAGGGCCACGCACAGGCACAGGTGCAGCGCAGCAGCCTCGTGTCCGCAGGTGCGACGAATCCGAATCCGAACCCGAACCCGCCGAGATCGCGGCCTTGGCACGATTTCGGCAGACAGAACGACGCCGACAAGATCCAGATACCGAAGATGTGAGTGACGCGCGGCTTGATTGCGCCGCCAATTTGCGACAGGATCATCGACGAAACGCTCTCGAATATCGAGATATCGAGATATCGCGCGCGGAAGGAACGGAGCGCCCTCCGATTAGAGGCAGCGCGCTTTTACATCGCCATTATTACGCCAGGAGCAAATCGACCAACGTTTGCGTGCCTTGCAGCGTAATTGCAATCGCGTAACGAAACACGTGTCGCCCCCGCCGTGTAATGAGGTTATGGTAAGCGCAATAAACGCGCAAGCGCTATAAAAGCAGCATGCGCAAGGTAATAATGGATATCGAGGGATGATAGATAGATCTGTTACTTCTATTACATGGGAGCAACCCAGGGAAGAGGAGCGATGGAAAAAAGAGGAGGGGGAGGGGGAGGGGGGAGGAAGAGGTTAATAACTCGTGCGGCCCAGGGCGAGCGATCGCGAGTGCAAGATGCGCAGCGTGCGAGAGCCGCTGTATCAGCACGTGACGTACGTAAAATCCTCCCCAAAACTCAGTCTGGATCTTGGTTGCCTGTTTGTCCGCGATTTGCATTCCGCAGACGTTTTAAACGAGATTACAGATCGCGGAAGCATCATGTCATAATTGACTAACGCGTGCGCTGATTAACTTCGTCGACCTTTAAGCGATCTGTGCAAATTCATTATTACATTATTCATGATAACGTACAAAGTTCACAATTCATATAGAACACAAGCAGCTGATTCATTTTCATTCTAATGCCACGGGATTAAAAGGACGACCGGGGATATTTTCGAGAACGACGCAATTCCGATTTCATGGAAAAATCATGCAACGTAACTTCTAATATATATACATATATATATATATATATATATATATATGCACTTTCGCTAGAAGAGAAGCTCACTGCACCTCTGATCTATCACGTATCCTCCATTTCCTCGGCGGCTCATCACATCCGCCTGGCGGCTCGCTCGGCCTCTTCCCTCTCTCGCATCCATCCTTCCTAGACGATCTTCCTACTTCCCGTTTCGCTCTACCGTTCGCCTTTTGCAATTTGTTGCTCCCATTGTTAGAACCGGCCGCGATACCATCAGCGCCGCTGAAAATCCCTTTCTCTCTCTCTCTCTCTCTCCTCTCGTCCCTTGGCGGTATCCATGCGATGAACAATGATGTTGAAGTTATTAAGTCGCAGCCGCGGCTCTGCCGGGCCGACTCTCGCAGAACGGACAAACGCCTCGGGGTCGCGGCCCGGGCTGAAAAATCGCGCGCGTCCGCCGACTACTCGCACCGTGAAATCGAAATGTCAAGAAGGATAGTCTCCCCCTACCCTCTCCCCTCTTCCTCCCTCCCTCCCTCTCTCTCTCCCTCTCTCTCTCTCTCTCTCTCTCTCTCTCTCTCTCTCTCTCTCTCGCTCTCTGTCTCTTTCTCTCTCTTTCCGTTCTTCTCGGGCGCGAGATCGAAACGGGAGATGGCGAAGGAGAAAGAGCAGATGCAGAGAGATGGACAGACAGGAGAGACGGCAGACGGGAAGGGAAACTTGAGGTACCGCCGGTAGTCCGCACGTAACCCACACTGGGACTTTTAACAAGGATATACCCGGGTAGGCGGTGGCTGCGAGCAACGGGAGCGGGCAGCAGAGAGGAGCACAAGAGGGCGTTCACCCGCCACGCTCAGTTATCGCCTCGCTCGCCATGCACGTTGCCCCGTCGCCTCCTCGGTTCCTCCCCAGCACGGAACGAAGAAGAAATGCGAGCAGGGAAGGAAGCGAGGAGGAGGAGGAGGGGGAGGAAAAAAAGGAACTCGGGGGAGGAACGGGAAAGAGAACGAGAAAGGACTAGGCGCGTCGCGAATACGAAGGGCCCCGCTACCGGCGCGCCGCCATCGCGCACGCGCACAGAGATAATGGGGGGCCGTCTCTCTCTCTCTCTCTCGCGCGCGCGCGCGAGAATGATACCGTCAAGCTGCGGAGACTTCGTCGGCGCGGTAGCCGCGGCGAGGATCGCCGAGATCGGGGATGAGACGGGATCAGCGGTGGCCGCCGCGATCGAGGAAAATCGCTGATCGCTCGCGGCGGCCGCGCTTCTTTTGCTCTCGTTTCTCGCCGCGTCCATCTTCGTCCTCCGCCTTCGCCACCGTTCTCGATCCCTCCCGCCCTCTCCTCCTCCTCCTCCTCCTCCTCCTCCTCGGTTCCTCCTTTCTCGCGTTTTGTCGTCGATCTTACATCGCCGCCTCTCTGTCTCTCCTTCCGCCGATTCGTTCTCGCGTTATAGGCGTTCATTTTTCATACGGTATTGGTTGCCTGCTCGCTTGCCTGCTTGCTTGCTCGCTTGCTTGCCCAGTCCACCTGGCTACATCAGCCGGAGAAGCGAGACGGAGATAAGCTCGATTAGAAGCGCGATTTTCCCTGGGCGAGGTTGATGCGAGCTCGCAATACCGTTCTCCCCCGGCGTGTTCCTTTTTCTCGCGCTGTGTCCCGTCGTTTCCCAGCTTTCCCAGGCTCCTCCCCAGGCCGTCCGAGCCCTTCGTTATCGCGCGATCTTGCGATTAGCAATCGGAGGATATTTCATGCATCCGATCGTGCTCGTTTCTTACCGCGATGACGGACGCTCTAATTAATAAACGCGTTTCTCGCGTTTCTCTTATTTCTGTCTGCCTGTTTTTCGCGCGGATCGACCTGCGAGGTCTGTTTTTCTCGCGGACATGTCTATGCAAAGCTGATCGATAATTGCGCGATAATTACTCGTTTTGCACGATGCATTAATCAACCGATCGAGCAGCAGCAACAGATCACGATCGCTCGCTCGAGAGAAAAAAGAAAAGAAGGAAAAAGAAGAACTGCCATTGATTCTTGATCAGCGGGAGGCTGATCAAGAGCAACGACGCAGCGCTCCATTCTTCCAGATCTCAAATTCAATCCGAGCGCCGCGAATTTCTTTTCCTCTTGATGCGCGCGCGCGCGCTTGCGCCGCGAATTTGTCCGTTTCTCATCTTCAGAGAAATCTTCTTGTCGGCCCGCAGTTTCTCGGCCTACGGATTTAAATACCACCTGGAGTCGCCCATCAGCACGTCGCAGCGTCGCGAGGACGACAGAATAACGTACATCAACAAGGGCCAATTCTACGGGATCACGCTGGACTACGTGCCGGACCCCGACAAACCGCTCCTCAAGGCGGGACAGACGGTCAAGGTAAGAGCAAAAGGAGCATGCATCGTACACTGTGTACGTAGCGGTACTCGCGGGATGAAGTAGATGCAAATTTGAGACGATGAGCGTCAGTGTCTCCGAAGAATTCTTGCTTGCACGCTCGATGATGCCAAGTATTATTTAATTATTTTCCCGATGAGTACGTTAGGCAGAAGAGAGACGACGCTTGCCCAAGGCAGGTAACAGCTTTACGGATCCGTATTGCGATAAATCTTGCACTTTAATACAAATAACGTTACGAGGAGATGCTTCATCTCCATTTGCATCCGCGTCCTTCTCGCGATAGCGCAGCGGGAGACCGCGCGTCGTACGACGCGTCGTTCCGCGATTGTCACGATGGACAAGGCGGAGGTTTCGCTTCGGGAAATGGGGTACATTGCTGCGTTCGCTTTCGCGGGGATGAGCGACGGTGTTGGCGCTCGAAAGAAGGAGTCAGACGGGATCGTTTGTTCTCGCAGCCCTAATTGGCAGTCGCGGCGCGCTCACCGTTAGCAATCTCCATTCCGATAAGGGCGGCGAGGATTCTTTCCCCGGCGCGAGTTACGGCTTCCTCGTTAATTGCTAATCGAGCGTCGGAAGCGGGGCGATTCGAACGGTACGCTCGCGTATCTCGTGGCGTCCCCCGTCCCGGCGGGGAGGAGGGGATCGCCGGGGATCTGGCTTAGCCACGAGTGAACGTAACCGCGTAACGCGAGCCTCTTATTCACGGGCCCCTGCCGTTCCCCGCACCCGTATCCATATCTCCACCGGAACGTCGGAGTGCAGTTCTTCGCCCATTCACCCGAATCACGAAAAATCCTTCTTCCGTCTCCAGCGCTCGCTCGCTCGCTCGCTCGGTCGCTCGCTCGCGGCGAAACGCTCACACCCGCGTGTGCCTGCTCGAGCGTACGTCTGTCGCGCTCGGCGTGCCTCTTCGCCTCTCATAGAAAAGGAGAGGGAGAGAGAAATCGTCGATCCGGCTGAACGGAGACTTGAAAATTATTTTCGCGCAAAAATGGAAATTTATTTACGCCCGTTTACGCCAGGCCGATTACGGAACAGGAGAGAAATCTCGGCGCGCCGTTCCGCGCGTGGAACGCGCGTAGGTGCCGATCTCGCTTCAACTTCCACGCGTTCGCTCGGAAGGAGACATTCCGCAAGATTCTCTTCTGCCAGCGTACGAATGTCAGCGCGCAGCAGTTTCCATTGTGATTAACGATGATCCGTTTGTGTCGCACACAGAGCGTGGTGATGTTGATGTTTCGAGAGGAGAAGAGCCCGGAGGACGAGATCAAGGCTTGGCAGTTTTGGCACGGCAGGCAGCATTCCGTTAAGCAACGGATTCTCGATGCCGGTAAGATAACGCGAGAGGATTGACGCGGCAGCCTTGCCAACGAGAGCTTCCTCTCTAACGCGCGATGCATGACGATAACAATTCTCAAACTGCTCATCGATCGATTAAGTCACCCGGTCTTGTCTTTTATATTCTCTTTTATATTCTTCATCCTTCTGTCTTCTATCTTCTTTTTGCGCAAGCTACTTGATCCGCAGCGGACCAACTGCCGGTAAGATCTTATCTCGGACGTATGCTCCGTTATTTTAATATTCCGTCTATGAAAGCGCGCGCGCGCGCACGGCACAGCCGAGCATTAGCTACTTCATGTTCCCCGGCATGATCCGCGAGTTTCAGAGTCATGTCCGTTGTTACAGACACAAAGAACAGCGTCGGCCTGGTGGGCTGCATAGAGGAAGTGGCGCACAATGCGATTGCCGTTTACTGGAACCCACTCGAATCGTCGGCGAAGGTAAGAACGCCGGAAACGTCGATTCACGTTACCTCCTTTAACGCGATACCTATCCCAGCCGTCCCGCTTCCCCTCATCCCCCTCCCTCGTCCCCGTCCTCCTCCCGCCGCTCGTCCCGTCCCGTTGAATCCGCAGCCCCGGTTTATCGCGCAGCCAGGTATCGTAATCGTAAAGCGGACTCGATCGCGGCCCTTCCTCCCCGCTGCACCGCGTAATCGCGTCACCGCTTCAGGCGGAAGCGCTAATAAAGCAATCACCGCCGCCGTTACTCACCCCACCGACCGTTCTCCGATCTCTTGCGCAGATAAACGTCGCGGTGCAGTGTCTCAGTACGGATTTCTCCAGTCAGAAGGGCGTGAAGGGCCTGCCACTGCACATTCAGGTCGACACGTACGAGGAACCGCCGCCCCCCACGCATGCCTACACGCCGCCGTCCCACCGCGGCTACTGTCAAATTAAGGTCTTCTGCGATAAGGTAAGCGCCCCGACCCATTTCCGGCTCGTCCGTTCCTCTTTCCTGGCACTTGCGCGATGCAAATTACGCGCGATCGCTGGAATTAAGCTGTGAAATGACACTCGCTTACCGCAGGGGGCAGAGAGGAAGACCCGCGACGAGGAGAGACGCGCGGCCAAGAGGAAGATGACGGCGACCGGCAGGAAAAAGCTCGACGAACTTTATCACTCCGTGACGGAGCGCAGCGAGTTTTACTCGATGGTCGACCTGCACAAACCGCCGGTGCTGTTCTCGCCACCGGCCGAGCACGCCATCGACAAGGTAATCGTCCGACTTTTTTCTTCTCACTGTGTGTGACTCGATCAAGTGAGAATATCTGTGCGCCGTCCGCAACGAGCTGATTTCTCATGGAAGCGTGTGATCACGGACGTGATTGAGTATCGTGACGATATTGAATCAATATAGAATAATTGCAGGTGGCACAAAAAGTTACTTTATTATGACAATTATTCGATACACACGAGAGTTGTTTTCGTTCCGCGTTTGCTGATCTGCCGATCTGTTTGCCTTCGATCTGTTACGAGCATACGCTCGTAACGCGTTCCGTTAACGCCTTGACGAGTTCACGCCATGAGAAATTATACCCACAATCCTCTGCTCTCACCTCCGCCAAATCTTGCACTAACCGCAACTCTTGCATCGCAAATTAACGAACACAAACACTTTCGGATCTCGCCATGTCGCTTTGACTCGGTAAACCGAAGCGCGACGCTTCAGCGTATTTCGTCTTGCTTTTCATTGATATCATTGCGATAAACATGTGACTGTCTAACATTGCTGCAAGAATTAATAACAACACGTTGTGTACTATCATCGCGTTGTCGAAACAAAAGTTCAAATTTGTCCCTCCAAACTTGCTGCCTCCAGATTCGTTTATCATTCCGCGATAAACATTTAAAGGCAAGAGGAAGGAAAGAAAAAGAACCTATATCTCGAAAAGCCTCCCCTCTCTCTCTCTCTCTCTCTCTCTCTCTCTCTCTCTCTCTCTCTTTCTCTTTCTCTCTCTCTCTCTCTCTCTCTTGGAATTCGCAAGGTTCACCGGTCGTCTCGCGCGGATAGGCAAGAAGAAAAGAGAGAACGCGCGCAGAAATATAAACCATGTTCTTCTCTTCCACGACAGTTCTCGACGATGGAGCTGTCGGGCTTCTACGGTGGTGGCGGCGGCGGGGGCGGGGGCGGTGACACCGACACCTCATCTCTCAGTAACGGTGAAGGTGGAGGATTGAAGGCGGGGGGCAGCAGCCCGTATCCGGCGGCATGCGGCCGGCCGAGCTTGCCGGCCCTCAAGTTCCACAACCACTTCCCGCCCGACAATCTCAGTAGCCTGCACGACAAGAAGGACTCGTTGCTGATGCAGGTGCAGGAGCTGCAGGGCTCGGTGCTACAGGGGGTGCAACAGACCGGGCTGGCGGGCACGGTGGTGTCCAGCGTAGGCAATCGATTGCATCTGCAGCAACAGCCGCCGCATCTGCGCCCGGCAGACGCCGAGGAGCGTGTGATGCTGTACGTGCGCCAGGAATCCGAGGACGTCTACACGCCGCTGCACGTCACGCCGCCGACAGTCCAGGGGCTGCTCAATGCTGTAAGGAAACATCCGGATCGCTATCTCTTGTCGCAGCAACGCGCGCCGCACTAGAGCGCGCCAAGTAGAGCCATCTCGCGGACGCAGCTGTAAAGGGACCATTCGTCGTTCCGCGTCTGCGTCGCTCGCTCTTAGGGAGTTTGTCCTCCCTGAGAAACATACGAAACGTGCGAAGCTGCAGGACAACCGGTAGAAACGCTCGTCGTTCTCGTTACGCAGCGTCGTAAGACGTTAACGCCCGCGGTGCGGACAAAATTATTGGCCTTTACCGTGAACTGCGTGCATGACGTTAGCTCCGGAACGACCGGGGATAAATTGAATCGCCGGTGTAAACTTAACGCGCGTGCAATCGAGGCGGAATATATTTAGCAGACCTTGTTAGGCAAATGTTTAATCGCGCTGTCACGCGGCAGTAAATAAACTAAGTTTCCTAACAGACTCGTTTCTATGTACGGGCCCTCTTCTACAGATGGGAACGGGAAATCGGAATTCTCACCGTTCCGGTACCAATACACCGCTAACCACGAACGGTAGCTGTAGTTATGCAAAATGCGAAACGCGCAATGTCGAATATGCCTAACCGGTGGGCGTTAAGGGGTTAATCCGCGATTACGCCGTCATTTGCCGGCGAAACTCGCTCCAGAAACAGTACGGGCGACAAGATGGTAATGCGGAACGCTCTATCGCCACGGCGATCGAGATAAGTTTCCCTCGAGATAAATTGGCCGGCCGGCGAATCACTTCCAATCTTAATAAAGTCACAGACAGAAGGCAACTGGCGTCCGCTTTCATTTCAATCGATGCCAGCTCGATTTCGATCGCGCGCGCGGGAATTACATGACATTATGTCATAATGTGTGTATAATATATGAATGTGTACACAAAACGCGTAATGGTCGGCGTACACACGCGTACACAGCCCCATGAGAGAATATGTGTATTGCCCATTGCATGTGACAGCACACTGCGCCATTATTAATAACCGTTCGCACTGGTTCCACCCGCTAATTAATATTAATGCGCATGCATCACTGTCCACTGCGATCCAAGATCCTCATTAATATATAATATCGAAAGTGCAAGAGACATACGATCATATCACACCTCTCTCTCTCCGCGGATGTGCGACAATAATCCATAATGTGCTTATCGAACATTCATGTAAGAGACGCGTTACATCGATCGGAAGATCGACGGCAGAAATAAAGCGGAGAGATACGCCTTATCTTATTCTCTCTTTCTCTCTTTCCCCCCTCTCTCTCTCTTTCTCTCTCTCTCTCTCTTTCTCTCTTTCTCTCTTTCTCTTCCTCTCTGCCGCGTTTCTCAGCGCTCCACGAGCAACGCGGCGCCCACTTTACTCGTCGATCTGCACCTGCGGTGTAATATACGTGTTTCTCTTTTCTTTCCTTTTCGCCCCCCCCCCCCTTTTTTTCTTTTTAGTACGTTTGTTTCCGTACTTCTCCAGTTTTCGACGACAGTCTGTCAGTCTGTCGTCTGTCTCTTTCCTGCTCTGTCTCTTTCTGCATCTTTCTCTCTATCTCTTTCTCTCTCATTCTCGCGGTGATATTGCGTCTACCTACGCGCGTCTCGCAAATACTTTCTCGAATGCGAGAGCGAACGAGCGACGGTCCGCAAGCCACTATCAAAATTCTAATGTTCTACTTTTTTCTATTTTGCAGATTGAGTCAAAGTACAAAATTGCATCCTCGAGTATTAATAATCTCTATCGCAAAAACACAAAGGGGTAAGTTTAGTAGAGTGTCATCTTTACTTGCATGCACGCCCACGCGATGCATGCCATAACGGTGACATTGCCTGACTCTCTCCGCCTGGTTTGGTAGTCTCTCTCTCTCTCTCTCTCTCTCTGTCTCTCTCTCTCTCCCCTTCTCTCTTTCTCTCCTATGATCGCGCCTCTTTCAAGCGCGCCGGACACGCGTTACTCTGCGCCACACATTTGAGTACATGCGCTCTCTCGCGCGTATACACTCTCGTTAGAAGTATTCTCTCTCTCTCTCTCTCTCTCTCTCTCTCTCTCTCTCTCTCTCTCTCTCTCTCAATCACCCTACGCGCATACGAATGCCCGCTCCCGCGTACAATCTCGCCTGATTAATCCGCTAATCCTTTACACGCTTCTCATCTTTTGCCTTTCCGTCGCATTCTGGCGCGCTGCTTCATGCACTGCTTCATGCCTGCTTGTCTGTCTCGCTTGCCTAACATCGTCGTCGTCGTCGTCCTCGTTGTCATCCACGCGTTCTCATACGATTCATACTCACTCTTCTACCATGTACACTCCTCCGCGCGCGACGATTCCTCAATCGTCGGTCATTTCCCTCGAACGTCACGCGGACGCATCACGCGTGTCTCACGTTGTAAAGTATTCTCTCTTGCTTTCTCTCTCTCTCTCTCTCTCTCTCTCTCTCCCCTTTTTTTTCTCTCAGGCTACGCGGTGCGGTGCGGTGCGGTGCGGTGCGGTGCGGTGCGATACACGGACTTTACGATCCATTTTTTTTTTCACTCTGATTCGAGCAGCATCTTGAGAGATTCACCGTAACGGTGTCAACATCGTTCCGACACGACACGAGTCGCTACGATACTTGATGACTTGATGACGAGACACGCGACGACAGGGTCCGGCTTTTTCTGCCTTTTACATACATTCGATGAAGCGGCCGTGAGCGTTTTACGAGTATCTCAGTATCGCAAACGGCATCGAATAATACGGCGGGATGGAAGGGAACGCAAGCGTCAGAGAGAAAAAACTGCGGAACAGCCGCGCGCGGAATAATTCGCCATAAAACGCTCCGTGGCCGTTGCGCCGAGCGTTTCCCTGAGAGATCGTTGCAACGGCGATGCTCTCAACGAGCGAAATCGCGTCAAGCATCGCTTGTCATTAGCGACTTGTTATTGGTACCGAATGTTGTTGCGCTGCATGAATGAACGAAGCAATAATCGCTCTCGAACCGAGACGAAATCTCCGGCGGCCCGCGCGAGCCGCGCTACTTTGCGACTTGATTCAACAATCGTCACCTTACCCTGTTGCAGAATTACAGCGAAAATTGATGACGACATGATCCGATATTACGTCGACGAGGACCTGTTCCTGTTGGAGGTGAGCCACTCGCGGATCAACCCAGCCGACCCGAGCGCCGATCGCAACCCGAACAACCCCGGCTCGCCGGGTGACCCCGGTGACCCTGGCGACCCACCCACTGCAGCCGGATACGACGTCACCCTGATCGAGCTGCCGTCGTCGCCGCCGCATCTGCCGCATTCACCCCTCGCCAATTCCGCGCACTCGCACGCGCACGTGCACGACAACGGCAACACGTGAACGCGATCGGACTAGAGGGAGGAATCCGCTTCAGCGTGTAAATATGCCGTGCGAAACAAGCTGATCATCAGCGAGAGCCGCTCACCACGGGTTAGCGGAGGATCAGCGAGCGATCAGCGTCGAGTACGAGACCACGGAACTGTCCGCGTCGAGATTCTCGTCAGTTTCGCCGCGACCAGCTTGCCAGGAGCGTTCATCATCGAGAGAGAAGATCACGGACAGCATGGGGGGCAGTACTTTATGGCGCTAATCAGTTCTCAGCGAGGATCATCGGGAGGAGCCAAGAGAACGTCGCCGACGTGATGGATTCACAAGACTCGAACGTTGCGTTGCTTTAGCGTGTAAGATCCCGGCAGTGAAATTGTACTGTACTTGAACGCCACGGACAGTCGAGACTTGCCGTCTTGTAACGGCCCTCGACGGATGTCGATTCGTTAGATTGTCTCGTTAACGATGGTTACTCCGTCTGTACAAGGCTTTAAACGGACGCGGACGTGCGGGCTTCGACTCGACCGAGGCAGATCAAGAATGTGCAACAGAGTACACGTACGTCGCTGGCCGTGCGAGAGTAGCAAAGAAAGCGGCTCGTTATTGCTATTATCTCACTCGTTATTTCCTCTTCATTTTCGACTCATAAGCGATTTATGTCGACACTTGTTAGCTTAGGACAGCGAAGCGTCGCGCCGCGAAACAGCGCGAGCGCCATGTAAATCAATCAAAAATTGATTTAAGAATCCCGGGATATACGTCAGGCATGTATATACGTACACACGTATATGTATACGTGTATGCAGACGTACCGCACTTTCTTTACGTTAGCCGACAACAAGGCCTCTGATTTGCCGGAGCGTTTCTCAAGAAACGCGTCGCGTTAATCCCGCGCGAAATCACTTTGGAAGGCAATCGCTCATATGCGCCGTGATACGCGCGTCACCGTTATTTCACGTCGAAACGAACGATCCCGATGTGTGCGTCGGTCAAACGGTAGAGGCGGTCGTCTCTTTCCCCTTTTCGCCCTTAACTTCGTCCGTGGGGGGGAGCGGGATCTAAAGCGCATCGGACACTGAAAGACGAAGAGAAGAGGGAACGGGAGAGACTCGAATCTCACGAGTAGCCAATCGATACTTTCTTCTCAACGTCAACGTCCGCCAACGGAAGCTCTTGCTCTCCGTCCCAACCCCTCTCCTCCCCTCGTATGAGGGGATTGAGATAACGCTTGTACGCACGTCGGGAGGACACCGCGCGATTTCGCCAAGCCGATGAACTTTGCGCGCGGATGAATCCCGACTTGAGGCGCGAATACGTATGCAAATGAAGAAGAGAGAGAGAAAGAGAGAGAGAGAGAGAGAGAGAGAGAAATTCATGAGGCCAGATCACCTCCTCCTCCGTGTACCGCGCCACCCTCTGCCACGCCACGCTCGAGATAGCATCGAGAAGCCACGACTTGGTCTAAGTCTTAAGACTAATAAGAGTAATATAATCACGCTATCGTATCCGTATCCGTATAGATGTAATCTCGTCGCCGGAGACCCGGTCTAGATGTTAGATAAGATTCAGTAGCTCCTGCTGGGACTGCGAAACTAGAGCGACCGGCTAGAGCGTCGTCCGCAAAGAGAAGAAGCGTTTAAAAAGAGCGTTCGTAAACAGCGGCGTACTCGTCCGTCCGCTTCTTAGCCACGGAATGCCGATGCGTTCCCGCGACTGCATAGCAGAGGGAAGCAAATGTACGTAGATTCAACTGATGTAGGAATTAAACGATCATCGAACATGCTTTCCCCTCCATCTTTGAGATATCGATCGGAGATCCTTGCGAGATACAGACGCTCGCGATGGGAGTTGATCCGATCGAGCAGCGAATGCGCGAGTATGCGCAGCGTCGTTCGCGGACTGGAAGGACGACGAGCGAAAAGAAAAACGATACCAGTACCAGTAACCTGTGGTTATGTAGTTTGTAAGATGAAATGTAATGTAACGTTAATGTGCCACCGGTGAAAGCGAGCCGCACTTGCCCGGCGTACGTGTACGCGCGCGATCCGCGCCGGCATACGTTTCTGCGCGGGTGCAGAGACACACACACACACACGCGCGCGCGCGCGCGCGCGCGCGCGTATGCATATCCGTATACAGACATTATACATACAAAACGGACACACAGCACACACACACACATACACACACACACACACACACATATAGTTGTTGTTAGTTACATTAGAGCCGTTAGTTAGATTAAAGCAAAACGGTCGCCATCGCGACACTTTTCTCGTTTAATGTTAATCATACACACGCGCACACGCGCGCGCACATACACGCACACTGGCGCGCGCGCGCGCATAGCATATACATACACCGATATCAAAGCAACGATCAAAATACGCTTGTAAAATGCATATTATTATCGAGTACTATATTTTGTTACATTTATTGCAGACAGCATATAGATTGATATTATTAATATTATGGATTCTATTGAGAACTCTACGTTTTATATATAAGACATATATTATAATTCTATTATTATTATTATTATTATTATTATTATTATTATTATTATTATTTTTGTACACGAAAGTATGTATGTCCGGATGGAGTGCGAATGCGGATAATACAGAAGGATAGGCAAAAGGAACGAGAAAGAAATCGCGAGAGAGAGAGAGAGAGGGAGAGAGAGAATGTGTGAATGAATAGTTGAGGATGCCTGTGTTTGGAGATGTCAGAAAAAGAGAGAAAGGGTGAGAGAGAGAGAGAGAGAGAGAGAGAGAGAGAGAAATAGATCTATGCGATCGTTGGTTAGCTTTGGTCCATGACATTTTTTTTGCGTAATCACATTAGCCTCACCCCCCTCATCCCCCTCATCCCCATGCACCCTCAACCGCTGCCGTTGCATCTCGGAATGAGAATACGACGAGAATACTCGTTACTTGGACAAACGGTTGTATCGTCGAGCCATTCCATCATAATAGTTTATATCACTTCCTTCCTTCCTTCCTCCCCCCTTCTCCCTCCCGCCCCATTATTATTCTTACGATTATTAATAATATTATTTACCCAATGAAAACCACGGATGAGAATCGGCGTCGTCGCGAGGGGATGAATCGACGGCCGCGCGCGACCGAATGACGGTGACGTGACGGAATCGGAAGCCACAATGTATCCTCGATGCCGTCTCCGTCATTGTTTCCGTTATTGCCTCCCCCTCCCTCGTTTCGATCAAAGTCGCGGTCGCGGTCGCCGCACCCTTTCGATGGTTCCCTCGTTCCGTTCCGATATCGATATTTAAACGACGCAAACGGCGACGTGGAACGTGCCCGCGGGGCTTTAGATTTACTGTTAGAAATAGAGGAATGCATGAAAGGAAATAAGAAAGAGAGAACGCAGAAGCCGTTGCCGGTCGGCGGACCGGACCGAGTGTGTCGTGATGAATTCGGAAGCGAGAGCCACGCAAAAGGATGGGATGCGAGAATGCCGAGTGTACCGAGACCGTTTTTCTTCCGTCGCGTTGTCTTGCCATCGTGAGATTGTGCCAGAGGTGATATTATATATTATTATGTTTATTGCAACAATAAATATTATATTAGTACGTTTTATAAATCGCCCGCGCGGCTTTATTAATCGCCACCCCACCCATCGCGCACGTCTTCCTCAGCGCGGCCGATCATAATTTCTTCTATTATTACTGATTAACGTTACCTTAATTATCTTTGCACCGGCGAAAACGTCAGGGCGATCGAAATATTGCGGAACAGAAGCAAAATGGTCCATTACTTTCAGAGAACGGTAGGAGAGAAGTAGTCACAAGATTAAATATTTCTTCCCCCGTCCGTCCAAATGGCGGATCGCTGTTCTCGTTTCGAGAGGTATATTAATATTTATACGCAGATTTATATACAGGCGTCTTTTTATGAATCGCGTGCGCGATATCGTTCGTCTCCGTGTATTCACTTACGATATTCGATGTGACGATAATAGTTCGTTTACCCGGAGCCTTCGTATTAGCATGAACGTGATTCAGTGGGACACGCCGTGCTCCATCTACGGACGTTCCGCGATACATGCGTGAGATAGAAGATCGCGATCGAATTAACATAATACATCGGTTATTCATTTGATTTTAAGAGCCTCAAACAATCCCAACGATCCAACTCGCTCCCGGTTAAGAGATAATCGCATCACAAGCAGCCGCTCCTGACAGATCGCCGAAAAAAAAGGGAGACGAGGAACAAGAAGAAAAGGAGAGACTGTAACGCGATAACGATCTCGGATTCGCACAAGATTTAAAATGCTGCCAGCGTTCGGGCAATCTGAAACAGATTCAAATGCGGATTGATCCTCCGCTAGCTTTGTTGTCACAATTCGCGCGGCGCTGAGGAAATCGCGAAGACGAAGACGCCCTACGGGAAACCTGTTGGCCAGGAATTCAAGAGAAAAAAAGAAACGGAGGGAGGAGGCGGGTAATTCCGAGCGTGGAAAGCCATAAGGCGAGATAAAGGGGATTCCACGTCTTAGAGAAAGAAGCGTACCATAAAATCAGCGATGCTGTGGGGGGACGTCCGACCGCTTTCAGAAGGGTCCGCGTGAATTTCACGGCTGACGTGCCTTAACGAGCCGTCTCCTCCAACGAACCGTTCGATGGAATCGCTTATCCGAAAAAGCCCGACACGACACATCCAGCATGAGTAGCGGGCGACAAGCGTGCGTCGTTATTCCATGGCAACTCGGCTAACGGAATGCGATATGAATGATAATCCTCGATCTCCGACGACAGGATTAATCCCTATCGATCATAATTCCGATATAATTAAGAAGGGGAGGCTGATTAACACTGATTTACAGCAACAAATTTATTGAAAATCAAAGATACGTATGTCCTTTCAATAATAAATTCCATGGATTTCGTACAAGTTCTCTTTTTCCCTCTCTTTCTCTCTTTCCATATATATATATATATACATATATATATATATATATATTTAATATATTAAATATAYATATATATATATATATATATATATATGTATATTTAATAAAGAAAAATTCCACGTGATTTTTACTTGTATCGGGAATTTCCTTTTATATATTTATGAAGCATCTAAAGTGTCCATAAACCACGGATGTATCGCATAATAAATAGTTTTTTAGCATTCGCTCACCACGAATTCTGAGATAATCCCTTTCGCGTATTCCTCAGCCTGATGGTTTATTTCGCGAAACCTTCGAGTACTCGCCGAAGTAAGAAGCACCTCACGTTTCTCCGAGGGAGCCTGATTATTTCGCGAACACAGGCTAGAGAGGGGGAATTAATTGGCGGCTTAATTGCGGGATGCAGCCCGCGTGTTTTCCCGTCAGACCAAGAAAGGCTAGGAAGGCGGAGAGCGCGAGCGGTTACAAGCTATTGAAGCGGCTATCATCGTCCCGGCTAGAAGCCAACCAGCGTGTATACAAGCGTCATGGGAATCGCGTGAGAATCTCGCACAGAAACACTGGCCCTGAATTACGATTCTCCCAGACGTCACGTATGTATCTTCCCTGTTTTGTGCGCCCTTGCAGAAGCGATCGGCTGCGAGCCGCCTCGCGGAACGGATCCCTCCCGGGATCTCTTTCGCGGATGCTGCTGGAACGTAAACAAGGCGAGGTCTTACGCGAAACTTCTTATTTGTCAGGGAATTATTCCGTGACAGCGAGAGGGCTCGTTTCTTGAAGCACATCGAGAGATCTATTCGTTGGAGAACCGAGATCGAAGCAAATCGTGCTTGTTGAGTCGTTAATACCTGCATCGATTGTTTATATTGAGCATATAATGGAATCTACCTCTCGTAAGTTTGTGGATTCAATTTCAAGGTGAATTGCATCAACGACTAAGCTCGCGCGAAAACCCACAGCTGAGCCGTATGAATTAATAAGCTCCGTAATAAGAGAAGATCCCGTAGGGTCTAATGAGAACGGATTGGCTAATTCTGGGACGATGACTTGGGCAATTTCTGAACGCCGACGAGTAACAGGGCGATCCAGAAATGCTGCTGCTGCGTTCTGATTTCTCCGAATGTAACAGTAAATCCGTAGATTGTAAGCCGGAGAACCGATAGTTAAATAAGAGAATTCGACGACGCTGGTATACTCATGGGCGTCCATGCGCTTGAGTTTTACGCTTGAGCGTTACGAAAGCGAGCGCGCTTTACTATCCGTTCCGTTATATTCATGCGTCCCGAGGAACAGCAATGGAGCAATGCCGAGGAAAACATAATGCCCACGTGAAACTCACTTTGTGCGCACTTTGTGCGTACTCGATCGGTCTGATACGATGCATCCGTTTCTCTCTCGGAGATACTCGCGAACGAACGGAAATTAACTCCGATATCAGGCCGTATTTCAGACCTGATCTCTAGATATTCCTTTGTATGCCTCGACACATGCTGCGCTCCTTCCTTCTCTCTCCCTCTCTCTCTCTCTCTCTCTCTCTCTCTTTCTCTCTCTGTCTCCCTCTTTCTCTCGCTTTCTCTATCTGTCTCTCCATAGACCTTTCCTTTCGAATGATGTCGTTAGAACTGCAACAAACGACTTCGATATCCTCCGGTTAATTACGAGCGGCCGAATCCAACCGGTTTGCACGTTTCGGAGGAAGGGTCCAAGAGTAAAGACCACCAGGTCTTATTGTATCGCGATATCTTGAATTAAATGTGCGCGTTAAGTGTCGCACTAGATCGTTCTCGTAACGATCGGGATCAGTGACCCGTGCTGGAACATTTCGACTGTACAGATTCCATCGCTATATTTCGGATGAAATGACCTGAAATGCCGTGAACAGCAATTTGATCGATTAGCCTGCGCATTGATTAGCCGCATCATTTGCCCGTCTAGTCTTCGAGGTTCCACGTTTCCTCGCTGATCGACGAGAACGATAAGGGCATTGCGGAACTTGGCGGGCGATTATATGAGAAACGCGCGACGAAAAGACCGAAATAGAGAGATGCAGGATTATCACCACCCACGACCGCCGTTGATGATGACTTCGGTGACTTCGGTGCGTACTTTCGGCGAGGTCCGGTTTGGCGGGTCAGACGCGGCTAGCCCGCTGTCTTCATCGATTAGCGCGCCCTGTTTTGCGTGCGACAACAAGAAAAAACTTTATCCCGCCGTGATGTCGACGGTAAGTGGTTATTAACTGGCCGGTCAAAGAACGCGCGAGCTTAAAATCTCCCTTCCTCCCCCTTAGAACGCGGTTCGTCGACCTAGCAATCCTGATGTATACTTCAAGGTCCTCTCCCGCGTTCTTCATTCTCCCCCTCGCGCGAGAAGCGAAGGTGCTGTTTATACCTCCGGGAGAGATCGAGGATCCCATGCCGGACTGCTTCTAGCTGGGTTGGCAATCTGCGCAGCGCGATAAGGCATCGCTTGCTATTTGTCTGAAATCGCAAGAGATAACTCGTGCAGAGATAAGATGAGAGCATCTGCTCATTTCTCATTTCTCGCTGAGTGTCTCTTCGCATCAGACGTAACTTTGTTACGTCGTCGAGGCGTACCAGCTCGTCGTTGAATAACTGACGCGAATCGAGCGTAGACAAGGTAAAGAGCCAAGGTTCTCCTTTTCTCTGGCGAGATAAAGAGAAGATCGCGAGAAGACAGGTTGAGGAAGGACGGCTCTCTCTGCGTTCACTGTCAGCGGAAGTAAATACATAGATACGCAGTATCTATCGGGATAAACGAGGAGGCGCGCGAGAAGGATCACGCGATGGGCAAGTGCATACATATATGATACAAAGTACAGGGGATTGAGAGAGTTGTTGTTGTTGATTAATATCGTGAAATCATCCTATTGTTATGATTAGATTATTGAAAATCCTAAATGAAATTAAGACAGGTCATGGTCTGGCGTTTACTAGATGGAATGGATCGTGATATTGTGTCATATAATTAATTTATTAAATTTCTCTGCTATATAAAGTTCTGAGGATTGTGTAGGATTGAATTGCTACTGCAATTTCTAATATAATCAATAGAATTTGTATCCTTAGTATAATTGATAGTGTTATAATAATAATTAATGTTTGTCCAGAGGATCCTATTAATGATATTAATAGATATCCAGCAATTATATTAGCTGTTAATCGAATTGCCAAAGTTATTGGTCGAATAATCATGTTTCATAATAATGTTTCAATTAATACTATAAAAGATATTAAAATAAAAGCCTTGAAGTGTTAGATGTAATAAACATAGGTCATTAAAGTAATTAATAATTCTATAAAATATTATTATATATTATAAATATAGAGAAATGCTTACAAGTAGTAGGATCAAAGATTCTAAAGATATTTATTATCATTCTCAGTTTTATGAAATTTTAAAAGGGGATGAGTAAATTTTTTATTAAATAATATATAAATAATATATAAATAATTATAAATAATTATACACAATTATACACAGTTATACAAATAGTTATACATAATTATATATAATTATAAATAGTTATAAATAGCTATCAGTAATTATAAATAGTTATAAATAATTATAAATTCGATCGTCTATTACGTGCATTTTTCTGCCGGCATCCTCAAGGCTAGACGCGAAGAAAAATTGTGCTCTATGCAAATGCTATCGCGCTGGGCATTCAATTCGGGCGCGAATTGTGCGCGATCGAACGCCGATCGAGCGTGATCCGGTTCCATCATTCAGCTTACATAATCGGAATAACTCAGTGTCATTCAAGTTACGCTCGAATCGATCGCAGATATCGCTTCAGCCGTGTGTATAATTGTATTAAGAGAAATTTGAAGTTTTATTGTCGAGACTATCGCGAGATATAAAAATGTTGTTGCGCGAAATATAAGATGGAGAAAAGTATTAAACTGAGATACTTGAATATCTCCGAGTACGCATTGAGAGAAATTCCATGGCTGGAACGGACAGATATAAGACAAGAGATCATTTTAAAGTCATGTTGCATTGGAATTTCGAGTTAATAATTTTTTTCAGCAGAAAGATATCGCAAGTATCTTCGTATCTTAAAACTATGCAGTTGCTGTATCTCGGATTTATCAGGATTTCTAAATTCATTATCAATATCAAATCGTGAATATCATAATACGGTCCATGGATCCATGGATCCAAGAATCCAAACCGTCCCTGCTTTCACATTCCCGATCAGAACTTGCAAACGATCAGGATTATACAGTGTTATACAGAGAAATATAACATTCGTATGATTTTTCTTTGCCATCGAAGTCAAGGGTGCTCGAAACGAGCTGAACAATAAAAAGAGAAGTCACTCTACGTGTGAAACCGCCAGCGATCCCTTCATTTTCCATTCTTCGTTTCACGATCGTTCTCCAGACAGGCTCACGAGGTATCGCTCTGATAAAAAAGCGAGAGAAGAGAAGAGAAGAGCGCGGGATACCTCGTGCGCCGTGCCGAGGAGGAGGCTCACTTCGGGAGTAGCGCCGAGCAATGGCAGGGGGAGGGCGAGCCCGTTATAAGCTCGAGCTGCGGCTATTCAGCAGCTTAGGCGGCCTAGTGGCTTCAGGGTCTTCGCCGGTAGCTTCGCGCACGTGGGCCCTTGAGTCCCAGTTCCGACAAGCCTCGTCCGACGAGCAGCAAGTTCTCTTCGCGGTTCCCTTCGAGCTTCCCCCTCTCTCCCTCTCTCCTCTTTCTCTTTCGTTCGGAACGACCCCCGGCAGCTCGAGCAAGATGAGTAGTTGGGCACGCAGACCGTCCTTCGCGATGCTGGTACTGGTGCTCGTGATACAGGTGATCGCGACGATCGTAGCCGCAGCGGCGGTCGAGCCTACATCGTTGAACTTCGAGGCGCTTGATGATGCTCGCTTGGAGGAGGAGGACAATGCCATCGTCGTCGAAGGTCAGTATCAGTCGCGCTTCGCATGCTCTTCTTGGACGTCGCTCTTCTCGCGAAAGTAAATTTGTTCGTGGCATTTCAAGAGCTTTCTTGATTTCCTTTCGCTTGATTTTGTTTAAGCTGATTAGACTTTAATTAAATGGAATTATAAAATGTTTGTTCGGAAACAAGTTTCAAGTATCGATCTCTGTGCTCTGCAGATATCTCGAGCTGTCGAATAGGTAGAGAGTTCGTATCTTTCCATAATTCATTTGGTAAATTGTAATATTCGGTATGCTTATTCTTCTCTTATATATTCTCACAATTTATAATCTTCTCGTCAAGATACACTTCCCATTTTATCAAGCGATTTTACCGTGCACAATAAGAGATACAGTGAGATTTTCATCCTCGAAGGCTCTTGTATGAGCGAGTATTAAAATAAATCGGGAAAAGTCATCTTTCGCGGCCAATGAGAGATATTCTTTCGAGTTATCAAGTCGCTGTCACAACGCAGAATACGTTAAATCACCGCTCCGCATTCGTTAAGAAGTCGATACGTCCTCTTGCATATGCATAATAATTGCCCCAACGGTTCTTTTTACTCCTGCAAGACTCGTTTCATCGATTATCTCCTTAAAATCAATAAAATGGCACCTCGCTTCTACGCAATTCTCCTTGATGGTCATTGACTTCCCTGCCATCGCAAGGATCCCGACTTCCCTCGTCGACCATGAAATTCTCCAACAGATGCAATACGTATCAGACGCCGATTGACAAATAATCATTCGCGCGTCCCATACACGGCAACCGGAAGTTCTACCAGCGCGTACAAACCTCGCCTTCGCTGTACGTGTGCCTGTGTGTCTCGCACAGGTAGGTCAGCGAACCCGCTGCCAGGTATCCCGATGGAATTCTATTATGATGTTCCGATCACTCACTGCGCGAAAGGAAGTTTTCGTGCCAGCTGAAGTGGACTTCAAAATAATTACGTTGCTGATCGCACATAATTTCCATGAGTAAACTTCTCGTCGAGATCGTCGGAAATGTGTTTTTTTTCTTTCTCATTTTTATGTTACATCTCGATCATTAATTTATTCATAATTTCGTTTCCAAACCAGTTTGATGCAGGATATTCGAAAAAAATTAATGCTGAGATAAAAAATCTTTCACGATTTTGCGAGATAAATACGGTAACATCCAGTTGGCTCAATAATGAATAGCAGAGATAAGAAGAAGAATATATCTGAATGAATATAGCTAAATCATAGCAAATTATTTAATTATTACAAATGTTTCAAACAATGCGGAAGGAGAGATTTCGTATAGTTTATAGCAACAATGCCGGAAATAAGTTCCGAAACAGATTACGCATTATAATTTAATTAATACATCGAGGAAGTTTAAGGGGTGGGAGCGCGGAAATTGATGAAAATTGATTTGCAGCTGCGATCAGCCCGGATCAGCTCGAATCGAGGGAGGGTCGTGGCATTCTCTGGAACGGAGCGGCGGCTCGCGAGACCTGCTTAACTTCAAAGGGCGAGATCGGCCGTTGCACGTCTTTCAAGGAGTGCTATCCGTACTTCAAGATTCCAGACCTCGGTGCCCTCGACGGGTGGGTCCTCGGTGTTTACGACACGTGCAGCTATTTTCGCGAGGATGGACAGCCGAGTTTCGGAATCTGCTGCTCGAATCTGAATCCGTTTCTCACTCCGCGTCCCGAAAACTGTGATGATTCTGTTGTGGGAGAACCGCAGGTGAGTGCTCGCTCGAGACGCATCAGCTGTAGCAGGACAATCCGTAAATTCTTACAACGACGCTTGCCTGTCTGTTTCGCCGGCGATAATCACTTTCGCTGGCCGGGACTCGCGTAAAAATTACGCGTGATCCGAATTTAGAGCCCGTTAAATTCAGTCCACCGGAAAGCCGTATCGATAATACGGTTTCGCAAAACCTGCCAAGTCTTGCTTTACGACTCGCTTTATGATTCCGCGCTGTCTTTATCTTTCTTTCTCTTTCTCTCTTTCTCTCTCTGCGTTCTTACCTTCTTAGAATCGTAATGGCTCTGCCGTTCGATCTTTCCTCTTCGCTCTTGTTCATTGCACGCATTCTTGATTGCGAGATTGCCTCAGATCGAGGAGAACAAGAAGAAGAATGACGACACGGGGGTAGCGCGTCCTCAGGCTGCGCCCACTTGGCCACCACCGATCCCGACGCACCCCCCCGATCACACGATACCGCCGCTGCCGACCCATCCGCCGTCCTCTGGTGCATCATCGCTACCACTCACGACCCTGAAGCCGATCAGCACCAGCTCCAAGAAGCCCGCTGTCGTCGCTACGACGTGGCCGACGAAGAAACCGATGTGGTGGCCGGGCTCGACGACAACGTCCACGACCAGCAAGCCGCCGATCAACACCGACGGTAATCTCTCGCAGTGCGGCGCGAAGAACGGTAATCAGGATCAAGAGCGCATCGTCGGTGGTAAGAACGCGGACCCGGGCGAATGGCCGTGGATCGCCGCGCTCTTCAACGCTGGACGACAATTCTGCGGCGGGTCGCTCATCGACGACAAACACGTGCTGACTGCAGCGCACTGCGTCGTAAAGCAAGTTCACACGATTTCCTATCAGACTATTTCGCAAGCTCAAGTAACTGCTATGCTTCTTGTTGATAAAAAAAAGGAGATAGAGGATCTAAAGCTCCGATGAGACTTTCGGTAAAGTGTCGCATTGCAAGATAACGTGTTTGATGTCTTGATGAAAGAACGCGCGATACTGTGTTCCAGTATGAACTCCTGGGACGTGGCGAGGTTGACGGTACGCCTCGGTGATTACAACATTCACACGAACACCGAGATTCGTCACATCGAGAGACGCGTGAAGAGAGTGGTGAGGCATCGCGGCTTCAACTCGAGAACGCTCTACAACGACGTCGCGCTTCTCACATTGAGCGAGCCCGTGGAATTCACCGAACAGATCCGACCGATCTGCCTTCCTAGCGGATCGCAATTGTACTCCGGCAAGACAGCGACCGTCATTGGATGGGGTTCTTTAAGAGAAAGTGAGAATAACTAAGGGCTTTTATACTAATGCATTTCTAGCTCGCCTTCGTGTTCAATTCACGAGCGGTCAAGAGAGCAGCAGCCTTTGCTTTAACTCGGAATAACAAGCACGTAATTAACATTCGTTCTTTGCTCTCTTAGCCGTTCTCGTGCGTACATTCGGAGAAATCATTTGCATAACATAGGCATCGGTGGCATAAGAACAAGTTGGAGTACGGTACTTGTGCTTGTCACCATTAGCTCACCTCTCTCTCTCTCTCTCTCTCTCTCTCTCTCTCTCTCTCTCTCTCTCTCTCTCTGTTCTTTCTTTTCTCTGCGCTAGCTCTTGCACTTACATACAGTGTTTAACGATAACGATTCTTATGTTCCAGGTGGGCCACAACCAGCGATCTTACAGGAGGTGTCGATTCCAGTTTGGTCAAATAGCGAGTGTAAATTGAAATACGGTGCGGCCGCACCGGGTGGTATAGTCGACAGTTTCTTGTGTGCTGGACGAGCCGCCAAAGATTCATGCTCCGTTCGTATCTGCGTGTCTGTTAATTTTTATTCGCATCTCGCATTTAACGCGATGATCCTCTTATTTCGAGTACGATCAGTTATTACGACTCAATCAGTAGCGAAGCGTTAATTTATTCGCTTAGAATTGTTGAGTCTAGAAGAGACAGCAATTTATGATGCCAGATGCGAAAACAATGGTTAGATATGTACGAGTAAATTTTAAAAAGATTGGCGACTGTAACTTAAATATTGCGTGTTTATACAGGGCGACAGCGGTGGTCCCTTAATGGTCAACGACGGTCGCTGGACGCAGGTCGGTATCGTATCCTGGGGCATAGGATGCGGAAAGGGACAATATCCAGGCGTGTACACAAGAGTGACGCACTTCTTGCCGTGGATTTATAAAAACTTGAAGTAGAAGACGCGCCTATCCATCGCAATGTTCTCTTCGTACAATCGCCGTCCCTTTGACAAGATGAACCGTAAATGCGGATTCGATTGCACTTAGCTTGGAAAAATGTGATAAGAATTATCGAACAAAGACGGAGTTTTGTAGCGGTATTAAAAATATCCGCTTTCAAAAGCGACGATACTGCGATTATCTGTCTATCCTTTAAGACGACTTGACGCACTCATTACCTTAATTATTTTAATGCGATATAAACGAAGAGATATCGTCTCTTAGATTATATGTCATCATGCTTTACGTGCGCTTCTTCAGCATTAGATAACGAAAATCATCATTCATTTATTGTACTTTTAAGAGTTGAGACAAGAGGCGAGCGAACTCGGTGATTACAAGTAGTGTAACAAAATATCCTATATTTTATATTGCTATACATATACAAATATATAAAAGATACAGTTATACATAGTAACAGTTTCCAGATTGTAGGTTTCCATTCTTGTCATGTCTGCATGTCCGCATGTCGAAGGCTATGTATCACAATTACTTATGTTCAATTGCTGCAAATTATTCCGCGCTGGAAAGAAAAAGAGATTCTTTTGCTTTATCACCGATAATCGATAGCAGGCGTAACATCGTTTGAGAAATAACACTGCATAAACAAGCGGATTCCTTTTCTCTCTCTCTTTCTCTCATTGGAGAATTATAAAGAACTTTTTTTCAAAGCAATACTAAACGACATCATGTTCCATATAGTATAACTTCAATCAAACATTCGAACGTTTCTAATTTACATTCTGGCGGCGGAAGATCATATTCTACCGCACTTTTTAATTTCTAATTTTAAATTCTAATTCTAATTCAAATTCCAATCAACGTAAATTTACGCGTATTACTTCTACAACGATAACGTAATTGTAACAATATGACGTACTTTGAAAGTAATACGTATCATACTTATCATCTGGCTGTGGGATGAATGGCGGTATTGCTTTTAAGGGCTCGTCCCAGGGAAACTCGCGAAAGAGGGTCATAGCACGCACTTCTTTTGCTGAAGGACGTGTAGTTTGATCCTTGGTAAGCAGCGCATCGATGGCATCGGTCGCTGCCGACGATAGAGACTCGTCATCTTCGGGCCATGGAATATCGCGCTTAAGTATATTCGAGAATACTGCTTGCGGCGTTTCGTCATTGAATGGTGGCAAACCTGTGCAAAATTCGAACAGGCACACACCCAACGCCCACCAATCAACAGCGGACCCGTGACCCTGTTTCAACAATAATTCCGGAGCAAGATAATCGGGTGTGCCGAGTATGCGATCGTCCGACCTGTTCGCACCGCCTTGACCACCGCGTCTAACAGATTTGGGTGTTCTATAGGGAGTGTAACAGTTACTGGAAATCGCGGGCGTCTTGATAGGAGAAATATCCTGGGGCGACCGATGAGCTTCGGATTCGATATTGTCGTCCGCATGTAGATCGGGTGCGGAGCGTGAAGTGAACGGCGGCGGTAGGCGAAATCGTGTCCTTATTAGAATTCTGGCGTCCTCCTCATCCTCCTGACACTTTTGTCGTTTCTGATTGTCGCGGATTCTCTTGATGGAGGATACTGGTGTACTAAAGGCCACTCTACCCATAGATCCAGTATCTTGCTCGGTGCTTCCGTCGTTCGCCGCTTTGCTAGATCCTGAGATCGCATCATTCGTCGGACTCGCACCCGGGGATATGGGGTTGCAGTTCTTCCGCTTGGGTGTCTTCTGTACGTCCAGATCGAGGGCATCGATCTCGCAGGTCAGACCAGTTGCATTACACATGCCGTTTCGCTTCCTCTTCGCTCCCCGAATCGTAAATGAATTCGCACACGTACTCACTGGACTGGTATGTATGGACTTACTTTGATTCTCGGACTTTTCAGCCTCGAGGGTAGACTCGTCCTCTTCCTCCTCCACATTCTGTTCGGTATGAGTGTTTACTCGAATAGTGGATGATGCTTCGCACGTGTGATAGCTGCTGGAGCTATCTAGACCGGTCTCGTGTTTCTCGTTGTTGCTGTCGTCCAATTCCTCCAGATTATGTTCCGCATTATGTTCGAAGCGCAAATCCTCCGCCGATTGGAAAGGCGTGATGCCAGATATCCGAGAATAATCTCCAGACGCGACAGATGAAACGATCGAATTCGGCGACATGTGCTCGGATTTATTGCAATTTTTCTGCAGGGCAGAAAGCAGATTCATGGCTGGTGTGCTCCTATCGCTGAGATTCGATTCGCTGATGGATTTGTGGCCGGAACCAAAGGACAAATGGGACGTTAGTGAGAGCAGCTGGCCGGGTGTCCTGGTACACATACTAGGCGTCATACAATTCACCAAATCCGATATCTCCAGATCCCTGTGTAACGACGAGATCTTACTGAGTCCAAAGTCCGTGAGCTTAACGTGTCCTTCGCGCGAGAGGAGCATGTTGTCTGGTTTTAAATCTCTGTGCACGATACCATGCGAATGGAGATATTCCAATGCCAGGCATACTTCCGCTATGTAAAAAGCTGCCATAGATTCTTCCATATAGCCGTAAACGCCAAGCAGGCTCTTTAGATCACCGCCCACCATATATTCCATGACTAGATACACGCTGCTGGTAGTTTGCAACGAATAAAAGAGCTGTACACAATACGCACTGCGAGTCAAAGCCAATGCATTACGTTCAATCACCACTTGTGATGCCATATTTTTGTTTATCATCTCATTCTTTTTCATGACCTTAATCGCATACACATGATCAGCATTGGACTTTTTATAACCAAGAAACACCTTGCCGAACGCTCCCCTGCTTATTGGCTTCACTATCTTAAAATCCTGAATGTCTGGTACCTAGCAGAGAAATGATATCAAACACACCAATCTGTATATATGTGAAACATACATTTTTCTGGAAACGTTCCAACATTCATAGAAATATTGCTATACATTACATCCGTGGCATTACCTTCGTGGCAGGATTGACGATTTTGGAAATGGTGTTGAAAATGGAATTGTCCATATATCTCTCCGACTGTTGCGGCGTACGCTCTCCGTACTGGCATCCCGCGTCACTGTCATTTTTGCAGGACGTTTCGATGTCTGGTTCATTGACGCGGCTGTTATCATTCGTACGCGATCCCGGCGATTCGCACGTCTTGTCTTCCATTTAAAAGAGAGAAAAAAAAGAAAGAAAAAAAAAATGAAAAATGAAGATGGATTCACAGACGCCGGAAGTAACCTAATAACCGATCGGGCGTGTTCAGCGGTGATTTCCGACAAATCTACTCGCTCGTGTGCCGACTCATAAAAATCTTCGCTTCCGCGCCGCAAACTGTTCGGCTTTGATCATGATTTTCGTTCGCACTTTTTCGCTCATTAGGAGCAAACTCAAGAGCCGGTTAACATTTTCCAATGTCAACACGTTCTGCACGCGCGCGCACGCGCGACTTGACTTTAAGCCAAGTTCAAGGCGGTGATCTCACAGCTGTCAACATTGCTGTTACCATATAGTTTCATCGCGATTGGCGTAGGAACGAAGTCTCGCTCGAAGTAAGAATATTTACCGTCATACCTCGCGATACCGTAACGGGCTATTTTTTACGTTCATAAAGTGCAAAACGTCATCGCAGGAAATAACTAAATCGAGCAAGGCTCGACCGCGATAGTTATTTTGATATTCGCCGAGTGGCATGTCGTATCGGATTATTTAAATTTCGTTGCCAAGTTCCGACGGTTGTCGACACATGCACTCGCATTGACGATAGTAGATCTCGCTGTTCCGCGTGTTGGCAAGCGTTAAATAACGATATCTCTCTGTCTCAATAATCGTTAATCGATTTACCGGCACGTGACGTGTTCACATCATCATAGATTTCAATTTGCACGCCAAAAATCTGCTCGACACCTTAACGATGGCAGCAAAAGTAGCGAGAAAAGCACCGAAGAAAAAAGGCGGTTACTTGATGCCCGAGCCAATACCGGCTGGCGAAATTCTCATGGACATCTCGAAGAGTCAGTGGATGCTCGGCAAGTCGATTGGTGTTGGCGGCTTTGGGGAGGTCTATTCCGGTACGTGAACGAATTACATCGTTGAAACTAATCTAAAACGTATCTGAAACTAATTCATTATTCGTCCCGTAATGTGTAAGTCACATCGGTCGAATACCATTATGGATGCTGTTGTAAACAAAACAGGAATACTAAAAAGTGCTGGATATAATTATGAAAGAAGGGCTCAGCATAATTACCCTTTATTTGTGAAAGTTCTTTTTATATAACAAACTAGGTGCCTAAATGATTCGCGCTTTAGAGAATTCTGCGCGACATGATGAGTTCTTTTATGCGACATATTTATTGCAACATGTTGGATGTTCTGATATGTACCGCTTAATTAATCAATTGATTAATGATTGATTGTAGCTGCATCATATACTGGAAAGAGTCCAAAAGATTATCCTAATGTTATAAAAATTGTAAGTATACTTTTAATTGTATGTATACTTCTGTTAGCAATATATCCAATTATATCTAACATAATTCATGAAAATATATTCGTAAAAACATCATGAAAACTTTATTGTTAGGAACCACATGGAAATGGCCCATTATTTGTAGAGATGCATTTTTACATGAGAAATTGCAAACCTAATGAGAGTGAGTTTGAAATTAAAATTTCATGTTAACGCATTGTCGTACTTGTCTTACCCTCTTTTATAAATGCATCCTCTTAAAATTGCAACAATGGATTTGTGACAATGAATAGCATCTGTCATTCTATAAGAATTATATAAGAAAATGTTTCAAAAATAAACGTATCGCGTATATATCTTTTTAGTTGACAATTGGCAGAAAAAAAAGAAACTTAGTACGCTTGGGATGCCCAGATATATCGCTTCTGGAAGTCATGAATTTAAAAGTACGAAATATCGATTTTTAGTAATTGATCGATATGGAAAAGACTTGTGGAAGATATTCGAGGAAAATAACAAGCAATTCCCAGAACACACAGTATATAAATTAGCACTACAAATAGTAAGACAATTATAAGAAGATATTGTTTATTAGCTTATTAGTTTATTATAAAGATATAGCTACACTATGTTTTGACAACTGGTGTATGTACATATATAAAATGCATGCGTTACATATATTCTATTTTTAGATAGATATACTAGAATACATTCATCACAAGAACTACGTACATGCTGATATCAAAGGTGAAAATTTATTGTTAGATTTACATTCACATGATCAAATTTACTTGGTCGATTTTGGTCTGGCATCTCGCTGCACAACGAGTACCGAATTGAAAGTTGATCCGAAAAAAGCACATAATGGTACCTTACAATATACCAGCAGAGATGCTCACATGGGAGGTAATAATCGAGAATTAAAGAACCATTTTAGCACTTGATGCATGATCTGTTCTTTAAACACAAAAAGTTATGTACCTTATAAATATACTTCTTGTTCTTTTAGTACCAACGCAACGTGGAGATATTGAAATTTTATATTATAACATGATTCTTTGGTTATGTGGTTCGTTACCATGGGAAAAATTACTGGATCCAGTTACCGTGCAGAAAGAGAAAGAGAAAGCTTTCGCAGACATGAACGATTTCCTGAAGAAATGTTTCTGTGGATTGGTTCCACAAGCTGTCCATAAATTCATGGCTTTACTGGCCACTGTAAAATTTAACGAGATACCATGTTACGAAAAGCTAAAAGAAATTTTGATAAGTGGTTTGAAGAAAATAAATCATAAACCTGATGGGAAACTGAGATTAGATAGCATCGGCAAACCGATCCAAGCAAATTCTTCTAGATCAACTCCACAAAAAATGAAGAAACCCATAGACAAAATCAGGAAAAGTCCGCGTGTGAAACGTAGCCAAGATGTTCCGAGTCCCATAAGAACTCCCGTAAGAACTCCCGTAAGGAGAAATCCAAGAGACAGTACTGTAGGCGTTGTGATGGACAGAAAACGCTGTAATGTAAAGGATATTGAGAAAGCGTTGAATGACATGGATTCCGATTGTGAATATGATATTCAAATTCTCAAAAAGGCGAAAAAGACTGAATCCAATGATAAGGCGCAGGAGGTGATGGAGAGTACAGTTTCCGAGGACGATTCCAGGATGAAGGTAATCAATCATAGGAAGAGAGGCATGCAATAATCTTGCATGTGCTTAATTTTAGTTCCAATTTAGCATGCTCATAAGATGATTTTTATTCAGCCGTTAGCAAAACGCTCAACTAAAACGCGGCAGAGGAAGCCAGCTATAAATAAAATGAAGCGAAAGATCATGTCTTTGAATGACTCGGAAACCGCTTCTGAAACTGAGGTAATAAAATTTATCTTCTTTTTTATTTCTTTTTATTTCTTTTTATTTAGGCCAGTAAAGTATAGGTATTTAATGCAGATTAATACTAAATTTCTGCAGATCATACCAAAAGGATCCAAGTCGAGACCTGCTACTACTTTAAACAATAAAGTAACGAGAACAAATAGATTAAAAAAATCGATATTAGAAACTGACAATGAAACACTATCAGACGAAGATATGTTTGATACATAGCACATCTCAAGCAAAATGTAGTACATTATTCTGACCATGTACTACAAACGATATTTGTACTGTCTCTTGCATTTTATTATATACATAGTTTTGTACATGATTTGTTATGCATTTGACAATAACCACCAACACGTTACTCCATGTTGACCATGTTGATCAGAATAGTATGATTTTTGTAAATATGTGAATAATTTTCGAAAATATAATAATTTTCACTTAAAGCATTCATAAAAGAACTGTAAAGATTATTTAATACTATCTTGCTAAAATAAAAATTTACGTGCAAATTACATAATTTTTATTATATTTTTATAACAAGATTCTTTGTTTATTTTATTTAGTTTTCTTGATGAGAAAAGATCATTCATTTTTCAAAAAAAAAAGATGAGTCCGAGAAAAATATAGTGATTTGATGATTAAAATGAATGAACGAAAATTCAAAATCAAATCGTTTAAAAGATATGCATATTTACATATTATACATACAATATCCAAATATATGAATATATGAATATATTTAGATTTAGAAGTTCGATTATCAATACTAAATAAAATGTAAATTTCCATTCTTAAATTACTGTACATGTCGTCACTAATTATTTTATTTATTAAAAAAGGAAGAATTATTTTAAATTTTACTCGGCTGATACTGTGTGCAATCTTTTTTCTCAATCATTGAGAAAAAACTGAAACTATATAATTTCCCAAAAATATCTAAAGAAATGCGCTGCAAATAATTAATAACAAGTTTTCAATTATTCGGATTAAAATGAGTGTTATCGAATTATTTTTTTAACTTTTGTATTTGTGGAGCGCTTATTTTGACCTTTCCAGGTATGTTTCTAGCTATCGTTTCATCTTTAATCGCCTTCAGCAAATCCTTCTCACGCGAAGAAATTTCCTTGTCTCTGAGAAATACGGCTACGGCTGTTTTGGCGGCTTTACCTCTCTTCCCAATACCAGGTGTCAATTTCACCTTAAATCTGAAATGCACATATCGCGATTTGTTATAAAGGCTATGCTATGCTTAATTAATTTCACACAGTAAAGCTTACTTGTAATTTAGTAAGGTGTTGTAAGGTGCTATCACAGGTACGGCAAATAATAATTCATCCTCGGCAAAAGGCCTTCCGGTTAACTGATCGAGCATATCCACTTCCGGAACTGGACCTGTATCTTCGTCGTCAACATTGTCTATCACGTGCATAGGCTGCTTTGGAACATTTGGTTTCAGATTTGTTTTTTTCTTTCCTTGTTGTTTCGGATTTGATGGATCTTTGGCTCTGTTTTTCCTTTTATCTTCTTTAGCTGCGCCTGCCGACTGAACGGAGAAAAATGTAGATCTTGACTTAATGATAAATATAATATAAAATTAGAAAAGAAAAAGATGAAACCTGCAAAACAAGCATTGAAAGTCGCCTGTCTTCCTCATCTTGATCTTTATATTTTTCCTTCATCTTTTTCAGTTTTCCCTTCTGTCCCCGTTTCAATACTGGTTGCTCTTTTTTCTTATTATCATTTTCACTTTTATCATTTTTTTCAATCTTTTCCTTTGGTTCCTTCTGATGTGTCTTTTGCTTTTCTTTTTCATGTCTTTGTTTAGCAGATGACGAATTTATTATAATAGGCTTGTCATCCCCTAAATAAATTATATTCTCCTCCACATCATTTTGTGTTTGTATTAAGGGCTGCTTATTGTCAATATGTAATTTTACCCTATTTTGTAAAAAGATATCATGTAATTAGATTTCAATTATAAAAGTATAAATTGTAAATTGTAAACTTTATGTTTACGTACTTGGGACCTGAAAGATCAATCTTAATTTGTGTATCGGGAAATTGATATTTCGTGTTTTCTTCCTCATCTTCCTCATATGCATCGCGATTGGCATCATCCATTGCATGCGAGTCTAACAGCTCATGATCTTCACTTAATTGATCCTCTTCTTCAATCGTATTTAATGTATTCTTATTTTCCAGATTTTCATCTAATATATGCGATTGCGTGTATGAAAATGAAAATGTTAATCATAATTGTGATTTTGTTAGTTTCGACAATTGATCATGATAGTTTTAGTACACAATTGATTGCATCAATTACCTTCATCCGAATCACCTTCCAATTCGATTTCCTTGTCGTTTTCACCTATCGAGTCAGTATTCTCACTCTCTTCGTCTATAGTTCTCACTCTTCTTTCATCTTTATGGCGTTCTATTGAGCTATCCTCCAGTCGAAACATTATGGCCAGTCCCATGATTAATTGACTTTGCGTGAGATAATTCTTTTTGCCGCGTATCATGAAGGATCCAGTGGTAAGATAATTTCCAGTAGGCGCAGTCTTTGATACTTGATTGTGATGCACCCACCATGCACTGGCTACTACTTTGGAATCCCAAGCTATGCTGTAAGCAGAATATATTTATCATGATCACACAGATTTCAATGTGTTAAAATGATATTGATGCTTCGAAATCTGCCATGTTAAAAATGAGGTCTAATATGATTGCGTACCTGTATGCGATAGCCATTGTACCTGCCTCTGCTAAGGATTTTGGTGGCACAGGATTACCACTAGGATTTTTTATCACGACAGAGCTAGCGCCAGTCAGATCTGCGTGAACGTACAAGTCTCCTGTCTTCAGGTACTTCTTTACTATTAAATCGTTCTGTTGCTGATCTCTTCCTCCAATCACTGCATCATGCATTTTACAATTAAGAAACTTTTTAAATGAATCTGTTCGAAACTTGAAAAAAACTTACCTAAATAATTCTCGGATGTGATAAACCAGTAAAATTTTTCAAACCAATACGTTTTCCTCAATTTATTAATCGTGTGTATAGTCTGCACCTCTTTCAACGTTTGTTTTGTTTTCTTCTCTGCCGATTTTAGAGCTTTTCCCTGGGACTCTATCGTCTTTTGTTGCTTCTTAGCTGCTGATTTTCTTTGGCTATAATACTTCTTGGCATTACTGAATGCTGTTTGAGCTAAATCGATATCGATCATCATAGGTTTTAGTTCAGATTCTTCATCGCTATCCTCATAAGGATCATGCAACAATAAAGAGATATGATTTGTTTCTAATTTTAGCTGTTTTATAGCGGAGGCAACAGGATCGCCTCTGGCTTGAGCTTCTTTTAACAGAACTTTAATATCTGGCCATGACATCTGGTTTGCCAATGCACTTTGTATAGCTAGTATAGCATTATCTACTAAAGTTTGATTTCTCGAGATCAATTCTGCTTTCTGCTTATCTACTTCCTGCGTCTTCTCTAGCGTGATCAATCTCTGATCATGATCCTTCTTTACTCTCTCCAATTTTTGTAAAGCCTCTCTTTCCTGCTGTAGTATCTTCAAATCCAACTTTTGCCCTTCCATAGTAGAAAAATATTCATCTACGGCGGCATCGTAAAATTCGAACTCTTTGTACGGTTGATCCTTATATTGCTCGAACAAAAAAGGATGAAATTCAATATTGGCAAATATAAAATCTGTCTCGCCATTTTGAGTAGGTTTCGCTTCCTTTTTCTGAATAATGTAGCCTTTCGAGACATTTTTCTTTGCATGAGCCACGATATTATTTGCGTCCTCAAGCGCTAAAATCAGTTTCGGCATATCTTCGGTCACCCGGAAATCTTTACCGATCTTGCAACCAATATTAAATCCAACTTTGAGTAAAACATGTTCAATCAACGTCGAACCAAACTCCAACAACGGATTTAATACTTTCTTAAGACTATCTCCTTCTTTAGCATTCTGAAGATGCTCATGAATTTTATCCATAGACGGCATTGCTTCGAAATGGGCTCTGTCTAATGGATATTTTTCTTTCACTGCAAATCTATGTAAGATACCTGTTTGTTAATATTAATGTAAACGAATATTATTTATTTATTATAGATATATTCACCTAATCTTGTCTCCTTCTGTATGAGGTCTTAAAACATATAATATTATCATTTCATGATCAGTAAGAATTATATTACCACGATCATATACTTCTAGCATTATATGATACGCAGCCTGGCCGCTTCCAAATTGTAAATCAATTATTCGATCCATGCCAACTTGGGTAAGACTTTCTAATCTCTTATTTTTCAGGTGTTTGCGCATCTGTAAAGTTGCATTAATTATGATATATGTATTGCTTATCACAATGTTGAGCTTATTGGTGATAAATTATTCATTGTAAGTACTTTCATGGAAAATCCTGAAGGGGCGACATTCTTTGGCCATTCAAATGCTGTCGTGTGGATTCTATTGCCAGATTCAAGCAAAAGAACACATTTTTCTTCGCTACGTTGAAAACGTATAAGATATGTACGGTGATCTATATCATATATTTGGTTGACACGCATTCCTATAAGCCTAAAAATTGTTACGCAAAAATTAAATAATTTACATAGACGCATATAATTTATACTTAAGATTATAAAGTTGTATTAAGACTTAAAAAATTAGAAAAATATGAGATTCATTCATGTCAATCCGTCATGTTTAAGCATTTATATATTATTTATGTAATCAATATTTAATAGACTACGGACTAATTTAAAATTACTATGCATGCTTTTTAGAAAGAATTTACCGAAAAATAAAAACTGTAGCTCAGAAATTAATTATAAATCAAGGAAATCTAATGTTGATCATAACCTAGCAAGTTTTATCAAAATTTGAACAAAACTTTTTATGTTTAAATTTTATTTTACTTACTTTTGCAGTTCGGTTACCGAACATACAAGATCGTAGGTATTAAATCGTGTCTTCATGTTTATAGATTTTATTTTTCGCTTGGGATGATTTATAGAAAATTTTATTTTAGAAATTTCATATCATACTCGTGTCACTACCTTGTAGAATATAGAGGTTATATGTGCATAAGCACGGTGATATAAAATAACAAAAATACCGTATCAAATCGCAACGCATGATTGTTATTGTTATAAAAATTGTTATATGTGCATAAGCACGGTGATATAAAATGACAAATATGCCGTATTAAATCGCATGCATGATTTTTATTGTTATAAAAATGTTTATCAAAGTTTATTTAAGTAATTTTTTAAACAATTTTATCATTAATCTCGAAATCATGTGTCAGTCTCTTTCTGAGATAAGTCCGAGGTATTCAGGATATTCTTTTACGCAATTCAATTACACAACTTTTTTTTATCATATAATTTTATTATTTTATCATATAAAATAATTAGCTCTTTTAGTAACTCTTGCTAACAATCGCCTTACATAATACGGATGTAAAAAAAGAAAATAAAAATGTGCATATGAAATTAATTAAAAGAAAGGATAGAAAAAAGAAGACAAAGAATTTTTTTGGATTTTTTTTATTCAATAATATGAATAAAATGTAATGGGGAATTCGCGAATAATCTTAACGGTAGGATTTCTGGTAGCGCGCTCTTGCACCTGGACCACCAAACTTCTTTGGCTCGCACCTCCTTGGATCGGCGACAAGGAGAGTACGGTCATATTGAATAAGGATGTCTTTCACCTCCTTTTTGCTGGCCTCATCGACATCTGAAGTATAATCATGTTATTATAATATGCAAAACATACTCTGCAACGATTGGCTAATCAATATTAATATAATACTTACACTTCTGGTAATAAGCAACCAGAGCCTTGGAAATAGCCTGACGGATGGCATAGATCTGCGCTACGTGACCACCTCCGTTTACTCTTACCCTGATATCAACACCGGAGAATTTCTCCTACAAGACACAAGTATACAAATTGCAGACATCTTTACTCGTTGAGAAACGGGAATCTCATTTGCGCTCGTTATTGCGCTCAGAAGTCATTCTTAATCATGAATCTTCATGTTCGGAATAAACAGACATCATGGAGGAGTGAAAATTATGACAAACCGAAAGATTTAAGAACTCTCGAAACTAATAATGTCGATAATGATTGCTCAATCTAATAAACGTCCCCTCAGCCGTTAATCTTATGGATTTCCTAGTGCTACTTACTTTGCCCAACAATAGGATGGGTTCTTGCAACTTGTACTGAAGCACACGCGGCTCGACCAGTTCTAGCGGACGGCCATTGACGCGGAGATTTCCACGGCCACGTTTGCAGTAAGCAACCGCGGTCGCGCTTTTCTGTAATGTTTTACGAAATTCGCATTAAGCATCTACCACATGTAAGCACGAGACACGCGCGTGTCTAACCTCACTAATCATGCCAACTCACCTTACGCCCGAAGACCTGCACGGAGTGGATCGGTTCTTTTTGTTTCTAAAAAAGGAATCACCCATTATAAAAATAAACGAGGCTTCATGCGCGATTTTACGCGATTTTAATCTATAAAATCGATCCGAGACTCACCTTCTGCATCTTGATATCGCTATATGTCGCAGAAAGGAAATGGAGCTCTGTTCAGATTCCGCAGTATGACTTTACTAGTCAAGTGAGATACTGTCCAGAACAAGAGTCGCTCCATCCGGTGTCAAAATCAAACGCATGCGCGCGAAATCGATCCTCTAGCGCGCCTCTAGGAAATCTTTACAAACGAATCCTAATGAATTCTCATTTTAATCACATTAAGCGTATCGCGTATGAAAACCGATTTACGCGCAATACGCCAGTTGTAAACAGAATTATGCTAAAGTTACCGAAAAATATAAAATAGTCACGTGTTTTCATTCGCACAAGTCGCATTCTCATTCGATTTGCATTCTCGATCTCGTAATCGACAGCTTGAAGTTATCCGCATAAACATAATCGACCGTTCGATGTTGCCTGCGTAATCATAATCGACAGTTTGAAGTTATCCGCAGTCTGAATAAGCGCAGTTTATCGCGCGCAAAATTGTTTCGGCATTCTCGCATTTCCGCTCGTCTAATTGGCGCGATCGCTGTGACTCGTTCGTTAAGTGTAGCATGCTGTCTTGATCTCTCCTTTGCGACTTCTCGTGCCACCTCGCACGATCCAGGAATCTCCCAGGAACTCGTTTCTCGACACGGAAGATCCGCTTCCTCCGAAAGTAAGACAAACTGCTTGTAATTATGATTTCTAGAATAAGCGCGACTGCCGTTTTCATCTGCGATCATGCGAAAGACGATTAAAGATCGCCAGCATTGCGTCAGATATCGCAATACTGGTTGAGAGATACCGAGATATCGAACGTGTCTGCGCGCGCGTTACATGAGCTGGGAGATGAAAGGGAGGGGAGCAAATCAGAGCACACGATCGAGTACAATGAATCATGATTTTATTTGTTATATAATAATATCTACAATAAAAATACCATATCGTTTGAAAAACAATTTTCGTTACAATTATACAGTAATTTTATATAATAATATAATATTTAGGTTTCTTCGTCTTCTCCAAATAAGATGTAGCGATGAACATACACCTCGCGCAGTGGGAGTGAGAAAATACATCTTTTTTTTTTTCCTTTTTTTTTGTTGCAAATTCCGCACTGTGGTTTCTTCACTCAGTATGCGTGCGCGTGCGCGCGCGCGCGCGCGTGTGCATACGGGTTTTGAGTGAATGTGTGCATATGCACGCATATGCATGCGTATATGTGAGTATGCTGCTAGGCGCGCGCGTGTATATGTGTACGCGTGTATCTTCCTTCTTTCCCCGCCATCAATTTTTTTACGGAAACACTCGAGACGACGACGCCGAGTAAGCGCAATCGCATCGCTTCATTTTTCTCCCTCTCTTCATTTCGCTTCGCGTTTGTCCGTCATTTATATTCTGAGGAAAAGGGAACAGCCTCGTCTCGGACGCGCACGCACGCACGCACACACAGATACACTCGTGCGCGCACACGCACACACGCGCGCGCATACACACACACACACACACACACACACACACATACGACGCATAGAAGATGCCGTCTCGAGCGTCTCGCTGGTCTCGTGCTTTGCACGCGATTCTTTCTTGTTCTTTCTCTCAATATGTGCGGAGAGCGTGTTGTAGAAAGTGTCGGATCGGAGCGATCCAGCATTTTTCATCGAGGCGTCGGCTTTGCGCGCACAATGGCGCGGATCCCCGCTTTAGTTTCTAAATTAGCTACACTTAATAGTTAATAGTACCGTAATGTCATCTCAATATATATATATATATATATATATATATATATATATATATATGTATATATATACATATATCATTGTATTAGTTTATCATAATATATAGAAAATACATATAACAATTATTTAAATGACTCACAATCAATCATCTTGCCATAATACGCGCGTATACGACGAGCGTGCACGCCATATACGCGCCCATGTATGCATACGCATATGTATATATGTATATACATATGTATAAACATATAAATAAATATATATATACATATATATATATATATTTATACATTTATATATATTTATATATCTATCGGTGTGTTAATTACATGATATTTTTACACTCGTCGTACAGCGGGAGAGAAAGGATGGCGCGGAGGCTCGAGGGGTTGGATATGGGTCGGGATCGGGAAAGGGATATAGATCTCTCGTTTTACATTTACATCATCTGCTTGTCGTGCTCCGCTAAGGTTTAAAGGGGAAATTCACCGGAACCTAGTCGATATTTTACAAACATTTTGTTTATCTTGTACTGTAGTACGTATCCTTGCATCTAGCGAACATGTGTGTCTCGTTTCGCGGCAGGCATCTCGCCTTGTTCGTCTCAGTCCTTCGATCGGTTCTTTTCCCGCCAATTCGATTCGTCCGGCTCTCTCTCGATGAATACGGCGGCACGTGTTCACTCGCACGTGCTCTGCGATCGCTGGCGCGCGACGCGTGAAAACTCATGTGTGTACGTAGCCGTGCGCACACGCGCGTGTATATATCTACGCAAAGTACAGACAGAAGAGGAGAGATTGTTCCTGCGACTTTCGCGTATGCGAGGTACATCTTTCGCGGCGACAGCGGCTGATAAAGATGGGAGAACTGTGGAACGGCTGTTGCTCTCGACCGTGTTAATTGTTGAAATGAATAAGAATCAAGATAATTTGTGAAATCATATGACTAAAGCTCCAACGACGAAACGTCGTTCGCTCTCCGATCCTATCCGTGGATCATTTCCGCTGTAACGCGAACCGAAGGCGTTTCCGTTTTGATTGAGCGATCTTCTCTTCGCATACGCTTTTTGATTGTTACATGATACAAAATAGCGGACGATTTCTTTTTTTCTCCGTTCTGTGCTTTTGAAGCGAATTTTTCTGATGGAAGAAGTGTCACGAATATGGCCACAACGTACAAAACGAGGAATGCTGAAGTATCCGTGGCCGTTCTCCCTGACACCCTCGTAGCTTCCATGATTCCCTCCCTATTTGTTAACATTTTTTTTTTATGATTATACCATTCGATCCAGAGTCGCCTTTACGTGTTACGTATTTCGCGAGTGATTATCCTGACGCGTGCGGCGAAGGCTAAGTCGTCTCCGCACGAAACATTTTGTATTTTCGCAATTCGCCTCGCAAGAGACATTAGACAGTCTCTATCTAAGCAGCTTGCCAAGCCGCGTGTAAAGTTGTGTAAAGTTTCGCAAAACTAAGGAGCATCCCCTTTCTCTGTATCTTCTTTTGATTCTCATTTTGATTATAATTCTCTATGATTAATCAAAGGCGACCCTGAAAGAAACCTTCCCGGATGGCGATTGCCTCCGCGAGAATGATGTTACGTGAGATCAAAGGGTTCCTCGTCAATCGTGCATTTAATTGCGCTCGATTCGATCCGCGGAGCCGCGGACACTACACTTCGTGTATCGACGAGTTTCGCGCGATTCGTCGCAATTCTCGAGAGCTCAAGATCGGATAATCGCGATCCTGCTTGCCAATACCTCCGTCCGGAACTCGATCACGCGATCTCTATCGAGATTTACGAGAAGGCTCACTCGTACCGGTTTCTCCGCGCCTTCTGTCGGCCCTAATTAAGCGTTTAATCTAAATTCGGCTCCTCACCAGGGGAGAAACAGCGAAGCTCCTCCTTCCCTTCCTCCCGTTGGTTAAACCGCTCCGAAAGGTTGTTATACATGCCTCCCTCCTCTTTTTTTTCTTTTTTCTCTCTTTTTCTTTCTTTTGTATTTCCTTTAGATTTTTCTCTACTATATTGAGCGGAGAGGTATTGCTTGTGTGGTTGTCAAGAAGAATCATGTCGACTTTGATATGTCAGAGGTCCTTATCTCGCCCCCTTCCTGCCCCAATAGGGGCCTTCCTCTGTCTTCCCCCGTCACTCTCTCTCTCTCTCTCTCTCTCTCTCTCTCTCTCTCTCTCTCTCTCTCGTACACGCACTCGTACAACAATGCGGCTTTCCGATTCCTCCTTAGCGTTCCTCCCTCATCCGCGTCGCGCGTTTCACAAGAAGCGGCGCGCGCGAAGAGAGAAACGCGTCGGAGGGAAAACGAAGGATGCAACGATTAAACGGTGTCTAGAAAATTTTTCTCCCTGCTTTTGTAGGGCTGGACGTATGCTCGTTTAGCTAGGGCTAGAGGGGGAGAGGAAAGGGAATATCTTTACAATTTTATGTACACGAAGTCGAGCGAGGTCGGGGGTATAAAAGTAAACGACAGTACGACAGTAACACACCGATCGATCTGTACAGAGACCTGGCAAGATTCATCCTTGACATACATAAAAATATGCGCGACACCTTTGGTAAATATACATATACACACACATACATATATGCGTACATGTGTGTATATATATATACACATTTGTATTATGTACAATTTACAGCGAAAGGGATGCTTCGGGATGGCGATCAGAGAGTCGAGGGAGAATTGGCGTATTACTTTAAGAAAATACCCGTCCAGCCCAGCGAAGGGATGCCATTTCGAGGATAACATCTTTTCGGGGTCTCGTGGACTTCGATCAGGCAGGAATACCTTCCGGCTGGCTTTACCGCCGTTGGCTTTGATCACAGAACACTTCCTTCCAGTTTCGCGGGTGATATAGAGTCCACAAGGCTAGAATTCACTAAAAAATGAATCGTCAATCGTGTCTTGATCTCGCCGATAAAACCAGCCGGCGGGTCCTTTGAAGTCACTGACGTTCCGCTGATACCGATCGCTCTTCGATCGCGTCGAGTTAACAACTTTGGCGACACGTGTCTGTATACGGCTTGTACTGTTATCGTGCGTTCAGCACGAAGTGCGCCGATCAAGTTCTCATCCTCGCGGTGAGCTTTACAGAAATAATATTCGAAGTCGGATAGCTACACTTGGTATGAAACGCGCCGGCCGAATGAACACGAGAACGCGGATCCACGCGTCAACGTCGATCCTTGATATCGTCCCCCTCACTTGAATCATTTGATGATACACGTGGGACATCGCCGTCGCGGACACGCGCGAGCGGGACGCCGCTTCCTTAAACGATCGATACTCTCTTTACCCGTTTCTTATATTTCTGTGCAACACGCGCGCGTTCACGCGCGTTGATTAGCGTTAACAACGCGGAGGTGCGCGGATGGAAAAAGCGCGAGCTCGCACTTTCTCACCATCGAGGCTACCTCGAGAGCTCGATAAGTGAGTTTTGCGATCGTCCCGTCTCCGACAAATGATTATTTGTGTTCTCTCTGATGCGCTCGTTACCCTAGAACGACGCTGAGGATGAAAGTCGGTAATAAAATGCAAAGTATCCGCGAGAAGGATTATCATGCGGGAAGAGAGGCTTTCGAGGGCAAAAGCCGTAACACCTGCATTCAGAGATCAAGCCCTCAAATTTCACATCGCGATTCCGCGTCGAGGCTTCCGCTATTATACAAGCGGCGGCTCTCGAGGATAGCTCTGCGCGTGAAGTGCCAGCTCGCGATCGTTCGATCAATACTCGAGTACCGGAAGTGTGAAGGATCGGGGAGGTAAGGGTGCATTTTTTCCCATGTATGAGTACGACATATATAAAATCCATGCTCTTTATACATGTTATTATTGCATACTACACGTTCGCCGTTTGCGGGCCACGAGGCGCCTTTCTCCTTCTCGCTTAGAAAGTATTTAGATTTTTAAAAAGAGTCGGTGGCTGAGGAGCGGAAAGATCCGCGATGGGGATTCTCGGCTCGGCAGAGCCTGGCGAACGAACGCGTTCTCAACACGATCGGTCGTCATTGATAGAAAGCGAAGCGAGCGAGAACGAACGAGCCACCTTCTTCTTCCCTCGCTCCATACCACGAGACGCAAATCATAGATATCGTAAATGCCACGGACGATTCACAATGAGGAATTCGCAGAGAAATTCGCGAGGTTAAACAATTTCGAGTAAACGCGCACGATGACTTCTCGCTTTCGCTTTACGGACAACAGCAGGAAAACTCTTTCTTGTCACTCGGATCGCTCGGATCGTCCGTGAACAGCGTTTTGATTTTCGCAGTTTATCATCCCCTTCTTGCAATCGCAAGCTTAAGCCGGTTCTTGCTCCATCTCTGAGAGACTTTTGATTGATTCGTTTGATTACAATTTGGCACAGTGATTATTGTTGAGCGTCTGCCCCGCTCTCGACGGGAACGCTCAAACGCGAGGACGATCTCATCGAGGTACGATCGAGGGAGGTAGATCTTCTTCGCGATTTATCGATCCGCGTTGACAGCTCAACGCGAGATCGCGCGGCTGCGAGAGATATCGAGCCGCGTGATCTGATGCAGCTCGATTTCCCGACGCCGCATTGTTCGATATCGATGAAAGACTAATGCGCGAGTGGCGAATACAGACATCGAGTTCTCGTAGGAAAGCGTATCCCTTCATCGTCGTTTCGGCTCCTCAACGCATCTCGTGCCACTGATGATCCTATCTCTGATTTTCCTTATCCGGAGAAACGTTATCACGAGACGTACACGTCGCGCTATCGTTGACATTGATTGATTACCATGTATCGCGAGTCATCTCGATGATGCGCGTGGCATCAGCGAGAAGTCAAACGTAGAGTCACGCGTGACACTGGGATGCGTCGAGTGCATCGTTAATGCTCTCGTGAGATACAAGGGTAGCGATAAGTGAGCACGTGAACCCAGAGGTGTTGACGACGGCATTTCTAAGATCATCGTCACAACTTTGATCACGATCGTTGATGGTGCATCGCGACTCGTAGCGATGAGTCTTGGAATCCACCGCAGCAATAAGGATAACAATAATTATCGGGATGTTCACGCATAACGTACAATGAAAATCAGCGTCGCCGCACTCGCGCGAACAATGATCAGCGACGTGTCGTCGGAAGCTATTACTAGCATCATTACGTTTCTTCGATACATCGCGCACACATCGCCGTCTCGCCGCGAGGTCACGTCTCGCGCGAGTCGCGCCTGAATGTCGATCAACGATTCGTACAACTGAATTCACTTCATTACAGCACCGATTGCACAGGAGATCATTTGGGAAGAATGGGTATAGCGATCGTTAACAGTCGTTAACAGGAGCAACGCAAACGAGCCGACGTGGATACCGCGGATGCATTAATCGGAGCAGATTATCGTTACACGCGCGACTTCGCTGGCGGAATAGAAGAGCAATCGCATCGCGGAAATCGAGAACGCGATTGCTCTTCTATTAGTAGAAGACCGATGCTGATTTCGGTCAGTCGTGATGCAACTATGCTCGTATGCGTCCGCCCGCCCATGCGAGAAGGGTTCACGTTACATATCCTAGCTAGACGAGAAAACATCGTTATGACGGAATCTAATATAGGGGCCTTCTACGATCTGCGCCTTATAAATTAATACTTTCCGTAAGCATTCACACCCGCGGTCAGTGGCACCACTCGCACTTAAAGGACTAACTAACGGGGGATTGTCTGCTTAGGGTCTTTCTCCTCCACGTCGGTGCATCCATGAGCGCGCAGTGCCGCACGTGGTGTAATCGTACGCTCTATTCGCGGCGGATGCGAATCGAGCTCGGTGAATTTCGTCACTCCGAATGAAATGCGGAACGCACCACGCGACTTCCAGTCGGTCTCCGTCTCTGATGAACGTCCGATCACGCGGGATTAAAATCGCGGGAGATGCTTTGTATGCGTCGGAGGAACCACTCGCCGCGCAGCTCGAGCTTGCACGCGGTTCCCTGCAAATTTCTAGCAGCAGCAGAGTACTGATTCGTCGTATCTATTACGGAATTAGACGGATCGTGCGCGCGCCCGCGATCGCGTACATCGCCGATCGCGACGAGCGACAAATCGCGAGGCGGTTTCCCCGTGCATCATGGATGCAGGTCTGTCTCCCTCGGCCACGACACTTTTGCTACACATTTTTTTTTCTCGTTTTTTTTTCTTTCTTTTCTTTCCTCTTAAACCGTTCTCCTTAAACCGGAAGCTACTATTTACATCAATTCCTTGTAGACATAGCTAGCGCCTTACAAATGAGAGATATACACATCGGGTGTAGAGAATCGCAGGGAAGGAACGCACATGCACACGCGCTCGATGCATCGTCTCTCTCTCTCTCTCTCTCTCTCTCTCTCTCTCTCTCTCTCTCTCTCTCTCTCACTCGCATCCCATTCACACGCGACTATTTTTGCTTCTTACATTGCTCTAGCACTTTGTCTCTTATCACAACACCAAACAGTGCCCACTTCGAATGGAGAAGACCCCGTACGGAGGCCTTTGGTTGCGCTGCGGAAGTATCTCTATCAACAACCGTCGTTAGGATAACGGATAGTCCTTACATCCTGTTGTCGAATTCGCGCGTTACACTACCGGTCAAACACTCTCACTTCCGATTATTTCCGTGATCGAGTGCGATCCTTGGATTCAGAACGGATTCTCTTACGCGCGATCGATGTCGATTCGTCTCGCGTTTCCTCGGTCCCCCCTTGCGAGATTAAGCGAGTTCTGAAAATGAGAGATCACGCGTTCCACGTGTTGCACATACGTCCTTGCTATATATAATTATATAATTATCCTTATTATCGTTATCGGGTACGTCGCGCCGTTAATATCGCCGAAATCACCCGAAAGTAGGATTGAGGCGCTCCTCTGAAACGCGAATTCAAACATTCCTCCAATAATACGATTCCGCAACGAAAACAGGGCGGGATGGGAAACCGATTGGCTTTAATTGGGTCTGGATAGTTCGCGAGGGGTGCAAGCGAAAGTTCAACATCGATTAATCCGATATCTCGCCAATGCGTTGCAAACACATCGAAATTTCCCGTCCTTCTTCCTTTCTGCAAGATCTGCGTAGGCAGTGGGAAAGCGGGGAAACCAGCTGGTAAAAAATCGAACGTGTATACGATCCTTAAAGTTAGGACTACAAAACTTCCAGGTACGCGCGTTTGCTTTGGCACAGTGTCAGCATCCTGCTCAAACTCGATGACAGTCACGATAAATAAGATAACAAAAGCGTACCGGAGCCGCTTGCAGAGAGGTAATGCTCGTCATCAACGCAGAACCGCAAGTTCCAGAAACAAATCAGAACAAATTTGGTTCCTCCGAAAAGAAAAGGAATTAGCACGGGGATATATGACAAGAATACACGAACGATAACTGCAAACTGATTGGATTTGTAAAAGAATACTTTGAGAGGAACACTACGTGTCTCCAAATGATTCGAAACACTGAAGCTCGCGAGGTTTGGCTCCATTGCGATTCCGATTAGATTCGCTGAATTTGCAACGCAGAGTATTCGCTCGCTGGAACGAAATCAGCTGAAAATCGCGTCCGGTCTCGGAGTTTCATTTCCCTCATCCTCGCGTCGATCGATCAAGGAAAGGGGGAACACCACTTCCCAGCTCGCGCTCGCGTACGCGCAAGCTGATATTGACAGGCTCCTCGTTCCGCGCCTTCTTATCTCTCTTTCTCACTCTCGTTCTCACTTCCGCTAATATCGTAGTTAAAAGTCAACGATTAGTTACCAGAACACAAGGCACTTGGCTTACACGTCATACTTGTCTTTTTTTTTTCGTTATTAATTTGCTCTCCTTTTCTTTTCCTTTCCTTTCTTTTTTTTTCTTTTCTCTTCTCTCTCTCTCTCTCTCTCTCTCTCTCTCTCTCTCTCTCATTTTGGTATAGCTCGGTGTTGAGATAGCTGGCGCAAGACGCGCCGCGGCCGACAGTGCGAGATCAGACGTTACCATCGAGGAGCAATGATCGAGGAGCTTCCGCTCGATTATTTGCCATGAAACCACTCATCGACACCGACGGTCAATCGAATCGTCAGCGTGTGCGCAGCGATCGACCGAAATTTCAGGAAGATACACGAGGCGACAGTGAAACTCACGCTGAGAGAGCATTACGCGACCGACAGGTTTCCTACGTAGCGGCTCTACGAGAACAATCGCTTTCTGATTAAAAAGTACTTGTTAGAATTGCCTCGGACATCCCAGCGTGCCGATCACAAAATATTAATATTCCCGTGAGAAAGAAGCTAGGAAAACCTCCGCCAGGATCCGTCATGCGTGATTCGCTATCGATCATCTCGCTACTTGTCGCTGATCGCGGTGCGCCTTCCGATGAAAATAGCACTCACCTCACATACGCAATATTCATAGAAGAAAATAGTCATATATGTATGTATGTCGTCGTACATATAATATATATACTATCTATGCAATGCAGTAATAATATATATATATAATATTTATATATATATATATATATTTATATATATATTCAGTATTTGTCTTAATATGTATTCATTTATAAACGACAGTTAGATTATTTAATTACATCTCGGTATTAAAATTCCACACCCTCTCCCTCGCTCTCTCTCTCTCTCTCTCTCTCTTTCTCTCTTTCTCTCTTGCTCCCGCACACGCACATGCTCCTGACGCACTTCTCCAGCCTCTCACGCAGGCAGACACGTACGCGCACTCTTGCTCGTTCTCGCTCTTCGATCGTCATAGTAGTAGAGTTTAATGATACACTTAATGCTCGTGCTATCGTGAGGCAGGATTTTCGGTATTCTCTCATCTGTACGACCCGTTTTCCCCTTTTCCTCACACGGAGAGTCTACAAATCGCGTGCCGATCTACCGAACGTTCTTTTAGCATTCCCTCTGATTCTCCCTCTCCCCCTGATCGCGCTGATCGATCAATCGGTCAATCGGGGTCTTCCTCCGCGTGTGCGTTCGCGATCTGTCTTCTCTTCCCTGCGCTCGCGCTCGCGCGTATCCCTGAAAACTGAATTCGCCGTAATTTCGACGCCGCCGCCCCCTCCCCCCGTTTTCTCGATCTTTCTCGATCGTGCCCTTTTCTGCCTTCCTTTTTTTTTCTTTCTTTTCCTTTGCAATTTTCTGTGCAGTGCGTACCGAAGTGTCCCGCCATCTCACGATACAGAAGAAGCGTGGGGTTTCTGTAATTTTTTTCCCGTTTTCTTTTTTCTTTTTTTTCCTTTTACCTTTTGTTTAACGAACAACATCGACATTTAGCGCAGCGAGTGCGAGGGCTGCATGGCCCATCTGACTCTCTGTACACCGTATGCAGTTTTGTATATATGTATAAATATATATGAGCGTACGCATATATATATATACGTACGCAGGGCGATACATATATGCACGTACGCTACCATCTGAGTCAATACGCACATGTACGTGTATAATATAGTAATATCTCGCATTCTCTCTCAAATGAAATGGTACGTATGTACATGCATGCGCGACGTGATCGCCTAGTTTAATGTATATGAGTGTCGTCTCAACATAATACTGATGCGTGGACGCCCGTTGACCTGGCTAAGCCGTTTGATTCGCAGCTTTTAACTTCTACGCTCGGACTCGATCCCGATGACAACTCGAGTCCGTCTTCCGCTCGTCACGTCGCCTCGCTTTGTCGCCAATACGGACTACGAGCTCGCGAGCGCTCGCTCACATACTCGGACAGAGAGCAGATCGGAAATCCTACGTCCCGCGATCTGTTGGTTACCGATCAACCGAACGAGCTACGCTGGGTCAGTCCTTGTCCCGAAGAGATTGATGCTTATCGAGGATTCAAGAGGAGAGTGCAAGAGGATCGCGAGTCGGTAAATCAACCGGATCGTCGGTACGGTTGCTTGACGATTATGACGGATCGCCAAGCGGCGATCGGACAGGATCGTCGAATTTGCGACAATGGCGAAGCAATGTAAGAAGGGGTACTCTCGTCAGAGTACTCGCATATCCCCCTTCGTCAAGCTTAACACGGCTAACAGAGAATTCTCAGAGTCCTCGCATTCGCAGATGATCCACCGTCGTCGTTCGCGCCGTCTCCTCGTCGTCGAAGACCAATGCGACGTAATCGCTTCGGGGTTCTTCTTCGGGAGGGCGAGGGAGAGTAGGGGGTAGAGAGAAGGGGGTTCTAGAGGCCTCCTTTGGGGATTTCCTCTCTTCTTCGTCGATGCGCGCGCGCGCGAATCTGGCTCTCTTCGCTCGCTCGCTGCTGATCGTATCGCTTTGCTAGGCTTTCGGATTACAGATTAGGCTCTGGTCGGCAACTCGATGCCACATCGCACTTGAAATTGACTGAACTGTGCTTAATCATGTAGATAACGCGTTGTGCAGCTTCCTGCCAAGAGCCAATTGCGAGATGTGTCTACGATGCATGATGGAGAACCCTCCGGAGGATGAGAGTCTCGACGAGGTCTTGCGAGTATCTACGGCGAAGGTCAATAAACATAGCCACGCAATTGCTCCTACGGATGCAAGCGCAAACAATTTCGAAGGGCTTTGCAGACTTCACGCGAGGAGGGGAGGAGGCGGGGAGGCGGAAGCGTCATTAATCAAATGAACGGTATTGGGGATCACTCTCTCGCAATCACTCGCGGAGGACAACCGCAGCGGGCGTTTTTCGTTATCGAGCTTTTTAAAGCAGAACTTAGCCGGCCAGCTGTAGTTTAGTTCACGCGTACTTATAACACATTTAATAACATATTGTCCATATTGCTTATGGCACCGATTTTTGAGCGATCTTATTACACAGTCCGGATACGAGAGATAATTGGGGTTTCTCTTTTCTTTCCTTTCCCTTTCCTCTCTTTTTCTTTTTTTTTTTCTTCTTCCTCTTTTGCCTCGTCCGAGTCCGCGTACCTTTGAGCAAGACAAGAATCTGATTGAGTGATTAGGTTCCAAGTAGCTAAGATAATAACGTGGACTCTAAGTGTATCAGTATTATATATAGGTAATATCTAGTTGAGCAGAGACAGATGGAAAAACAACGACAGTACAAACGCGTCACTTGAGTATATTGCTACCGAGCTGCACGTGCCGTTCTCCCCCTCGTTCCGTCCAGAATTATTACAATGATCTACACGAGCGTGCGAGAGGCGCGACATGCATCGTCTTCGACTTCGAACTACTGCTCCTCTACCTGCACTTCCGTTGTACTTCAATGCACAATGCGAGTTATAGCTACGACGCAGTCTGAACGCTAAAATTATATCCTTGAGTGCGGAGCAATGGAAATCAGTTAATGGGCACATCTCGAAAAGGGGGGAGTCGCGTAGAGATTGACGCTTACGTGGGATTACCTCGAATGCATGGAAAATACATATTGCGGAAGCCGTAAGTCGGAGACAGATTCGGCATGTGGGGATATACAACGTTGTAAATACATGCGATTGTACGTGAGTAGTATCCGTGCTACCTCATGATAAACGCGTGCATTTCTGTCCTTTTGATCGTAACGCAACCCCGCGTCGCGTGACGTAAATCTCGATGTGACGTGTGCGTGGCTCTCCTACAGCTGACCATGTTCTAATACATTAAAAACGCTATTAACAATACGCTTTGTTCTCGTAGTAAAAGTTAATAGAGAATAGTATAACATCAAATAGAAGAGTATAAAGAACCATGCTGGCGTATAGAGATAGACATTAAAGTAGGTAATAGGTAAGAGGACGATAGATTACGATATCAATAATCCGTAATAACGTTTTCACTTATTAAGAGTAATTTTGCATAAACGTCGATGATCATTTAGTAGACTTTTTTTCTCTTTAATACAATATTTTGAGCACATTCCTCAGGTGTATAACCACGCTACACTTTCTTCATCGAGTTGTACCAATATATTCCACAACTGATTAAATGTTACCAGTGACTAAATTAATTAAAGATCATTCAGCAGCTTCGTTAACGTACGACGTGCCATGGCGTGCATTGAACATTCTGTAGGAGATATCGCGCGTAGGAGATTCGCTCAAACAAGAGATTAAGCAGCGACAGGTCATTATGCGTACTAATTACTCAAATAATGGAGAATAAATTATATCGATAATACAATGAAAATAACTTAACGCATCAAGGGAATATGCTATCTCTGCATCTAGGAAATACGGTATATAAGCATTCCTTGCCGAGAAAGGAGGGGAATCCGGCTTTGTTTCACGTTGCCCGATTATTATGCGCTTTCTTGTGCCGCCAACGATAATCTCGATTGATTTGATACGTGTATAAACGTGCAATTTGCAATTACGACTGCGAATGCGGGATACCTCCGGTGTCCCTTTTAATCCAATACACGGTAACAATGTGGCGTTATGGTTGATGTATCGGTGAAGCGAGTCGACTAATGCGATAAACGCCAAAGCATCGATCACGATTAATGTCTTTTGTCAGCTTGTGTGTATATTGTGTGCGTTAGGATACGTTTGACAAATAAAAGCTATTATTACGTCAACACAATGATATGGACACGTGATATCAGCACAGGTCCAAAAATACGACCGCAACGTCAAAACCTAAGAAAGAAAGGGAAGAAAGAAAGAAAAAAAGAAAAAGAAAAGAAAGAAAAGAAAGGAAAAAAAGAACGGGAGTAACGTAATAACAACAGAATGACAATTTCCCATATATGGATAAACTGTAACACACAATAAAACGTAAAATATGCAACAACGCAACTTGTTCGATAAACTGTCAATCAGTGCAAAATGCTCCATTTGCACAGCCATTAAGTCAAAGGTTTAGTTGGTAACTTCAAGTTAACTGTCTAATCACATACACGTACGAGAGCACGGAAACGGAAATTATATCATGTACAGATTTGTCGACGATTAGATCCATTCACTCGATGTCATCGCTATTCGATTTATGGCAGTACAATATCGGTACAACTCACTAGTTGATGGCACGGGTCCGCCTATGTACAAATATGTAATACCATATACCACATACCATTTAAATACATCACATAGTTATCATTTTGTTATATATATATTCTTCATATAGATATATCATTTTTTTTTCTGTGACGTGGAGGGACTCGTTTGTACAATTCATGCATATCTTCGTTACGGTTTCATTGCTTCGTTTCGTGCCTTTCCCACATTCTGAGTAAGTAACCTCCAGTACCGCGTGCACTTCATATTGTCGCTGTGACCAAATCCAGAACACTGAACAGCTGTCTTGACGCGAAAATGAAAGGGAAAGATCCGGTCTGAAGGTCTGATGTAGATCTCGGTCCGTAAACCTCGCATCACGTGAGATCCATGATGCAGACACTGCGTGGAATGAATTCGTCTCGGTATTGTAATGAATCGTGAAGGGACTTGAGTTGAGTTTTTAGGAAAAGAATCCACTATTACCGATGCGTAATGTCTTCTGGATTTAATCAGGCAATACGTGTTACACTCTTCGTTCCGTTTATTACTACCTATCGTTCTCTCGAAAGCTCTAAATCTGATTAAGAGTTAGATTACATACAATAATAATTATATTAGTAGAAACTTAGTTTCTGTAACAAGTGTATTGTCTTAAATGATATGTCTGCTAATTTTGTTGTATTTTTCGACCTACGCACCGAGCTCGCGGTCGGAATTCATAACACTTTTACTCCTTAAATAAACTAACTTTAAGATTCGAAATTCTAGAATCTTATGATATAATATATAATTCTCTAGTTATACGCTACGCTTTATCCCTGTACTGGAGGCCATTACTCAGCCGTTACAGAATCATTTATTTGATTTACGGTCACAAAGGAGTATTTCCATGGGTGAAAAATTATACACGTGTCACATAAATGTTTGCAATCTTGTAATCTTGTGATGTATGACGCACGGATATATCGAAAGAAAAATAAAATAAGACAAAACTGTTTAACTATCGCGAAAACACTTTAATGCTATCGTTTAATGTAAGTACTACGGCATGGTAAATTTAATTTAAGGGATAACAAATCATTGTTTAATCGAACGATATCATGGATATTTGACCCTGGCGATACTCCTTCATTTTAGTCTTTTGTCTGTAAATAAATAGATGATACAGATGTTGTGGCCGGAATATTTGACGTTTAGTTCGCATTACATTTTTGTAAATCGGGGAGAAGATTATATAACGAGAGACACACACGCAAAAATAGAAAATAGAGACGAAAGTATAGACATCTGAAAGTCCAATGTGCCATAAGAAGCATTCCTCGTTTCCGACGATTGGACTTCCATTTACAATCATAGCTTTTATTTCTCCGTGAAACAAATGAAAGATCTAAAGCCATTATTACGAATTGTGAAGATTTGGCAGATTATTATTTATGTATGTATTTTTTTTTCGTTTTTTAAAGCGTCCTCAGTCACTTGCGTTTACTCGAGAAAAGTTTAAAAAGTTAAAGTGTACATTGCGATTCGTTCAATGGTAAAAGTTAATAAGAAGAAGAGTGTTAACAATAACAATATTTTCAAGGTAGAATTAGAGCAACTACGATTGGCAATTCTCTTGAATAACAATTTGGAGTTTCAACACAAATGAAACTTGACGTGATATAGATATACTTTAATCTTTATAAAATTTAGTACACTCTTTGTATGTTTCTCTTAATAAAATGCACAGTGTTCTAAATGTACTAAATCATTGCATAAGGGATGTTCCTATATATATAAATACATGAATAAACCAGAATACAATTACTTAAATTCGTGTCCGCGGATAATTGAAGGCATTGATGAGTGGGATATTTTAAACAGAAAGCAATATATTAATAATTTTTATACAGAATGAGAAAAGAAGGAGATGATACGGGTTTCAACGTATCGAGTTCCATTTAATGACGAGATGATAACGATATAATGGAAGATACAACTCCTGATGTAAATGTAAGGGAGAAAAAAATTCTTTTTGATTAGTATAAGGCACCTTTACATATAGGAACATCATTGTAAGAACTTTCGAACGGAAACTAAAAATTCATACACGCAGACGTACAGTGGAAATCTGCAGTCATTGTTTCTACAAGAGCCTCGCCACGTAGTCTCTAGTAAGGTAGAAAATGAAGCCATGTATATATATTTTTCTTTATATATATATATATATATATATATATATATATATGTATATATATATATGTATAGATCCCTCCTAAAACAACCTAGAACCTAGTCTACTTATTTTGCATAGAGTTCATTTTAATTGTACATACAGACATTGACATTATATGTACAGACATGTACACATCTTATGTACATATAGCTATTTTAATGATCATTGAATGGTGAATAGTATTTAATAAATGTTCTCTATTTTGTGTTTGTGTCGTGGGTGCGTATGTATAATATGTATGTGGGCGTATGTATAATCGTTATTTTACATTCAGTATCGGCGACGCAGAAAACGCCTCTGAAGTGAAACTTGAACAACGTCCTCCCTAGAGAATTATTTACCTAAGCTAACGAGTTCTTCTCAATTACATCAATTTGTTTATACATATTTATATTTATATATATATATATATCTATATTCATATCGTCTATATTAAAATTTTTCATTTAATTATGTACTATTAATCCATTAAGTAACAGAGGTAAAGAAATTAAGGAGTCTCAACAAATCTACGTACGCGAGAGCCACTTAGATTCTCATCAAGAATTTCATATATGCTAATAATATTTAAACTAAATGTAACTAGAGTGAACGTGCAACAAGTTCTTACATTCCGGGATCTGTTCGCGAACCGTCGAGTGAAATCCTCTTTATAATTTTATCGGTGACCATTTAAATCATAGTAATCCTAAGACTAAACGAAATTTTTTTCTAGAGAAAATACTTCCAGCTATCGATAATTTTAAATAACTATAACAACTAAACTAAGATATACGTTTTCTTCAACGATAAGGAAACTAAATGACACGGCTCGACGCGAGCTGATCCCGGCTGTAATGAATCGAAAGAGGAAAAGGAAGTAATCTAAAATAATCATTTTTAAAAAAATTGCGAAAGGACAACACCATTAGGTAACAGTAATGTCTTGTGGCACAATCTGGGAACATTTCACGTGCATAATAAATAGGTACACCGAAATCGCATTTAAAGATTAGAGCGCTTATTGTAGGTGCACGTCAATCTCCTTCCAGTTTCGTCAAGTCAGCACTCAATCGTGGCGAAGGTACATTCTCGCACTTACGTTTACTTATCGAGTTGCGTTTGATTTTTCTAGGCCATGTTGAACAATCACGTGTTTATCCCTTCGTCTTTAACAAAAAAACGCATAAGTACGCTCGCTCCATCCCTCTCATTGTCAGTGACAATTCTCTCTTTTGCACTGCCGCCGTTCTTTTGTCTTCCGGGCTACGGAAAATATCAGTACCCTGTTTCCTCGTTGAACAGAGAGCTCGGATTACGATTGCATTTAACGATCCTACTGCTGCATCATCAAACCTCACGAATCCTACAACTCCATACGCTTAGCTTCCATTGATGACAAACGTTGTCTTTTTTCTCGAACGACTACGATTACGATACAGTATCTCATATATGAGTCTCATGAGTTCGATTAGAGTCCGGGCAAACTTGTTGGTTTCATGCTCTCTCGCATAGGCTCGCATATGTGGGAGGAAGTATATCTCGGAATATCTATCTATCTTGGTGGTTTACTCACGTAGCCTGCCCCCATCATGTGCACAAAAAGGTATTCCCGCAGCGTTACTTGTAACGATCGTACAACGGTCGCGATCATTTAGCAAGAGCCTGCCTGCACTATGCGCGCACGACCGTATTACTTCCCTACTTACAGCCTTCGTTAAGATAACTTAAGCTTAACTAGGTGGACCTCGTCCTATGGGGGCCTCGTTGGATTATGGCATAAGTGTATTGTATTTTGGGCGCTGTTGTCGCTGATACTCGCGGGCAGTTGCTGCTGTTGATGATCTTGAGTTTGCGGTGCAACATTATCCGGCTGCTGCTGCTGCTGTTGCTGCTGCTGCTGCTGGGTTTGCTGCAATGACGTTGGCTGCTGCAATTGCGATACTTTCGACGATTGTTGCATGAGTCGTTTAGATTCCTGACCCGTTGAATCGGGCAAGGGTATTGGCCTGTGAGATTTCATGTGCGCACTTCTGCTTTTCACTTTGTTGAAAACTCTGAAAGAAAATCGTGATTGGAAACGTTAAACCGATCGTTCGTTCATTCAAGGATGGAATTATGGATTAGCGAAGCTAGTATATGGTACATTTATTATAGCATTGCCAGGTCTAACACGATGCTTCGTGATAACATTGTACGAGGTTCGAGATTGGTAATCTGCAAAAACTATAATATGCGATAATAATCCAATTCCGAGTCTGCACACACTCGAAAACGTCTGGTTTAAGCGTTGGATTAGCTCTTGAGTTAGACATTCAGTATGTTTTAGTACCTATATTCATATATATTTTACATATAATGAGGAGTCGGCAATATTGATATAGTAATAGCTATCTAACATATCATGCATATTGCGTTATGCGTTTAGATATTTATTTAACATACCATATATAGCCAATTTATACATAGATTTCTTGTTGGAAAGTAAAATGTAGAGAAACATAGGAGGAAACCTAGGTAGCAAATGAAGGTAACAGTAGACTACACGTGTGTAAGAATATGTGCCAGGCGTATAAATATCAAGTAATCAATTAAAAGGAATAGAAATATGTAAAAAATGCGTCACATCTCAATTGAATTCGACAATAGTATCAAATAGAAAGATCAATATGTCAATAATATTGCTGTCATATTTGTTTGTTGATCAGTATCAAGTCTTTCCTGATCTGTATATCGTGAATGTCGTATATGTGCAGTTTTCAAAAACGTGTTAACATGTACTTTATCACAAAAAGTAGAAATTAATTCTATTATACAAATCATACAAATCATACACACAAATCTCTCTTTCTGTATCCACACATACGCGCGCGCGTGCGCACACACACGCGCTCGATTCTTATTCTTTGTTCTAATTATTCAGAAATGTAACGATGCGAAATTTTGAAGCCATGTATAGCCGTCGTTTTACAGTCTGCTATTTCAAATGTGATTTCAAATGTGGAAAGGCACTTTGTCTTCCTACAAGGACATCTATGTGAGGTGTCTGCCAATACTTGCCGCTTATATGCCGTTAAGGCACGCGTATCGCGCGACGAGCTCCGCCGTCAATTATTGGAAATTGGATAATTTAGATTAGAGATTGGAGACTTACTTCCCGCAAATCTTGCAGGGGTAGTGAAGTGGGGTAGGCGCGGGTAGTTGTTGCTCAGAACTAGTGTGAGTTTGTGAGTTGGTGTTGACTGTGGCGTGGCTGGTATTGCCGATTTGGGCGGTTTGGGTGCTTCCGGCCATCGTTACTGTTACAGTTCCGCTAAAGCTCTGACAACACAAAGAAAACACAAAGCCAAAATAAACAACACAAACAAACGACAACGGCGACGACAGATAAGTAACGCAACAGTCGCACAACGCACAGCATCCTCGGTTCTCTTGGAGACAAAGCGTGAGAAAACGATGGACCAACAATCAGTTTCATGCGACACTTAAATGTTCACACGTATGTGTACGCGTGTAAGATTATTTCAGATATACTAAGTTCGAGCATATCATTTTGATGTTCCATTCACAATGACATTTTATTGACAGTCATAAATTATTTTCTTATCCTAGAAACTATGATCGATATATGTATATGTGATTGATACACATCAATAAGCCGTGAAGAAGCTTCGTACTCAGTATGAAGCAATAACATATGCGGCAAAGGTCACAAATGATTCACATGAATTATTTCATTTTTTAGAATCGATGCATCCTTGTCATGATATTACTATTATATCAACAATTTATAACGAACTATATATAAATATATAAATCGTAGAATGAAGATTGAAAAATATGCTCAAATTAATTTATCAAGATTCAGAAACAGTTATTAGAATTAGAGGAATTAGAGGTATGCGGCACGTGTAACTAGTTGTAAGAACACAATGATACACGAGAATGTTCGCATAAGTATTCGACAAGTAGTAGCGCTACTTACATCCGGGCAGTCGTACGCGAATAACCTCAGCTCTCCTTCACTGGTGGTCAGAGTCGCCGAGTTTTCTCTTTCATTTGTTTGCAGCTAAATCAGACAGAAAAGCAACGTTTTTTTCTTGTTTTTTCTTTTTTCTTTTTTTTTTCATACTTGAGTTTCAATTCATAAAACTCATGTAACACATTCGAAGCAGAAAGCAACACAGATTCACGCTCAGACTCACCAAGGTACGATGAAGAATCGACTTCTCTTCGCCAAAGTCCATCTCCGTCACGAACGCGATGGCGTCGCGAAGTTCCTTAGTGTCCTTGGTGTCTTTAGCCTCGTTCTTGATCTTTGGTTTCCCGTGACAGATGCGTAGTCTCTTGTACTCGTCGGGACAGAGCCTCTTCCAAAGATAATAGAACTGTACGCACTGTTTCGCGGTCTTGGCACCGACGTCTCGTGAAATCGCGGAGAAGTCCTTGTTGTACTTGAGCAGTCCCTGGTAAAACGCGTCCATCTCGTGTGACGTCCATCTGTCGGATTCATGGCACTCGTAGCTGAGCAGCGGATGTTCCACCGGCAACGCGGGCGTTGGTCGCATCAATTTCACCATCGCTTCCTGAAACGTATTTTGGAAGTACATAGAATTGTTGCAATGAATCCCGTTCTCGTGAATAAATTGAATCTAGAACGATCCTTTGTTCGAGAATCAAACAGAATCTGCAAACAGGTACAATGAACCGTAATAAGATCTTACGTGAATGTTCCCTTTGCACATGTGCAACAGATGAAGCGCGTACTCTTTGTTTCTACCACCACCCGGCACCGCGGCGCAACACGCAAACTGCAGATACATCTCCACTGCAAGCAGAACAAGCAGTTCGTCGTTTGATTATCGTGTAGCTTTTGTGCGCTGCTCGACACTTGGTTCGGACAGAAACTTACATTCAGTATTAGTGAGTGTGTTGTTTATGCCAGGATCCCACAGAAGATGGTCAGCCTCCGCGCCATCCTTCCCTCGATCTCTGTCGCACTCGACCGGAGGTATCGTCGCTTGATACCGCGTGCCGATGTTGATTCTCGGTGGTGGACCGTCGTTTCCTTGAGAATCGTCCGAGCTAAAGTCCGAATCTCTCTCGTACTGATGCAATCTTGCGTAGAGTCCCGGTCCAGGACGAGACGGGTCCAGGATCGGCGGTGGCGTGTAGCTACTGTCCCAGTGACGGTCACAAGCCTTTCGTAACCGTGACGGATAAGAGTGCGAACTGCTGTTGACGTACTGACCGTCCATCCGCGGCCTCTTTCGACAATGCCGCGCGGGGCTGCCGGCGGATAAGCTGCCAGGACTGAGAAACACATCTTCCTCAAGCAGCTCTTGTTTGATCTGCTCGACGGGCACGGGTAAACTGCCGTTGGTCAATTTGTGTCGCAAGATGTTATTCTTCGTCGTGTGATTAGTCTGGATAAGAAATTTCGCCGGGTTGACGATCTGCTGTTGATTCATCTGTCCGGCGTTGCATTGCTGTTGGTTCGCCGTTTGAACGTTCAGGCCGAGGTTCACGGTCACGGGCTCGATCTTTGGCGTGGCCAGGCGGATCTCCTTCTTGAACGCTAACGTGGGATTGAGGGAACCTGCCTGAACCAGCACGTTCGCCTTCTGCAGGCCTGCCGTCTGTATCAGCTTGAACTCGCCATTGTTATCGACGACGATGCCAGCTAGGCTGCCGTTTCCGAGGCCGAAGTCCATCAAATTTTGGCTGGTGATCAGCTTGAACGATTGAAATTCTTGGAAACGCCGGCGGCCGGACGCGGCAAAGTCCTTCGGGGTCGAAGACAATAGCGGGTCCTCCGAGTTGGGCATCATCTGGCTCTGGAACGCGTGATGCGGCGACACGGGGAAGCTCGTGCCGGTGAAGGCGACCGGTCCCGGCGACGAGACGGAGGACGGCGGCAGCGAGGAAAGCGGCGACGGTGCCGGGGTCGCCGATAACGGGCTTGGCAGTGGCGAGTGCGGATTCGGCGAGCCGGATCCGTACAGGTCCGCGTCCGCCTCGGATTCACCCGGCAGTACCTCGTTAAGAGCCTCCTCCACGGCCGCGGCGGATGACATCGTCGTGGTGTAGAATGCTGCCGAGAGGGGCGACGACACCTGCCTCACGTCCTCCGGATCTTCCTGTGGACTCAGCAGCGGTAGGCTTCCGGTGAGCAGACCTTCCTGGCTGGCTGGCGGCGTGGGATATGTGAAGCTCGGGCTGTCGTGTCGCGTTAAAGGCGACGGCAGAGGTGACTGGGTGGGCAACGTGTGAGGGCTTTCCGTATATTGCGCGGCATATGTGCTGAATTCGGCCAGAGAGTCGGGCAACGGCGAGTTCACCAGCGCCTGAAGGTCCGGATTGACCGTGTGTTGCGACGAGTACCGGTCCTCTAGCGTGATGTCTTGCAGCTGCTCGCTGGATTGTTCTTGCAACAGGCTGGCCGTCTGGAACTGAACGGCATCGTATGTCTTGAGACACAATGAGATACCTGCCACGTATCTCATCTGACGCGTAAAAGAAGTGATGATCGAAGCTACGCAAACCACAGATCTCAAAATGCAGAAGGCTACTCTTCGTCTACTCGTGCTCGCTCGCACGATGAATCAGAAGTGATTCGAAAGCACAGGATTATTATATATCGCAGGGATTTGTCGGAACTCACCGCGACCAATTAAAGGCAATTTACCTGAATGGAGTCCAACTGAGTGGCGTGCAGGAGCACGCTGTCGGGAACCGTGGTGACTTGCTGGAACACTTCGTCCTGCAGACTCGGGCTGAAGTAGCCGCCGTCCTCGGCGTATCCCGTCATCGTGAAGCTCTCCGTTACCGTGGGCTGCGCCTGTGGCTGTTGATTATTCGCTTGCTGATTGGTCGTCGCTGATTGCACGGGCTGCTGATAAGTCAGATGTAATCTCTGCCCCGGATCGGAGGTCGTTCTCTTCACAGCCACCTTGGCACCCTACGATTTTATTTATTGGGAGCACCATGAGTACTACGGATGATCGAGAGAAAGGTCGCTGCGAAACGGCGTAGATTCGCACCTTCAGGATCAGGTCGGCGAGCACCTGCGCTTGCGCCTGGGTTTGCGCTTCCTGCAGCTGCTTCTGCACGGTCGCGTGGCCGCCCACAGTGACGTTCGGCTGTCGGAAGTGTTCGCCATCGGAAAGCCGCCGTGTCTTCTCACCCGCCGCCAAGGGCGGCGGTGCCGGCACCGCGAAGCTCGTCTTCCCGGTGATCTGCGAGACGGCGTCCGCTTGCGTGCTGAAGACGCTGGCATTGCTGCGCGCTTGCTGATTGTTGCTCGTGTCCGCTGCTAAAAACGCGCATAATAAAACCCACATTGAGCGACCAGTCTATCGAAGTCGTCGATAGACCTCTTGCAAATCTCAACCAGTATCGATCACCGCATAGCAGATCACGTTGCGCGATCACGCTGCGGATTAATCGTGCATTAATCTTTCGAGGACGATCGTAAATAATTTGTACTTGCAAAGATGCAATCTGGAAATGTTCATTCATGGTTGCATGCCACGGACAAGACGAGCGCACTTCCGTTACGCTTATACTTTATCCATTCTCGCGTATTATACTTTTGAATCGAAAAGAAAAGAACATCTCTCTCTCTCTCTCTTTCTGCAAAACAGCTGGTGACAAACACACGATGTTCTCCAGTTTGCTCTCGCATTTCAGGTCGAGGATAAACAGCGCCGAGTGTGAGAGGAATCTCTAAGGGCTACGTGTTTGCGACCACGGAAGATGGATTGGCTGGTAAGATATTTTTCCTTTTGCCGGAGAAGAGAGAGAAAGATAGCGTACCGGGAAACGTGCGTGCGATGCCGCGCGGGCGAAATAAACAGAGGGAGAGAAAGAGGGAAATGGCGGCTCCATGGAAGACTGTGAAATGGAAAGGATGAGAGAGAGAGAGAGAGAGAGAGAGAGAGAGAGAGAGAGAGAGAGAGAGAGCTCGAACGGGACGCACACACGCGCGTGTGAAATAGAAGGATCTTTTGTCGCCCCCTTTTTTCCCGTCGATTCGCTCTTCACGCGACAATGGCGGTTGCGAGTTGCTGGTCCCTTTCAGCCGTCGCGTCGGTGCGTGGCCGGTGCGCCGCGCACGTCGAAGGGTTTTTGTTTTCCCTTTGGCTTTACGTATATATAATTGAAGGGACGAAAAAAGGACTAAAGCGCGCAGGGGGATTGGCTAAAGTAACAACATTGTACGCGCGACGTTCCCTCTCTGTCTCTCTCTCTCTCTCTCTCTCTCTCTCTCTCTCTCTCTCTCTCTCTCTCTCTCTCTCTCTCTCTCTCTCTCT
>JAHMML010000004.1:1116752-1133813 GCA_020341155.1 Eciton burchellii
CTCTCTCTCTCTCTCTCTCTCTCTCTCTCTCTCTCTCTCTCTCTCTCTCTCTCTCTCTCTCTCTCTCTCTCTCTCTCTCTTTCTCTCTTTCTCTCTCTTCCCCTGGCCGCGCAATAAAAATTTTTCGGTACGTTGTATCTCTAAAAATAACAATATTTAAATTTCAAAAAAGCATGCGTGCCGCGCTACGTCACCGCGGCATATCCTGAGAACGGCGGGTTTGCTGGAATAACTACATTTAAATTTCAAAAAGCGCCCATGCCGTACCGGTTATAATGTATTCCGTAGTCCGACGGACTGACTCAATTTTTACGAAAGCGCGCGGATGACGGAGTATTATAACCGAACACACATGCATGCCCGCGCGTATGCATACGCGCGCACGAAGAGCATTCCGAGCCGATATGTTGGCGAAAAAAGATATCGGCGAGCTTTCACCCTCGATAATCATCCAAATTAGAAATACTCGATACGAGATGTACGAGATGTAAATGTTGTACTTCCTCTCTCTCTCTCTCTCTCTCTCTCCCTCTCTCTCTCTCTCTCTCTCTCTCTCTCTCTCTCTCTCCCTCTTTCTCTCCTCGCGCAAATTAGGTGGACGATGGGACTTACGTCTTTGAATTAATCACGGCGTTATCGCGCGCGGGCGCGGCTCACGTTCCCGCGAACGAGATTATCTCTCGGCTTCGGTAATTCGCGGTAACAGAATGCCGAATCCGGCACGGAGAGCGCGATGACGAAAAATGCACGCGCTGCTGTTCCCTTAATTGGCTCGCGAGCACAAAGCGAGCGTGAGAAATCCTCATTCGAAGATGCGCGCATGCGCGCGCGGGTCTGGCCAGATATTTTTTATTCGGCTGAAATGCCGGCATACCGAAAGGATGTCTTCCGCGATCGCTCGCGATCGTTCACGGTGGCTGACGGAAATAAATGCGGTCGCCGCAGGGATCGAAGGGAGGAAATGGGATTCGCCGAGTGCGCGGCAGCTGTATCGCGGCGAGATTTTTCCACGACGATTTCTCACGACGATATCTCCGTTCCGGCTTCGATCCTCTCTTTTTGATAATTATACCACCACGTCCATCGCGATGGTACAGCTTTTTTGCAAGCGGCAGCTTGCGTTCGGCGCGATCAACGGTGGAACGGAATGACTCCCGGAGTGTATCCGACTCTTAATCCCATTCCACGCATTCGCAATGCAGATTTGCACGAATGTATGAAAAAAATCGCAGCCGTTGCTCGCCGTTGTCGGAGCAGGACGACGGTTCCGCTCGCTCGGTATCTTGAAGAGCTGCGTTCGATGATGGCATCGATCGTTGCGCGCCAAAGTTACCCGAAAGTTACTCATTTGCATAAACCGCGAATCCCGCGGCGCCGAGCGCGCACGGCGTGATATTTTTACAAATTGCCAATCATTGATCACGGCGGGGCAAATTGCTTGCAACGAGGCGGACGCGCGCACAGGCCTGTCTCCGGCCTGTTCTCTCCATCCGCACTTGAAATGGAAATCGTTGCGGTCGATGTTGCAGCGGCGGCGGCAAGAGCCGTGGCGAAAAAGCCGAGAGGGAACAAAGCGGAGCTTCGTTTGCATCGATAGCCCAAGCGCGCGACACGCGCGACAGTTCTACACGGCCGTATACGTACACATATTAAAAATCACGCGCAGCCTGATTCTCCGCGAGACCGTAGCGGAAATCCGCCGTTGGATTTTTCAAATAGGGATTATTCTCTCGCGTCTGACGGATCACTGAGCCTGACAGAGACGCGCATGGAGTTCCTTCGAGTCGATTTCTTGTTAGAACTGTTAGAACGTAGGACGAAAGAGAAACCGATTGCCGCTCGAGTCGAATCGTTCGATTGGATTGAATCATCAGAAAAACAAACGAAGGGAAATCGACTGCAAGTCTAGTGTTCCCCGATGCACCGATTGATCACCGATGAGGCCGCATTATGATCGGCCTCAATCAAACTTACGAGCCAAAGTTACACGAGCTTGCTCCCCCGCCGCCCTCCCCTCAAGCCTCAAACGTGCGCGCCGAGCCGACGAGCACAAATAACGTCGCCGACGCGCGTGCATTTCCGATGCGTCGTCAGCGATAGCGACGCGCTCGCACCGGTAAATTATTTATCGATCGATCTTGCTGCGCGCCGCGCCGGTCACTTTCGGGCCTCTCAAAAAATAATGGCCGACAACGCCGGCCGAGTTAAATGACTGTCAACAATTCCCGGCGCGATCCGCGGATGGGAACGACGTCGGCGCGGACATTGCGGACTGCGCGTTGATTAATAACCGTGGGCGATCGAATATTCATAGAATTTCCGGCCGCGTCGTGCCGCGGCGGAATCCGCAAAGGAGTTTGCTGCCCGCTCGCCGCTCCGGCGCGTTTCACCATCGCCGCGTCCGACATCGATCCGCGCTACTTGAAACGCCGCCGTTTTCCGTATCGCTGCGCTATCTCATGCGTGAACAGACAATTGAACTTCCGGTTAGTCAAACGTAACGAATTCCGGGCTCGTCACTCGCTGGATATCGAGCGATCGGAAACGAGAGTGAGAGAGAGAGAGAGAGAGAGAGAGAGAGAGAGAGAGAGAGAGAGAGAGAGAGAGAGAACGATGCCGTTAAAAGGTAAATCGAGATTTAGCGCGGCGAATGCTGCGCTGCATTAATTTTTCACGTCTCTCCCCAAATAAATTACGCGAGAAAGTATGCGCGTATGTTGTTGCCCGTCACGCGGTTACACACACACACACACACACACACACACACACACACACACACACACACACACACACACACACACACACACACATCCATATACGATGTTACGAACGGGGTAAACATTTCGCTAGTGATTCCTCGCTGGAGTTTTCGCGTGCGAATTCCTGCACGCGAAATTAAACGATCACCGAGGACGAAAGCACCGCTCGTTAATCTCTACAGCACGGCGGGCTTCCTTCGTTCACCGTCACGAGGAACGGCTGCCGCGAGTTATTTCTTCATAATTGTCGCCAGTCCGTCGAGAGCTCTCCCGAAGAATCTCCGGGTTTCACGCGGAGCCGTTTTTCGCGAGGGAGGCGGAGACCCGTTCAGCGGAACGGAATGGAACTTGTTCAGGGAAGAAATTTCAGGATTCCCTCGTTGCTCTGTCCCTCGGCCGGCACGGATTAAGCGCTCCTCTCTCTCCCCTCCCGTCATTTCCCTCTGAGACTCCCTCGCCTCCTCCTCCTCCTCCTCCTCTTCCTCCTCCACCTACGAGCGCAGCGCGCGCGTTTACGTCCGCGCGCAGAGACGAGCACGTGCGCGTCCGGACGATTATTTCGCGCTTATTTCGGGTTTACGGCCGGCCGGAAGCAGAAGGCGCCGACCCGGACCGCCGTCCCGTGGCGTTCCTCTTCTTCTTGGCAGATGCCGCCGCACCGAGATCGCCGCGCATAAATCGCTAACGACGCGCGCTTTGTTACAGAGAGTGCCGCGCCTGGAGCCCGGCGTCGGCTCTGCTCTGTTCCGCTACTGCCGCCGCCTTTGATTTATCGCGCCAACGTGGACAATGCGAGAAATATTCCGGCGTGCCCCGCTTCGTAAATCATGCTTCTTCGGCAGTCCATGCACCGCGCAGCCCCATAGAGCGGAGGATCGTGCGGAATATCGCGGGCTCGGCTCCCTCCTCCGTCCCTCAAATCTACATGCATGTGACAGAGGGAGGGAAAGGGGGGAACAGATGAACGGGAGGAGATAGGCGACCGAATCGGGATCGGCGGCCGTAAATCACAGCGGAATCGCATTCGCGGATCGTCCCGTGCTCTCAACGTCGTCGGAACAGCGTATTAATTCTTTCTTTTTCTCTCTCTCTCTCTCTCTCTCTCTCTCTCTCTCTCTCGCTCTCTCTTCCCTCCGCGATTACGTGACATCGTGTGTTCCCTCGGGACTCTAAACGGGACGATGACGCTGTCGTAGATGCTGTAGATTTCCCTCCCTTCCTCCAGGAATTCCCGCAGCCACGCGCTTTATTATCTCGTCAGCTTGGCGCCGCGCGACGCCAGCGATTGATCGATTGATTGTATCGTCGACTTTTACTTTACGGCAAACCGGCGAAGTAGGTAAGCGTCGCCTCTTCGCTTCGCCGTTCTTCTTACCTGTCGTTCTCTTCTGTATAATCTTCTCCTCGATGAGCGCTCTCACGCTGGAGGACGCGGTCTGCAGAGGTGGCCCGATAACTTCCTTCTTCTCGCTCTTCTTGTTCTCCGCGTCCTGCAACACAACGATAAGAGATACCTTACTCGACGAGTCAAACGGAATGGACGAGCATCGCACCTGCGCGCGCGCACAAGTCCCTTGCGGGAGATTCGGGAGATGGGGATCTCGCCCGGTCAACGATCCAGGATCGCTCGCCCAACCCGACGGAAGAGAAAGAGAGAGAAAGAGAGACCAAGCTCTGGTGCTCTATCGCGAGCCTCGGTGAACCGACCTGTCGTTCGTCATCGCGAAGCGGTTATCGGAGCGTTAACCGATCGCGCTCTCGAGCACGCTCGAGCCGTTATTGGCCGCAGCGGGAGCCGGACGCTCGTCCAAGGCTCGCGGTCCGAGCGTGGATGGGGGAGTGGGGGAGGGGGAGGGGGGAGGGGGAGCTCGGGTGACGGGAGATATCCCGGATCGGGAGCTCGAACCGCGGGCAAATCGACGCGCGGGGGATACCAAGAGGAAGATGCACGCGCGCGGCATCTACAATGGCCAAGCGGGAGGGGAGGCCGGGAGGGGATGCACGCTAATCACTGAGTGAGGCTAATTGAGGCGCTCGTCGGATTATATCGTAATGGAATCTCTGCCGTGCGCGATACAGCATCTCGTGCATCCCGCGGAGGGCGCCCTCGCTTCTTCTCGCGATGAGAGGCAGAACTGGCGAAAGAACGCGGCGTTCTCGGCAACTTGTAGATCAGAGTTGGAGCGACGAGACAATGATTTCCCAATTATCGGAATTCCACATTTCACATTCGATTGTCATCGGATCCCCGAGTTGCAACTCCGAGTGCGCGATCATCTATTTATCATTAATAACGCGCGTCTTTCGCGCCTCTCGATACTCCAAGGAACTCTTAATGGCCCGGTATGGCTCTCCGGGGATTCCCCGAGCAGACGTAACGGAATCTTCTTTTATTCATTCGAGCCTTCCGCTCCTGCCGCGCAATATTGCAGTATCGATCATTCGACTAAGAAAACGATCGAAGGACGCATTGTCGCTAACGGCACAATAGCGCCCCGTTGTCACGGATTTATCACTGTCGCGTCGATTCATTATCATCCCCATGGTACACAGCCGCGCAAGATGGTTTCCTCGCGCGGTTCTTCCCCGCTCGGCGGCCAAAGCCTCCCTCCCGCGAGCCTGCCGCTCCGCAGCCCGCGTCCCCAGCGCGCCGAGCGCACAGCAATCCCCCAGAATCCGTGCAATCTTTTTCCCGGCGCGCTTGCGCGCGAGTTATATCACTTGGGGTTGAACCGCGGGTTACGTCACGGGCGTTGTTTGCGAGCGCAAGCGGGTCGTCCGCGGTGCGATCTCGCGATACGCCGGCCCGAGAGCGTTTCGGGACACGTTTACGATTAGCATACTAATAACATGGAAGCTGCCTGCATCGTGCATGCATCTCTCGCACCGGCGTCCCGCCTCGCCCTCGGCGATCGCGCGAGCAGCCTATCAGCCCGGATGCATACGTCATCATCGTCATCTTCGTCAAGCCTTAATGACCCGGTCGGTCGGTCGTCAATTTCGCGCGAGCCTCAATTTCCTATGCCGCGTACTTTGGTACGCACTGCGTAACGCAGCGCACGCACGCAGCGCAGCGTGGCCTCATGCATACGTACATATGCGTGCGTGTGTATATTATATATTACACGTATATATATATATATATATGTATATATATATATATATATATATATCTCACGCCTCTCACGAAATTGAACTCTGTCTTTGACGGAGCGTACACCGTTTCGCTCGCTTCATGAATATTGATCGGCGGCCGTTAATACGCGGAATTGATTGCGGAACATCCCGGACTCATCAATTCGATCCGTGTCGATTCCAGTTACCGGAGTTATAGCGCCGATCGCCGTTGTCCGCGATTGGACCCTCCTGGCCGATGCTCTTCTACGCGCCTTCTTCGGGGATGCAATCGCGGGGCGGCTGCGTGCTGTCCCGATCCGTCTCTGTTTAATTCTGAATTATAAACTCCGCGCTGCTTCCCGCACCGCCGCGCGGGCGAGGACGCACCCATTAATCAGCGCTCTCGTCCCGATTGGCTCGTATTCCTGTCAGCGCTCTGTTTTACGATCGCGCGGGCGATTCGCGTAATTTGGCGGAAGAAGCGCGCGGGATCGCAAAGACGCGATTAATGGACGGCGCCGTCCCGCGCGCCGCGGCAATCCACCCTCCCCTCCACCTACGATATTTCTTGTTCTTATCCCGCGCGGAGCCGCGCGCGGCATCAATCAATCGATAATCCATAGCGCCACGTATGTTCTCCGACAATTCCTCCCTGCGGACGATCAATCGCGCGTCGGCGCGTCAACTACTTACGGGAAATAAATCTGAAGCGCGTCGGCGCGGATTTATTGCCGGCGATTTATCGCGCGCCGCGCCCATCATTCGTCATTCGCGGCGGTACAATGTAATGAAAAACGGCAAAAATCCGCGACCCGCGCCGCCGAGAATGCAGCAAATCGCAATGCGCGGCGACCGACGAAGAAACGTCATCGTCCCCGTCCTCCACCAGTATGCCCCCTCCCTTCCCCTCCCTCCCTCCCTCCCGCGTTACGCGGGATTCGCAGCAGCTGCCACTTAACGAACCCGAACGTGCCCGCTAACTCCGTATGAACAACGACGAGCGCGGTTTCACGCTGAACGACGACGGCTTCCGCCGACTTTTCGTGCTTCCCCGTCCGTTCCCACCTACCCCCGAGCCACCCCCGTGCTTCATCTACGCGCACGATCGCGGGACATGCATTAATCCGGCCACGTGTGTCCCCGAATTCGGAGGACCACCGAGAGACTTTTCAATAATTCGCGTGATTCCATCCCCGTTGTGCACCCCCGATGCGCGGAGGGAAGGGACGGGAAAGGGAGCGCAGCGCCGCTGCGGGGTTGCGAACGGGGTTCCGCGGCGTCCCGTTGCTCTCGCCCTCTCGGGGGCACGGACGAGCGAAGGTGCGGAGAGAAGAGAAGAGACGAAAGGCGAGGGATGGAGAGGAAGGAGGGGTGGACACGTAGGCGCACGGGAAGCGGAGGCGTACCGCGGTGAAAACTCGGGTGCTCGAAACGAGTGCGGCGCCGTTGGAAGCCCCGATCGTAACCAGTCAGATTCAATCTGCATAATGGAGAAAGCTCCGAGACAATGTTTGCACGGGGCCCTCGTAGCGCGAGCTACGTTTTCCTCCACTCATTTCCTCCCCGTATTCTCTCTCGCTTTTTCTTTCGCCATCGAGTCGTCCTCCACTCGCTGCTCTTCTCTCGTTCTCTCTCTCTCTCTCTCTCTCTCGCTCTCTCTGCGATCAGCGTACTCGTCTGCGGATTGGTTCGGGGATCGGGTGGAACCAAAGAGCTCGTTAATGGGTTCATTTGGATTCGATCATCGCCTTACCTTTCCTATCCGCCGCTCTGCTCTATCCGCGTCTCCGTCGCGCGCTTTATCTCGCCGCCGCTCTGATTTACTCGCTCTCGTATCCTCGCCTCGTTTCAATCTTTACTCCATCGAGTCGTTACTCCGACGACCGGTCTCCTCCCATCCGCCGTCGCTTATGTAACGATGAATAAGGGGGATAAGAAGAGGGACAGCCGGGTCAGATCATTCGGGCGGACGGTGGTCCTGTGACGCGGTCGTTAAAAGTGCCGATTGGAAAATTAATTCGACGTGTCCGTCGGGATCGCGCGCGAATCCGGAACAATCGAGCGGGGAGGGGGAGGGGGGAGGGGAGAGGGGAGAGGGGGCCGATTGCGCGCGTGACGAATCGGAAACAAATTGTTGGATACTTAAACACGGTAATGGACGTTATTATCCGAGAGAGCGCCCGTTCCCAGGGAGAAAGAGAGTGAAAGAGAGAAAAAGAGAAAGGGAGGAGAGAGGGAAAGATGGACGGAGAGAGGGCGCCTTTGAAATCTGCTAACACGACTTTACTTTTATATTGAATTACGTATGTCGGTCCCTTCTTTTTTCTTTCCGGCGCAGTTCGCAAACTTTCGCATTTTCTTGCGATCGCTTGCGGTATAAAGCAGCGCGGCGGATCGGGGGAAAAAGTTCCGATTTATGCGGCGGCGATTCAATACGTCGATTATAATTCTCCTTACTTTTCGTCTTGCCTTTTAACGTCCCGCGACCAGACCGGTTTATTCCCAGCCGTTCCACCCAGCGCCACTTACGTCATCGTCTTTCAATCGCAGAATAAAGAACATCCCCGGCCCGCCATTCGCCGCTGCCGGGACCGAGCGGCGAGAAAGGGGAAACTTTCTTCTCCGAGCGGAGGGGGCGGCGGGAGTCCTCGGCGCTTTTCTAAACGACGCAGCCTTCGTTAAGGCGTTTTTAATCAGTGGGGGAGGGAGCATTACGAGGAAGGGAGTGCGAGTGGAATCGCTGATCTTTTTATCTCAGCGGCTGCAACAATACCGGCCCGGTATCCCCTGGCCTTATTAAGGACAGTGCCGTTTGTATCCTCCTCCATTCAGAGATGGGGAGAACGGAAGGGTGAGAGTAAAGCGCGCTGATCTCCGGAGGTGATCTCCGCACTCTTACATCACCTTCCGCCCCTCCCTGCAGCCTCGCCGCGGCCGATTATCACCTCGAGAGCCGCTCTCCTCGCGGAGAACATCGAGGCGGTGGCGGCGGCTTGATGAGATTTTCATAGAAACGCCGGTTGATTATTCGGATGCAACTCGCGCGGGCGCGAGTTCGCGCGATTGCGAATTCATATGGTGATGCGGCCGTCGGCGTGCCATAACTTTGGCGCTACCGCGCCGGAGATTTTCTCGAACATTAAAGTTTACGCGCCGAAAATGAAGTTTTGACGACGACGACGACGACGACGACGACGACGACGACGACGACGATGACGACGACGCTAGCTCGCTCGCTAGCACACAAATGAAGCAAGTCCCCGCGCGCGAGATGAGTTGCACACCTCGTTCCAAAGGAATCGTTATGACAGGAAGCGCAGCGTGCGACTCTACCTTGCACCCTCCAAAAGTTGCAGGTTTGAGAATCGTTTTCTCATCGTGAGTGAGCACCGATCGAGGGGGTTCCCCGTCGCGACGTATATTCGGTTTCGACGTCGATATTATCCGGATGGCCACGTGTCTCGATCGCGCTTCGCGATCGCTGCGTGCAAGGTAAATTACAAGATGAAACATTATCGGGATATTCCAGGAGGCTAAGCCCAAAGTTCTTGATCAAATTCTGATCTCCGCGAGCCCCCATAAGTCCGCATGAACGAAGGAACGAAGGGGCGAAAGAAAAACGCTCCCCCGTGAACGTTGCCCCCCATCAAAAATGGAATTTACCTTCTTGAAGTAACCGCCGTGCAGCCTCATGTGGCCATTGAGGGCCGGTATGTTTTTAAATTTTCGATGGCACAGATTGCACTCCACCGGTTTCGGCTCCGCTTGGGGCTTCGTGGTCGCGACCGTGCCAGGAGACGATGTGTTTCCTGGGGACGGGCTACCCTTGCCCACGTTCCCGCTTCCGGGTGAGCCGACTTGCTGTTGCTGCTGTTGCTGCTGCTGTTGCTGCGCCTGTTGCTGCGCCTGCTGCTGTTGCTGCTGAAAGCAATGAACGGGCTTGCTTAGCGAGCTGCCTCGCGGAAATATTCGCTGTCATTCGCACATGCGCGTATGTACATTTCTTAAACTCCGCGTCAACGTTCGCGGTATCGAGATATATCCAACACTTTCCAAGAACTGCTCTAAGAAGCGTGGAGAACTTTCCCCCCTCCAAAGAGGTTTCATCGCAATACAATCGCAAGCGAGGGGATATAACCACCGTGATTCAACATCGAGAATTAACAGGCCCGAATGATCAGACGGCAGCAGGCGTATCGTGTATCTAATTGGGGAAGCTTTCATTGATTCCTGCGGGAGCGCGGTGTGTTTATGAAATCTTCGCAACGTAATGAGCCCGATGTGATGCTGTATACGTAATGAATCCGCGTAGAAGACCGAGAATAAACTGAATAAAGGAAAGACTGCTCCAATGGCCCTTCTTCCTCACGGCATTAATGTCCCTTTCTCCGAGCCACGGAGGGGATTTCCCCGGCAGCGGGGAAAATATCAGGGGATGCGCGATCTTTCGATCGTTGCCGCGTCTCGTCTCTTCCGCGGAATTTCCGCAGCGCGCGTAATACCGATATGACTGCGTAGTACGTGCAAGTTGCCTCTCCTCTCTTCTCTCTTTCTCTCTCTCTCTCTCTCTCTCTCTTTCTGACTGCCGATTAAGCTCCTTCGAGGACCGAGAATCGTCCCTCTTCCGCCTGCTTCGCGGCCTCGCGGAAACTCCGCAACTTTGTAAGCGCGTAAGAGGGAGAATTGCTAACTACAGATCGAGAACGTTGCTGCATGCTCGCTGCACAATTTGCATCCCTCCGAAACGATACGAGGATCGTCCGGGGAGGCGAGATAGGGCGAAGGACGGTTGCATTATAACGCATTATAACTTTGCTTTTGTGTTTTAGCGCGGTACTCCACCTGCCCGCCCCCCGCCCCAACCCCGTTGCCGATCCGGGTATCGCGCGCTTACCGGCGGAGCTGTACGACGAAAACGCGCTCGTTCGTGGCTGCTGGATCGCTTGCTGGATCATTCGCAAGGCGTTTTGGCTTTGGATGCAAGCGCTCGGCGTTTCCGCTTGTCTTTCGCCGCTTGTTAATTTCCATGCTCCGAGCGTTATCGATGCGGTTGCCGATGCGGAGACACGTGGTATTCGAGCGTGCATTCGCCGCGCGTAAATAGCTCGAGACGACGGATTCCGGATTAGCGCGCGTTAACTCGTGCACGCGCGTTAACGATGAGCCTGCGTTTCCATTCGCCGCGTAATTTCCTCGAGGATTGCATCGCTCACGCGCCGCGCTTCGCCAGCGGAAGCTCCGCGCGGAATATCGCGGCTTAGTTTCGCCCGCTTTCGCGGTGTGCAAAACTCCTGTCGCGTGTAAGTTGGTGAATTGCTGCTGCGAGAAGAGCAAAGTTGCCTCCTCTTCCATCAAGCATCCCGGAAGAGTCGAAGATTCTCAGCTCACTCGTAAGCTTACACATTCGACGTTGCCGCGGCGCGCGGCATGCCTGGATAAGAGCTTTGAAAATTTAATAAATGTAAGTGGATCCCCGATAGCCGATATCCTGCGTGGGGCACTTAAAAGATCGCGCGTTTAAAGCGCGCGGCGGATATCGGCGAATCGTTGGCTTTAATGGGAAAATTTCGAGGCGGAATTCACCTCTCGTACACTCGTCGTGATTCGAGTCTCGTTCCGATAGAAAAAGGGAAAGAAAAAAAAAGAAAGAAAAAAGATAGAAAAAGGAAACAGGCCGCCCGACGCGCAGGCATCGTTGCGGATGAATCTCGAAGCGCGCATGCCGTTCCCCAACGGCAATCCTGATGACTCGAGTAACATTTCGAGTTATCGGAGCAACGAGCGACGAGAGTCGACAACACGGATCGATGCCGACGTCGCGATTCCCGTCCCCGTCATTCGGACTCGTTCAACGGCGCAGGATTAATTGGCGGATCCGCCGGTTTCATTTTCGGCACGAAAAACGCCCGCTCGCATGCAAATCCGCTTGCCCTCCTCTTGATTTGCAAGCGGAGCCACACGTGGTCGCACGTGCGTCCTACGTGAGAGGCATTTCGGCGAAGCGGACGAGCAAGAAGCCACGTACGCGCCTCTCCGTGACTGCTCTCCTCTCCGTTTCTCGATTTCCCTCTCCCCTCCCCCCCACCCCCCACCCCCCGATAATAACGGAGGATTACTCGCTACGAGGATTATCTTTTGAGCCCTCCTCAAAGTGATTCGTCTGCTCTTACACGGCGCGGATCTTCTAAATGGGATTTATCGTCGCCATTAAAAATCCCGAGGCGGAGATGCCGCTGATTTACACCGGCCCGTTTCTAATTTTAGCGCGAGTTGGGAACCGTCGCGCGATCGATACGTTATTTCTCGAGTATATCCTTTATAAAAAGACCGTCTCCGCAAGGTATCCTCACTGCGCGGAGAGAAAGAGAGAGAGAGAGGGAGAGGGGGGGGGGGAGGGGAGGGCGGGGGGAGAGAAATTTTACAGAAAAGTTTTCATAAGGAATTATGAAACTTCATAGACAGACACGCCCCGTTTCTCACATCTCTCATCAACCTCTGCCTCCCCCTGCCTTCCTCTCCTGGATATCGCGAACTTCATACGGAGCGTCCCTTAACAGCCTTGTTACGATCAAATGGGAGGGCTATTTTTAGCACGAGCGCGCCGCAAGGAAAGAAAGGAGCCGGCAAAAGCGGGGGGAGGGGGGCGAAGGGGAGGCGTCCTCATAAAAGCTGATCACCCGCGGCACGGGCCGCGTAATTCCGCGAGAAGGAAACGCGCGAGCGAGACGCCGGTAATCAGAGACGCCGGCTGACTGATTGATCGCGCGTGTTTTCAGCGCGGCTCGCGTATCCGCGGAAAGACGGATACGGGTTTATTCCGCACGCGTCCTGACGCGTACCGGTCGGTCGGTCATGGAAAAACGTCGAATTGCAAAAAGGCTTTTGACACGCGAAAATGGATGTAGAGATGAGAGAGCGGCGAATGATCGGCGTCGCGACGCGCGGAAAAACTAGACGCGCCAAAAAGGACGCGAAGTGAAAAGCGCACGTAGGCGCGCGCGCGCGCGTGTGCGCGCCGGCTTGATTATTTAACGGCTCTAATGGATCATGCGTGCCGTCCGCGCGGGGAAAGCTCGCGAAAATACGTGTGCATTATTAAATTCCTCATCGTTTGCGTAATACATGTAACGTTGCGTAATGGCCGTCCCGGGCCGGCTTGCGGCGACCAAATGTCGAGCGTTAAGCCTCCTCGCGCTTACGCGAGAGGAGCGTCAAGGGTCAGGCGTTAACCCGGCAAACCCTTGCGAAGCTGAAGATACCCGATGAGGTTGGATTCGCGCAGTCGAACTCGATCATTTTCCTCCCCCTTCCCATCGCGTGAGAAGCGCGAATCGTAATCCATGTCGCGGTTCGCGACGATGAGTTTGACTTAAAACTGAGATTTGCGCCGATAAAATCGCCTTAATTCGCCGGCGTAGCGATCACGCGATCTTCTCGGCGCCTCGTCGCGGAGCGGGACCGCGCCTGGATAGATCGCTCGATAGCTCGATCGATCTCGRGCGAYCCCMCCCCGCCTCCCCCCCCCTCCCCCCGTCCCTACGACACTCCGCGCTCGCATCTTTCGCATCGTGGCGAGCGCTCTGCTCGACCGCGGCAGATACCTCATCAATTTCTGCAAACAATCTTCGATCCTGATGAGATCCTGAATATCGTTCCGCAGCGAGCCCGAGGAGCACCCGAGCATCCTCTCGTCCCGCGCTGGAACGAGGCAACGCGTCTATTCGCCGAGATATCCTCTGACACAAACGAAACTCGAAAAATGGAGAAACATGAAATCCGATATCCATGGCAAAGTTGATAAAAAGCGAGAAAGAGATAGAGATAGAGAGATAGAAGGGGGAGAGAAAGAGAAGCATAAATTAAAAAACGTATATCGAAAAATATCCTCTTTTATCGGATAAAGTGTCCTCCGGAAATATCGATTGCTATTAAATCCACGATACTTGCTGGCAATTTCCAATAATAGACATCGACCATGTTTCATGCGTAACTACATCCATCCCTTCCCCGATTTCAGCAGGAATTCCTCCCGTCGAAATCGACGCGACGAGGAACGACAAATCTCTCTGGAAAAATCTCTCGGCGACCTCGCGTCTCCTTCGCGCTGAATGGCGCGACTCAAGTCCCTCGGAATTAACGCGAAGACGCGCCGTGCGCCCTTCGCGTTCGCCATCAGCTTGGACGGTCTCGCTGGCGGATAGCTACGCGATTGTCCCGAACGTCGCGACGCTCTTCTCCTTCTGCGCGAGGAGGAATCGCGCTGTTCCCTCGATCTTCGGGTACGGAGCGAAATTACAGGCCGTTTCCGAATCGGTGGTCCGCGCAGCGGGCGGAAATTCGAGGGAGGATCACCCCATCGTCTCCGTTTTCTTCGTCGCCGGCGACGCTGCCGGTTCGAGCTTCAAGCTTTGATTGAAGCTTGACACGACGCGGAAGACCACTCGCCATTGTCGACTTGTTACATTTTGCGTTGGGAAGACGCGCGGATCAGTGATCGCGATACCGTTCCGAGCGCGGGGCGACCACAAAGAAAGAGAGAGAGAGAGAGAGAGAGAGAGAGAGAGAGCGATCGGAGCGAGAGCATCGGAGACGGAAGTGGATGGCTCGTTACTAGCGCGGCTTCAGCCGGTATCTTGACTGGTCCTGGCATGTATGATTAAATTAGAACAATGCCGGCATAACTTGCCTGGTGCGCGTTCGTCTACCGCTTCCCCCCTCCCCGGCCCCCGCCCCGCCCCCCCCCTCACCACGCGCGCCGATGGTGTGTAGTCTCTCTGCTCTGGTTTACCGCTCGACGGCAGAAACGACGCCAGTAGTTGAGGAACTCGCCCTCGCCCGCTTCTCCCCTCCCCCCTCTATCTCCATCGCCATATCCTCCTCCTCCTCCCACCTCCTCCCCCTCCCCCTCCTCTCCTCGTAGGTAGCTTTGCTCGTTCTCCTCCGTTTCTTCCTCCGTTTATCCGCCGTCGTCGATTAGGCGGTGCCCTGCTTGTAATCCCGCGGCAATCCGGCAATTTTACGGCGCGGCGTGTACACGTGGCGCGACGACAATGCGAATTCAGGGCCAACGTCGGGTTTAATCGCTTCCGCGCGGTCCGCTCTTCCGGGGAGATTGCGCTTCCGAGCGCGTTAACCCCTTCGCGCCTAATGGATTATGCACGCTAGTCGTCAGTCGGGGAGAAACGGCTGAGTGACATCGCGGAATTTCGGGGGAGCTTTCATCGCGAGACCGTGAGGCGAAGAGTCCCGCTCCGCGCGCGAAACGGAATCCCGTTACTTCTCTTGGTATCTCCCTTCCCTCCCCCCGCCAACCGTAGAAGAGAACAGACGCACCCGTGCGTTTCCGCGTGGTGTCTCCCGCGGAATCTTCATCTCTCGCTGCGGAAGCAGTGCGCGCCGAGTTCCTCCGTCTCATTGAAAAATGCAATATCAGGATCGGGAGAATCAGGCCTCGCCCGCGGTTTCATCGTGCAACGAGATAACGAAACAGCCTGATGAAACAGCGAGCGCGGAAAGGAAGTCCGTGACCCGGTTCCGGGGAACTTGTCTAAACACGGCGGTGTTCCGAAAAGATCTTTTAATTGGACGAAATTGCGAATGGAAAGGCAGAGCAAAGATAAATATCGGAGGTCGCGAGGCAGGAGTCGGCGAGATGGAGCAGGTCGAAAATGAAAATTTGCTCGACGTCGTTTGCTTGACAAATTCGTGTCTCCTACAGTGGCAATTACCGTAATGGAAGTGACGATCCGGGAGAAGGATCAATGCGTAACAATGCTATTGTTTTGTTTCTGCTTTATCTCCTTACGTTCTTTCTCTTTCTCTCTCTCTCTCTCTCTCTGTCTACGAATGTCGGAGATTCGCGTGAGTTGAAGTTGCAGTTTCGCGGATCGAACGTGTTCTCACTTATCCGTCCACCTCGTGCGATTAGAGGCTCGAGCAGATTAAAAGCGTTTAATCACATAGCAGAATATCGTGAAAGCTTCCCGCCGCAGCCAGGCTGCAGGCCCACGTATTCCCGTCATTCCCTCAACGCTTTCAAGTAAATCTGCGCGATCGAAAAGCGACACTTGTCGCGCGTTTGTATTTCAATACGCGAGTATATCCGTGTATATCCGTCTCGTCCGATTAAAGGACGTCCTCGGGCGTATTCAGATTCAACTGCCGCGACTCTTGGCGCTATTATGCGCGAGCGTGGAAAGCCAGCGGAACTTGCGAAAGTATTTCATTCCCCGGATGGAGGCTCCCCCGCCCCCTCCCCGGCGCGATCTATTAAAATCTCCGGCGGATTTTTCGGTCAACCCCTTCGAGAGCAAGCTGGCTCGCCTCGGGGAGAGAGGAAGGGGCTCGGCCAAGGTGAAATCTGGCGCGACCTTCGCGGAAGTTCATATCAATCCTGCAGTTATTCGAGAAGTGTCGCGACGCGACTTCCAGAAACGGCTATCGGAAAGCGGAAAGTCAGATCGGGTCATTGCTGACGTTGCAAACCGCAGACGGCTCGAATGACGAATCTTGACGAAGCGCGAGAGCGCTTCCGTTCCCGCTTTTCGAAGGAAACGCCCGTCGCTCGAAGCGCCATTGATTTAATCGCGATGCATGAAATCGTAAGAAGGTAATGTGTACCGCCGGCAAAAATTATGCTCGTAGCCCTTTCTCGCGTTTGAAAAAACATATTACGTCGAGCGATGGCGTCGGAGCGGACGCGGAGCGGCTGGAAGCTCATTATGCGCGCTATACTATTAACCTATTCCCTTTGAATTCCCGGGCCGCGGCAAGAAGTGCGCGCGGGATTTTATTTCCGCAAAATCGGTGAATAAGGATCGCGAGATCCTATAGAAAAAGCACGCGGCAAGGCGAGCGCGTGCCCCGGTTATATGCGCTGCCGCTCGCGAGCAAATACGCACAGCTGCTACTGCCGCCCGCCATAATCATCGCGCAATATAGAAAGCGTGTGCAAGGGCTTTGAGAGCCACCGTCGACATCTATAAAACATGAAACTCGGCGGAAAACAAGGAGGCAAGACAAAAAAAGCTCAGCCGGAAAACTCATTTCCATCGATCCTGCCTATTTAATATTCACCGGACTAATATTTGCCCCGCGTCAGAGAGAAGCAACCTGCAGATGCGAACGTAATTACGGATAACGTTGTATGCATAAAGAAACAGAGAGCAAGAGAGAGAGAGAGAGA
>JAHMML010000004.1:1142621-1212287 GCA_020341155.1 Eciton burchellii
AGAGAGAGAGAGAGAGAGAGAGAGAGAGAGAGAGAGAGAGAGAGAGAGAGAGAGAGAGAGAAAGAGGGGGAGGAAAGAAGTATGGAAACGCGGCACTTTGCCTTCCGCCACCGACCCCCTTTGTGTTTTTTTTATCGGTATAATCGCGTTACGCTTCGCAATTACGCATCGCGCGTGATTTATTAGGGCTTTATTTAGCATCGCGCGCGCCCTCGAGAGATAGAGAGAGAGAGAGAGAGAGAGAGAGAGAGCGGATGACGCGAATATTCGCCAGTGAAAAAGCCAGAGAGAAAAGCCCCGAATACGAAGGCGCCTTCGCGCGCGTATCCCCCTCGGGGCGACCCGGTATAACCGTGGACGCTGCTCTCCCGCGAGAGACGCGAACGCGAGGATGGAAGGGCGACGGAGCATAATTTGGCGTAGGTAACGCATAACTCCGCTCCGTATCTGCCTGTCAGATAAGGCACGCCTCGTCGTATTCGGGTCGACAGTGGATGCAGAATTCGCCCGCTTCGTGGAGATGGGATTCTGTATCTGCCCCTCCATCACCATCTCCGCTCCTCGCGCGTACTCTCGGCTTCCCCCCTTCTCTCTCTCTCTCTCTCTCTCTCTCTCTCTCTCTCTCTCTCTCTCTCTCTCTCTTTCTCTCTCTCTCTCTCTCTACCCGCGTTGCCTCTCTCGCGGCCTCTCTCCCGAGCATGCTCCCGATGCTCATCGATATGCCGTTGCTCATGCCGCTGGCGTACAGAGCAACCCGCCTCCCCGCCGCCGCCCCCTCCTCCCCCTCCTCCTCCCCCCGCTATAAAATCATACGTACACGTCCGATCGACGCGCGTCGAGTATGATTAATTCGCGCACGGAGTTAACTCCCGTCGCGGATAAGCGTCGGGAGATCGAGAGCGTGGCTGGGCGCGCGCACGCGATTGGCTCTCGTCCGGCCGGGTCGTAAAAATTCGGCGGCCAGCCGCGGCCAGCCGCGGGCGAAGGCGCGGCGGTTTCGCGGATCGGAGATCGCGTCCTACCCTCCGCTCGTCCAGCGACGCGCGCAAGCGGATTCTGCGGCGGGAGTTTCACGCGCGTGAAATTCAGAGGGACTGCCGCCCCGCCCCTCCTCCCGACTCCTCTCCCCTCCTCCAGGGGATGCGGAGCGCGCCTGCCTCTCTTTGCCATCTCCCGGTGGTAATATTTTACAAACGCCGTTGCGCGCAGATGCGACCGGTTCGCGCGCCTGTGCGTCATAAAAATCGCAGATTGCGTCCTTTTGCCGCGGCACGCCGCGACGCTGCGCGCACGTAGCGCGGGGGAGAGAATTTTAACGCGCGCGGACAATTTCTTGGGCGGGAGATGGAGAGCCGCGCGCGTTTCATCCAGCAATAAATTTTACTCCGCGCGCGCAAACGCGCGCGATGCGGGGGATTCTGCAAATATTATCGCGCTCGCGCGCTCGGGAGAGCGTCACGAGATATCGATTGCGACATGCGGGCCGTGAGTAAGCGAAAGGGTTGATTTCCGCTGAAAAATTACCAGCCTCGTTGCTACGGCCGCGCGTGTTTTCCGCGCTGTAAAAAGCGACGGCGGATCGAGATACGCGCGCGGAAAATGTTACGGAATAAAATCGTCCCTGTGTCGGAAGTACGTTCGCGCTCGCGCCGTTAATAATAGCGCCGGTACGCCCGTCGTTACCCCCGATCGATGTCGAAACGCATCACGGCTGATAAATATGCAGGCTGTCGTTTCTCGGATTATCGTAATCTTCGCGTGCGCGAGAACGGAAAAGTATTAAACCCTCATTCGGTATTATATTAAACGCGAGATCTGTCGGATTCAAAAGAGTATTACGCATTATCCGTTTGCGCGTATGTGTGAGCGCACGCGTACATGCGTGCGTGGAGCTGGCGTAGTCGCGTCAAAAAGCGGCCGATGCGCGCGCGTTAAGGATCGCGCGCATTTCGTCGCGTTAATGATAATTGATAACGGCTTTCGAAACCTCGTCCGCAAGCAATGCCGGAAAATAATTAAATTACAATTAACGAGTTCATTTCGTGCCGAATGTAATGATTGCCGCACCAACAGCGAAGCTTGCCCCGCAATTTCTCTTCCCCTTCTCTCCCTCATTCTCATTTTCTCTGCATTAACTGCCGGTATTGTCCACCGGCCCCTGTCGCGAAATTGCATCGAGGCCTAATAATTGCATATTTGCATAATTAATTCTAAGCTTACGGGCTCGATCCTCCTCGGTGGCGTTATCGCGTTTATCGCGACAATCTTGCGGCTCGAGACGAGCCGACTCGAGTCTCGCGGAATCCTACAATGTCGTCTGAAATGACCTTTCATTCCTACGTCTTTTTCGACTTTTGCCGTTATCGCATTATATTCCCCCTCACACGATTCGTTAATCCTCGCACGTTCCGTGTGAAAGAAAAGAAAGCAGAGGAAAACATCCCGCTATTGGGAGATGCGTAACGCCCGAGTTACGCGTTCTTTCGATGCAGTTCCGGAGGCGCCGATCCCTTCGAGCAGCTCGTCTCTTGACGTCAGCGTTACGGAGATATCGCTCCCAATTTTTCCTCGTCCCACGCACGACGTGGCCCATTTGTCCATGAAGACAAAGCGCAGCGGGCAAATCAGCCGTGCCATTTTGTCCAGCGATACCGCAAATTACCTGGAGGGAAAATCGATACAGATAATCCGGCGAATAGTGCTGCGAGTACTGATGATGCTGGCTGCTCTGGTACTGATGGAGATGTGTGTAATATGGCTGCCGCTGTTGATAGAGCGGCTGCTGCTGCTGCTGTTGTTGTTGCTGGTGATGATAGTGCTGATGATGATATTGCTGCTGCTGCTGCTGCTGTTGCTGCTGTTGTTGCTGGTGTTGATGATGATGGTCATGATGCTGCTGCTGCTGCTGCTGCTGCTGCTGTTGCTGTTGCTCACGATGATGATGATGATGATGATGATGATGATGGTCCCAGCCATTATTGTATCCATCCATATCACACGCGGAATCACGCTTCACCGGCTCGACGCGACGCAAAAAACGAAACGGCACACATATCAATCATCTATCGATAGAACGCGAGCGTGGTCGGAATCGCGTTGTCTCTCGGTATTAGAGCAGTAAAGCGCGATAGCGACTCTAATGGCGGCCGGGGAGGTCGCAGACTCGCGAAATTAGATCGGATCTCTCAGAGGCCAGCCAGACCGGATTAACTATCATTAATCATCTCGATATCTCGGGCTCGAATCGGACGGAGGATCATCGAGCAACGGAGGTGAAATCTCAATCGGGATTCTCGAATCCGAAGCGTCCGAATAAACGGAACGAGCCTGCAAGCGAGGAAATGGACCAGTTTCAGGACGTTTCGGCTCCTCGAGATCGAAGATTCGTCGAATTCAGAGAAACACCGCGAGGAACGAGGTGGCCCGCACTTCCGGTGTGACTATTACCCGTTATAATCGCGCTCTAGTCTGATGACAAGAGGCCAACTAACTCGCCGAATTCACGAAATCGCGACCAGCGAGCCGCTGGTGGTCTTCCCTCCCCACTACGCCGTCTTCGACGACTGCGATTTTATTATTCCTCCTTTACGTGCCCTCGTGCAGTCCTCCTCTTCCCGTTCGCGCCGGACCGGTCGGTCCCGCGAGTTTTTGTTCTCGCAGGGGGTCGCTGGGAAAAGCCGGCGCGCATCAGGAAGAAAAGGGGTTACCAACACGAGTTGCCGCTACTTCCTTTTCCTCGTGGTACACGTCCTCGCATCGCGGCTCATCCTCCCCGCTCGCGGAATTCGCGTGCCGGATTGGATCGTCGAGCCGAACGGCCGAACGAGGATCGACCATGAGTCGATCCGGATAACTTTTAAATCGCTGCCACGACGAGCGGCACCCGGAAATTTCGCGGGAATATAAGGAACCGCCGAGGGATTAATAATCGTGTTTACGCACGCGACCGTTCGCTCGACCATGAAACCATGAAACCATCTCAGACGACGTATCGCTGACATATCGGAATCAAAGAAGCACGAAATGTATTCGCGTGGCAAATTCAACTCGCGGATATCGCTTTCGAGGGGAATCGTACGCATCGGAAAACCAGATGAAGACCATGAAGCTGCGTATAGCCTGCGTCGCTGGGCGGGAGGTATTTTACTTGCCGTGGAACTTGGGAGATATTGAACAAACAGAATTTCGAAACGCAGGTTTCCAATTTTTCGCGGAAACGGTTCGGTGCCCCGGGCACCGAAAGGAGGAGAATCGCGAAATGAGTCCCGCTGATCGGAAGAAGCGGAGACTCGAGGCAAGTGAGATCGGCGCCTGTTATTTGTCTTTCGACAGATTCGCGGCATCCACCGCATGAACGTTACACGCATGCAACAATATCTCTTCCTCTGCTACCGATGTTTTCAGTTTCTTTCCATTCAACCCTGCGAACCCGGCGGTGCTTGCTTCATGCGTAAACAGGTTATTCGGGGGATAGTAATCGGGGTTGATGTCCGATGGGGATCGTTGTTGGAAAGAGTTAAAAGGAGGGTAAAGGAGGGGGGACCAAAGGGATGAAACGGGGGATTCCGGACCGACGGACCTCTTCGTCAAGTTCAAAGACGCGCAGATCTAATAACGTCCCCGTGAAATATTCGCAATCGCGGAAATAATTGGGCTCATAGAATTCCGGCGGGAACGACAAGAAGATCTCCGAATCTTATCGCGAGTCCTCTCGTGCGCGAGAAGGAAGGAGATATTAATTGTAACCGTGCCCGAGAGTGGTTTACTTCAAGGTAGCAACACGTGCGATGCGCCAGACAACGCAAGTCAAGAGCAATATTGTTATTTCATTAAATACGTGGGAAAAAAATATATCAACTGTAATTTATAATGAAACATCAATGTGGCTTGCAAAAACATCGCGCACAAGCTATCGATGATAAAATCGCTCGACGAACAGCGACGAGAAGCATTTAGTTAATTGTCGCGAACGTTGCGATTATTAATTTTCTTAACGTCACTACGCTAACGCTACGATTACGATAGAAGCGCTCTGGACTTTGTGTTAATCGACCGTTGACCGGCGCGGATTCGTACGCAAACGAGCTAGCAATGATCATCGAAAGACGCGGCATTCAAGGAGCTGACGTCAGCGTCCTCGAGCGGAGTTCATGTCGATCGGCTTCGGCACGTGACGCGCGCTCAAAGACGCACGAGGAAGCTCGCAATCGCGGCTACAGCATTGGCAGGCAGAACTGAATGGGTTTCGCACTCAAAGAAGCGGAAGTCGCGTAGCATGCGCGAGTGCTCAAGAAAACGGAAACGAAAAATCCAAAGCTCTCAAAGTTCGAGAGGACTCGCGAGCGCGCGATCCTCCAGCACGAGCAAGATTGAAAATCGTCAAGTACGACACATGAGCACGCTCCCTCTCTCTCTCTCTCTCTCTCTCTCTCTCTCTCGTTTTTTCTCGCCTCTGGTCGTCGAAAAGCGAATGAAGTGAGACGCGCGCGCGATTACCGGCGACAGAAACACGCGTGAGACGCACGTAACGAAGCGCGTGATCAAAATGATGAAAACCTTCCGATAGCGGCGACATTGACGAATAATCCACGCGAGATAATATGGAAAGATCACTTCACACGTAACGACGTAACGTCCGATAAATACATCGTAAGAACAGTTACGCTTTCTCGCGACTCGTTGCGCGTCTGTTCCTCGTTTGATTAGCGCGTGATAAATTATATGGATAAATTTAACGGGGTCGTTTTACGCGCGACGACGAACATGCTCGCGCAATAGGGGCGTAATTATCTCAGAAAGAGATGCATCACGTACGATAAATCGCAGCCACAACGTACACTCGACGCAACGACGCGCGATCCGGCGTGGCGACGATATTCTTTCTGCGAAAGCGCGAAAGCATTAACAACGAACGGTGAAACGGCGGGACGATTAAACAGCGCGTCGCGACGGCTATTCTTGCCCGGCCGAAGGGGGTAGTATGCCAATTAAATGCCTCGCGCAACCCCCGATACCGCGTCCCTCACCGACACGAAAACGGAGAAAGGCCGACGATCCCGGCGCCACCCGCGATCGTAATTTCTCGGCGCCCCTTTGTACCGCGTGACGTGACGTCATTAGCCGGATCGCGAATCATTGCGGTCTCTTTCTCTCTAGCTTTGTCGCGCGCGTGTCTCCCCGGCCTTTTCCCTGCAAGCGCGAGCTTGCAATTTTCCTCACTTTTCCGTCAGCTAATTAAGGCCGCACAGACTTCCCCGCCGCGGCTTCGATCCCGCGTGAACTCTCCCGCGGAACGCAATCGATTTCCTTACCCTCGTCAACCCCGAGTCGAGTTCGATTTCTGAAGGCCGCGCGAGTTGACGCGGGAAGCCCGTCGAATTTTCTTCGCGACAACTTGCCGACAAGTGGCAAATATCGCGAACGTACCGCGTCCGCCGTAACGCGACGTGTTTAATCAAGAGCGAGTAACGTTACGTCGTCGAGGTATTTACGTCGTCGAGGCGATTCTATTTGTTAGAAATCGAGCGCGACTCGATGCAACTTTTAGAGCAAGAAACGTCGCTCGCTCGAGCGAGCCGAAGGCTTGGCCGGCGTTCGACTCTTAATTTCAAATTGTAAATGCCTAACACGTTGATTGCTCTGCCCCGCTGGCCGCGTAGTCTCGCGGTTGCCATTAATGCTTTGGACGGTCGCAGCGCGCGGCTGCAATTGACGTTAAATCAATGTGCTTTCCGGCGCGCGGGAATTCACGTCAGTTTTACGGTGTCAAACGCGCCGCGGCGGCGCGTTTTGTTTTTTGTTTTGCTCTTGTTTGGTTCTCCTCTGTCGGCGGGGGCCCTTAAATAAATTTTTCATCGCGAATCAACGGAGCTTACGGCCGGGTCCGCGGCCGATCACGGTATCGGAGGGGAGGAGCCTGGGCGTGAATAACGAGGTTTGTATTTACGCGTAACGGCGGAGGCAACACGCACACGGGGCCGCGCGATTCGGCCGAAATTGGAAAACCGCTCGGGCGTTCCGCGAGGAAATGAACCCGCCTTTGTCGCGCCAAATGCGACGTTAAAAACTATCAAAATTAAACCAAAGCAGAAAGAGGAGCAAGGGGGGCAGAGGGGGGGAAAGGGAGAGCAAACGTCAAACGCGGGACACGCGGTGTGCCTTAATGCGTCGCGCGCGCGATAATCCGTGGGCGTTACGCTTCGCTTCGCGATACGCGTCGATACGCGTAGGAAACACAGAGCGAACAGATTAAAGGGGCCCTTTGTGCGATCGTGCGCGCGCGCGCGCCAGCGCCAGCGCGTGTATGCGCGCGCGTACATGAATTCGGAATGGAGATAATTACGCGCGCGAGTTTGTAACGAGTCCATAAAGCGGTAGAATTGGTCGAACTTATTGATCGAGCGTGCGTGCGTGCGTGCGTGTGTGCGTGCGCGCGCGTCCGCTTTTTATATGCCGCCGCCGACGCCGCCCCCTCCCGCTCCACGCTAGCGCGTTCTTCCTCTCTCTCTCTCTCTCTCTCGGTCTCCGTTGTTAATTCCACTTTGAATAAATATAAATTCGCGTTAACCAGCGCGCGCTGGGACGCCTTTTTATTTCCGCGGCAACCTCCTCGACGCGAGCGCGAGCGTGGGAGGGAACGTAATTAACCGTTGACAATTCCGCGGCAGGATCGCTCTCGTTAGGCAAAGAGCGCGGCCTCTCTTTTTCTCTCTCTCTCTCTCTCTCCAGCTCTCGCGCGCGAGCGCGAAATCCGCGTAATCGCGAGGGATCGCGGCGACGAAGCGGCGACAGGTGAGTCTTGTATCGCTAATTTGAGGCATCGCATCGAATTCGGGCGTTTTTCGCTCTCCTGTGAAATATATATGAAGCTGTCACTTAAAGGAGAATCCGATCATGTAAATGCGACAGCGTATCGCCATCGCGCGGGCGGGCGTCACGGAATTGTTTGCATAAATAATCACGTATACATGTTGACGCAATTAAAGCCACCGGTAAATGTTGAATCAACTGATTAATTTGAACAGCTGTCTCTTTATTTCCGCGACGCGCGCCCCTATCTCTCCAGTAACATCCAATGGGCATTGTTTCAACAAAGCCCGCGGATCGCAGATGTTACAAACAAAATGCAGTCTGCGTTATTGACCGGTTCTGTTTATTGAAAAGTTCGGAAAGGCAGGCTGCGATTGAAGCTGCGGAACACTGCTCGCCGCTATTTAATTATCCGCTTCTCGCACCGCGCGTGCTTCATGAAAACTGAACATTCGCCGCTGACGATTCATCGCCAGCGAGATCGCGTAAGAGATCCTCCGCGAGCTTCCCTCGCGAAAGAATGAAAGTAACGGCGGTGCCCGTTTGCGATCTACGTCGGTGAGGTGAGTCTTCGAAAACGCGTCCCTCCCTGAAGCTCGTCCCTCCCTCGCTGCCACAAACCACTAACTAACATCCCAACGCGCTTCTCAGTCGCGCGCAATGCTAGCTACTTTGCAATTATAATGCTCGTTGCGGATATAGTGCATTGTATCCCGAGGCATCGCCTAATGAGAACATTAGGAGTGCGCATGCGCATCGCGGTTTCATGTGGCTCGACTTGTTCATCCTCGTCAAGGACGAATTATTTTTGCGAGTCTCGATCTTCGTCCACCTTTGGCGCCGCGCCTTTCGGCCAAGCGATTCCTCTCAAGGCATCGAGACTGCTAGAGACTCTCTCTCTCTCTCTCTCTCTCTCTCTCTCTCTCTCTTTCTCTCTTTCGTCATTTCAGGGATCCTTCCTTCTCTCCTCCTCCCCTTCGCCGCACGCTCGCGCCGTTGAAAGCAACCTGCCAATTAATTCCTACCGCTCCTGTCCGCGCTGTACGCACTTTGAATAACTGGAGACACGGCAGATAGCTGCAATTGGATACTAGTATTCACTTTCAAGAGTATTCTCACCGCGCTTTGTAGCCACCCTCGCGTCCCGTTTATGCATCAAGTTGTATTCTCCCGGCAACCCCGCGGACAACCCCAGCCCCTCCTTCCCGTTCTTTGTCTCGACATAATGTAGCTCACCGCCTCGCGATGAACGGCCAACGTCTCGAGACGTTCGCGAAATGATTCCCTCTGGCTGGAAGTTTACGATTCGGATGCCTAATTGGCGAGGACCACCCCGAGTCGCTTACATCCGGAAGAAGGGCGCGAGTTTAGAAAAACGATCCGAGACGCGTCCGTGCCGCAGATGGACGCGAATCATGAACGTATGCGGGCGTGACGAATCATTGCAATCGCAACAATCACGATCGAGGTTTGCATTCCTTCCTGCGGAAACGACGCAGTCTCGAACTCGCCAATTGCCGCGAGAATTCGGCTCTTCGGAAAATCGCGCAAGCTAATAACGCCGCTCGGTATTACTATCAGCTGCGATCGAGGCAAGCATCGAAAGCAGGATGTTACTGATGCACTCTGATCATCTCGATGATCAATCTGTATTTTCAACAAATGCAACTCCACTTCCTCTCTTCCATGCCCGCGCCGCTGACTTATCCTGATCACGACCTCGGAGATTTCTCTTGCTTGCTCGCGGAACTCGCGCAACGAGAGTCCGTGAGCGAAATATATATCGCGAAATTTCAGACGATCGGGATATCGATCGCCCTCCACGCGACGTGGTTGCTGACGTAAAGCAACATCGCGCCGGGGCGACGCTGCTGGCGGAAAGTTTATACACCATGCCGCAGGATTATAGCAGGCGATATAGAAGCAGGATTCTTGCGATAACTCGGTTCGTCGCGTATCGCGAGCAAACACGAGGCGGAATTGAACGGAGGCGCGCCAAGTATTTTCCAATTACATCTTCCATTAACGATCCTGCCGCGCGTACGCGGCGTCCGCCAGGAACGGCCGGCCGAAGATTTCCCGCGCGCCGTGGAAGATTCGCCGGCGACACCGGCGACACCGGTATATACATTATTAATTAATATAAGGTAGGAATGTCTCGCACGCGCCGTCGTAATATCGGCAGTTCCTTCGCGACGCGATAAAGGCGCGTCGCGACGAGAAAACTAATAATCAGCGCAGGTACAAAGACCGCGGAGGAAACGAACGAAAGAGAGAGAGAGAGAGAGAGAGAGAGAGAGAGAGAGAGAGAGAGAGAGAGAGAGAGAGAGAGAGAGAGAGAGAGAGAGAGAGTTACTTACGATCGTGTCAGGAGACACGTAAAACCGCGTCCAGCCGACTCCGCTATTTCTATCCGGCGAGGTCGCGCGCGAGGGCAAGACGCGCGACGGTTATTCCTGACCCAGAGACGGCAGAAGAAACGAGGTCGGGCGCGAGGATGTCGGGCGCATTAGCATTTTCGGAATGGCTGGAAATTTAAATCCCCCGTGTCGGCGAATCGCGGAAGGAACAACGCAGGAGGACGAGTCAGGAAGTGCCGCGCGCGAACGCTGTCCCTTTAAAGAGCCCTCGAGCGCGACGCTTTCACGACCCCCGGCCGTGCCGCGACCACGCGGGGTCACGCGCGAAGCCACGCGGAAGAGGGATCCGGCGCGGAATGAGGAAAGAAGAGACCCAAGGTGGGAGAGAGGACCGAGATGGAGAGGCGAGGCGCGAAAAAGGCGCGAAACGCGCCCGCGGACGGGCAGCTGCTCGTCCCGATCGGCGAGTTCGCCGCGCACGACGAACGCGGGGCGACAATAAAATTTGGAACGCGGCGAAAGGAGGCCGCACGTGCCCGCGATTTTTCAAGGACGTCAAGAGGATCTTCCAACGTACGAAGTGGAGGCAGTGGAGGAAGACGCGATCGCCGACGGATGATGATTGGCCAGGAAAGCGAAATTTTTCGCTCCGCTCGATCGCCATTGGCGGCCGCTGCGCGGCGGTCGGTCGCGGGGGGTCGTCGACAGAAAGAGATATGCACATTCACAGGAGGATATATGCCGGGGAGGTCCCCTCGTGGACTCGCTGGGGGTCTCTCTCTCTCTCTCTCTCTCTCTCTCTCTCTCTCTCTCTGGGGGAGCGGAAGAGCCGCTGGAATTCTTTCGTGTAACGGGGTGGACGTGACACCGGTCGAGCGGGTTCAACGGTGGGAAGATACGTTGTGGAAAGCGCGCCCAAGTCCGATCCGCGCGATCGCACCCCTGAGGATTTTTCGGGACCTGCTTCTCTTCCCTTCTCCCTCTCCCCCTCCCCCCGCTTTTCCCGCTTCGCCCTTACGGCGACCCCTGCGAAGCGACTGGACGGAGGATGCCGTTGATGATGGGTTATTTAAACGAGGCATTGAATTTTTACTTCCGCCGCGAAGAATGTCACTCTCCCTCTTTCTCTCGTTCTTTCTCTTCCGCTTCTCTCGTTTTCTCTCTCGAGTGAGCGAGCAAACGGACAGATCTCGTCTCGGATCTAGTCTCCGGGGCTCGTCTCAGCATCGCGCGGGATTTATTAAAGGAGTCATATTTTATGAAAACACCCGGTAACGCTCCCTTCCTCCCTCCCTGTGTGTTTCGGCATCAAAGACCGCGCCGCGCCGCTCTCGGTGCTCGGTTTTGTGTTACGCCGCGCTAAAATTTATCTCCGCGATTCTCCTGCGTTTATTAATGGAAACGGCGGTGGTGCTCGCGCGCACGGCGCGCTACGGGACGGCCGTGTAATATTTGACGAGGGTACCGACATCTCCTCTGCCGGGCGCACCGGCACACAGCTAGCTGGATAAATATTTCTCGCGAATACTTGCCTCGTGGAATATAACGTCGCGCTCAATGCCGTTTCGGGAATTTTCGTATATTCCGTGACTTTAGGATCCGCGCGACCCACTTTGCGCACGGGTCGTGAATTTCGCTGTTTCAGTGCCCGGGCGGCAAGCGACAAAGAGACAGAGACAGAGACAGAGAGAAAGAGAGAGAGAGAGAGAGGGGGGGGGGAAGGGAGATGGTGGAAATGAAGGGATATTTCGTGTCGATGACGCGTGGTCATCTCCGCGCAGGCGTCGCGCAGGCGTCACGCTTCACACGACTTGGCATCGCGTCGAGGCGCTTTAAATCGTAATCGTAGCGTTTCTAGCCATCGCGTTTCCCCGCGTTTTCTCTCGCGTGCTCGAGATAATTTTAATTCTCAAAAGCGATCCTCGGAGTTCAATTTCGTCTACCGCGCGTTCTACCGCGCGCGATTCAAAGTCTCGCCGGTGCACTTCCCTCGCGAGTTCCGGCAATGGAGCCAAGTTAGAGCCTTCTCTCTCTCTCTCTCTCTCTCTCTCTCTCTCTCTCTCTCTCTCTCTCTCTCTCGCTCGTTTCGCTTCCCTCGCCGAACGAAGGCCCATCGAGAGCTCGCGTCTAATCAACAACGACATTGTCAGATATGAGCTCGCAGTAGCAAAGTGCGCTCACAGCAGCGCGCTTCTACGTAACGGCCGATTAAAGCCGGGGGGTGATTCCTTTCGTTTAATCACGACGATAAGCCGCGGCGTAGTAGCGCGCGCGCGCGCGCGCGGATAAAGAGAGCGGCCGCCGTCGTCGTCGTCGCCGCCGCTGCCGCCGCCGCCGCCGCCGCCGCGGGGTGGTAAAAGAGAAATGTCGAGGGTGGGCGGGGAATTTGAGAGCGCACTTGAGTTTACCGGCGGGAAATGGGCCGGTGTATGCTCGCGCGGTAATGGGAAAGGCGACAGATGCGAACGCCGGCAGTTTCGCGATGAAACTATCGTGTCGTATAAGGGAGGGTTGAATGAGTCGTTGCCGCCCCGACCGCGCGGAGGAAGTGGCCTGCAACCGACGACGTAAACTTACGACAGCGCGAACGACCGCGACCGCGGCGGAGGGGGGGGGGCTGCGAGCCCCCTCGCGCGGCGTTCGTGCGCGTAGTCTTCCCTCGGCGCCAATTTTTATCTGCCCGCTCGCGTAACACGCGTTTTCTCCCGCGTCCCCCCTCCGTGTCGAAGAGGGTAGCTCGATAGGTGGATGAGATGGACGAACTCGCGGCCGCGCGCGCATTCAGTCGCTCTTGGGTAAATAATAAATTTACGAATCGGTTCAGATTCAAATGAAAGAGCCGATGAAAGAGTCATGATGTGTCCTTTGCAAAGTGGCCGTTACTTTCTCGCTGAGCGATACGCGCGAGTAAGCCTTCTCCGAGTTGGTGAGCCAGATTTGGCTTCGATTGGCCTTCATTCTCGTTTCGACGTTTCGTGTTGCATAATATCGATATTACGTAATAACGTGACGCGACGTTCATCTTGCCGTTGTCGCCATTGAATTACGTCAGCTTAAATCTTTTCCAGCTTGGAATTAAAGATACATTGAATGTACTTGTTAGAGATTAAAATAGCGGTTTGCAGCGAGGAAGGCTCCAAGCGATCGCGTAAAAATTTCATTCAGGGTCTAAACGAAACAGTAGGAACTTTCCCTCAAGTACAACGCCGACTTGGCTGTATCACGTTCGCTCGTGGAACAACCGGGCGGCGATCTTTCATAATTGAGGAGCTCAACTTTTAGACTTCCGCCGACTACAATTTCGCGAAGATACAGATTACGGAGTTAGCCGTTAAATTACTTACGCCGCGCCGCAGCCACCGAGACGTATCGTTATCGCTGCTCTCGTTAGCATAACCACTCACCTCCGCGATTTCCCTTGATGTCGGGATAAATAGGCGGTTCATTCCGCGCGAGTCGTACATGCCGAATGTTCGCCGAATGTTCTGGGATCGGCAGCCGAAAGGCGATTGCGAAGCCGCAACGTAAAAGGCGGACAGCTCGCAAAGTTGCTTTCAGCGCCGGCTTTGAATTACGCTCGCGCGATTATCGTTACGCCCAACAAGGGCGCCGGCCGATACACGGCCGAATCACGTTAATTCCGAGACTCGCGTTATACGGCCCAAGTTCGCCTTTACGATCGCACGCACGCACCGCTCGCTTCGGCTTTATTACGAATCGTGAACGTGGACGCACGACCGGGCGCACTCTGCTCGGCTCTAATCCGCGCCGCTTATTTATTGCCGTCGTCGGTGCTTTATTTGCAAGGGAAAACTTTCGCGGGGAGATAGCGCGATAGGTCCCATCCGAATTCACCGTCGAGAGAGAGAGAGAGAGAGAGGGGAGGGTCGGGTCGGTCCATACATATTAACGGTGCGGATCGATCTCTCGATGGCCTCCTGCGTTTTCCCGCTCAACGAGAAAGCTCCTCGGCTCCTCGCCTTCCCTTTCCTCGCGGTTCCCTTTCAAACGAACGCAGCTCCCCGAGGAGGGGACAGGGAAATCTCGGCCCTGTGGAATTTTCCGCATCAATCCGCAACAAGCCTGAGCCAATGTCTGAGTTAAATTAACGCGGGTGCACGCTGCGTTTAATACACTCGCGTTTAATACGCTTGTCACCTCGTAAACGTAATGAACCGCAGACTCCGCGGAAGAGGAGGACGTGTTACGCGAATATTTGCGTAAGTAACAAGTAGTAGAGAGACAGAGAGGGGGAGAACGGCTCGGAGCCAGGGTTATAATCTCGCAGTTATACTGTTATGACGTCGTACCGGTTTCATATCGCCGGAATATACGTCGCGTTCGAGCGACACGTCGCATTTAGTGCCACACGCCTAGAAAAGTACGTACAGCACCGTAAAACCAAGACGCTGCTCTCGCTCGGGCTCCGCGCTTCGTCCCGGAGCTGTGACCTGCTCCCATGCATCTCTCAAGAATAAGAGATAAGGGTAACCGAAGTAGGACTAATGGCAACAGAATCCAGGATATGGAAGACCGGACACGTGTCGGCAAATCCGACAAATTCGATTCGAAGGCCTGGATCTTTGTTCTCCATTTAGCAACAAGCTCAAGCATCACAAGAGAGAGAGAGAGAGAGAGAGAGAGAGAGAGAGAGAGAGAGAGAGAGAGATTTTAATAGATTAATATTGTTCGTACCGGCAGAAGGATCCGCGCTAGAAGCATGCAGTCGCAACGTCAGTGCAAATCCATGACGCAACAGGACGTGACACGCAACCGCCCCTCGAGCGTGCATTATGCCAAAGCGGTTGTACACGGGATCGCACTATTCGCGGCTGAGACTCCGTTTGCCGGGAGATGGGCCCCTCGGCCCCTCGATCTCGCCCCCCCCCCCGCCGCACCTCCCTCCGGCCGCTGCGCGGTCGGGAGAGCGACGCGTGACTGGAGTTTCCGGAGTTTACGCGTTTCACCGTGAACGCGACGCCTCTGCGCGCCTCTGCGCGCCTCTGCGCGCCTCTGCGCGCCTCTCCTCCCGTGACGCACGCATAAATCTAAGCTAATCGCGCGCGCGGGGTGGTGGCGGGGCGGGAGCGGCTTTTCGCGGCGGTGCGCGGATCTTAGCGTCGCGAACGGTCGCGGGCGCGTCTGCGATATCCGGCGCGAGAAGGCTAAATATAAACGGATTAGCGGAACGCAGTTGCGCGAACCGCGCAAGGCGCGTTCTGATATTAACGCGAATCCGATGCGCGGATATCCGTTAGCGACGTAAGGACGGAAAGAAGCCGGGGCGCGTCTCGACGACCCGCGTCGTAACTGCGTTCGCTGCTTTTTTTTTTCCGGTTAACGCGCATGCGCGCGTAATAAAAGAGACGTTCCGCGCCGGCTAAGACGAGAATAAGATTGCGTAATAACGGGCGGAATTTCGTTTTTCCGCTGCTCCGGATAATGCAGCTGGCGGATCCTCGCGCGGCGCTCGCGCGGCACTATTTGCAGCCGGATTGCTTAGCACGCGAGGCGGATCATAAATATACATGAAAATACGGCGAAATACGCGCCTTCTCCGTATTCGTCGGGATGTAAAGCCGGCGGCAGATAATGGTCGCGACGTGTTTACGATATCACAGCGCGCGATGCGCGCGAGAACGCGCGGAATCTGATTTAACGGCGCACTTTGCGCGCCCGCCATTTAATGTCCACCTTCCATTATCGGCGGCATAACTTTGCGGCCTCTTCCGCCGTACGTACGGTAGACCCCCTTTGAGGCCCCCTTTGAGACGCGCCGTCGTTCTCTGATAAACGCGACGCATCCTGTGTTCACCTCCGATAAGCAAAGAAGAAGGGGAGTGCGGAGGGAGAAGAGGCACGCTCGCACGATCGGGATTTAAGCGCATCCTCCCCAAGAGCCGCGCCAAGAGCTCCCTCGCCCTCCCGCCCCGCGGCCCTCCTCGCTTCCTCGCTGTTGTATCATCGAGCGATCGCCGACAAGGATCGCAACAACGCGGCAGCGCGATTCGGGATCGCAATTAAATCGAGTTCGCCGAGTTCGCTGCAGCAGACGCCGAAGAATCCGCTCTCGTCCGCTCCGCCGAGTTCCCGCTGCAATTACGTCCCATCTCTCCGAGAGCGCTTCGCGATGGTCCCGCTGTCGGCGAGGGTGGAACGATACTGGCGGGGGGAGAGTACTGGGAATGGGAGGAAGAGTACGAATCCCCATCCCGCAGTTAGCTCTCTCTCTCTCTCTCTCTCTCTCTCTCTCTCTCTCTAGGCCGTTGCGCGTCCATCGGCGAAGACCTCATACATATTAATGGAGATCGGATCGATTTTACTGCGCGCTCGCTTCTTGCTGTGTTTAGGGACATCGACGTTCCGGCGCATAAGCTCTTCGGGGCCGCCCGCAATGGTTATTATGCCATTAACGTAATGAAGTTAGGTGGCAGGAGAACGGAACGCCGTGGCGGCGGGTCCCGTCGCGGAAAAACGTGCGCTGGGATGCGGACGGCTAGCTTCTCGATGATGTACTGCGCGCGCGTTTTCTTGCCGCTGATCGACGCTCATCGCGCATCGCCGCGGCGTACGATCGATTATGCGCGTAATTATAGAACCGGCGATTAAACCGTAGTGAACCGTACCGCCGGCGCATCGGCCGGCACGTAGTCATTAGCCATCGCGGGCTTTGCGGGTCCCGCAAGTTATTAAGCAAGTAATTTGACCATTAATGAATCTTAATCATCCGTCAGCGCTCAAGTCCGTTTAAGCGCTTCTTATGATTATTTCATCAGCCTGTTGTCGTCGTCGTCGTCGTCGTCGTCGTCGTCGTCGTCGTCGTCGAGATGATGCTCGCGATCGGTCCGCACATCCGCGAGCGAGTCTGCTCGCGCAAGTGCACCTTTCGCGCAGAATTCAGCGACGTGTAAACGGTTTACGGACAGGCGCTCGGTCACCATTCACGCGGATTGATGCGGATTCGGCTGACGCTCCGGACACACGGTTGATGTGTTTGCACGTGTCGAGCAAGCGGGTTCCTTGCGCCGACACTCGATGCGCACGGAGACTCGCCAATTAATACGCCGCGTATCGATACTCGATGGCTGGCTACACGATCGCGAGTGTAATCTCGATGCGCGATTATTACGACCTTGTCAATAACGATTTAATCGGCGCGCCTTTCAGCGCCGCCGCGCTCTCGCTGGCTCAAACGGGAGCCACGAGGCGGAGCGAGCTACTCGACCGGACTTCCGGCCACGATCCTCCACGCTAATCACGCGCCTTTCTCTGACGGACGACAAGAAGGACGACTGAAGAAAATCCTGCAGCGTTCGATGCGCCGAACCGTGAAAGGACCCGCTCAAAGGCTCCATTCATGGCGTCGTCGTGCCTTTGATCGCCGGAGGTTCGGGAGGTCAGGGAGGGATATAAAGGGAGGCGAGCGGGACCAATTAGCGATTCGCGCGATTTTATCGAGCGACTAGCGACGTAGTGCAACGAGGATGAGTTCAAGCGCGCTTGCTGATCCCTCGATGACGGACTTGGATGCGTCCGGTTCGGATGCAATGATAAATTCTCTCGATGAGCAGTCATCGGGAGAAAGTAATCTGCTCGCGGACGCGGGCCCATTCGCGATGCGGCGACGGTCCCGCCGTCTATTTCCTATCCCACTTTGTGCTTCAACCGAGAAAATGAACGGAATCGCGCACAAAGGGTCACGCGCGCGATGCCTCTCGCTGTTTCGCGTTCCCGTATAATATTCGACGAGTCCTCGTCGGCGGTCGCGTCGGCGGATTACGAGCTCCGGGATGGTATCCGAGCCCCGGCCGCGATACGTAATGCGATTTGCGGTGTATTCGCCGCACAAAAGATTACCGCGGCGAGTTCCAACGAGCCGTATACACGGGATCTTGGGCGCGCCCGGTAATACTTCCGCTGCCTAATGCGGAAGAAGGACCCTTTCAGCGGAAAGCAGTCTGGTACCCCGAGAGCTTATTGCTTTCGGCGTTATCTCGGGATCCCGCGTTGCGCGCCCTAAAGCAATAAAGCCCTGCGGCGGGATGCGCGTAGACAGCGGCGATTAACGCAATCGCAATCGCAATGGCGATTGTGATATTTATCAAGGCGATTCAAGGAGATCGAGCCGATCGACCGACTCGTCGATCGATCTGATGTCATCGGGGACGTACGTCATAGGGAAGTAATGAACGATGAGCAGCGGGTCATCATTCCGTTGCTCCTGCGATGCAGGCCTCCTAGCAGGCGGTTCGAATTCCGCTGATTCAATTTGTCCAATTGTTCACCTGTCCGCTTGTCCGCTTGTGCGCGAGAAGTGCGATCGAGTTATTCGATCGTTAATCGGCCGATGTGTGATTTTTATCCTTTTCACGCGGCTGATCGCCTCGAATCATGGATATCGGTGCTCTCACGTGAGGACGAGGTCGCGGCTTACCTGCGTATGGCTCCAGACCTTCGGCTTCGGACTCGACCTCGCGTTGCTGCTCGCGCTCGCGTTCCCGGAACTGTTGGCGATGTTGCCGGGCGACGCGCTGGATTTGATGGACGGTTTCTGTGTCTTTTGTATCTGCGCGGCTACCGCCGCCGATGGAGTGCTGCTGCTGCTGCGTTGCTGCTGGTGTTGCTGTTGCTGTTGCTGTTGCTGCTGTTGCGCGGCCGTCTGCTGTTGCTGCTGCTGCTGCTGCTGCTGTTGTTGCTGCTGTTGTTGTTGTTGCTGCTGCTGCTGCTGCTGCTGTTGCTGCTGCTGCTGCTGCTGTTGCTGCTGCTGCTGTTGCTGTTGCGTTTGCTGCATGATTTGCTGGATGAGCTCCAGCTGCTGCTTCGTGAGGCCGTCGTTGCTGGCGCCGGGAGACGTGACGCTCTGCAAAACGTTCGTCGAACACGCGGGATGAGTGAACTGATCGCGCTCGCATTATTATTTGGCGAGAACGATTCGCTTCGGCGCGTTCAACGTTACTGACACGCTGCGCAGATAAGTGAGCATAAATCTCAGTAGAAGATTAAAGCCGCCAATGCTTCGCTGGAAGCTGATTACGCTCCATCTTCTCGCTTTCAAGCCGCGTGACCTCCGGACAGAGACTCCGTCTTCCGGAGTCCTTTGGCGTTTAATGGGCCGATATTTAATCGATATCGCAGCGTTTACGTCGAACAGCCGCGAGAGCGCGATTGTACGTCTGATTGAATCGAACCACAGTCGGCGGATCCGGACCGAGCATGATCGGTCGGCGACGTGGCCGCAAACCATAATCGATCATACCTTAATAGAGCATAACGTAGCCTTAGTGTCCGAGGTGGGACCGCGTGGCCCGACAATAGTTAAATCGATCGAATTTAATAATTTACCGAAGCGACGTTGAATTACGAGCCGGTAACGCCACGGTGGCGCGCCAATCTCGACGTCCATTAAAACGAGCGCCGACTATAATTCCGCCCGTAAACGCGCCGCAATAAACCGTAAATATATCGCGCGTCGATGTATCCGTCAACTGCTACCCGACTGTGCACAATTACGCGCGCGTGCACGTGACGCCGAGAGTATGCACCGCGTGTGCTGATCCGTCTTTGTGCGTCACCGTTAAAGCGGCCGGCGCGCGTGAATGCAGCCTTAACGCGGCCAGCCGGAGAGCGCGCGTTGCTGGAAGTGTCCGTTGCTGGGAGCGCGCGTTGCTGGGAGCGCGCGTTGCTGGGAGCGCGCGTTCCTGGATCTCGCGCCTGAGAGCGCGATACTTTAAAGCGAGCGAATCGATGATAATGCGTCCTCGAACGTCGAAACGAGGAAAACGAGGAAAACGCCGAAGCATCCCGTGCTGCGCGTAAGAAATGATAAATTCACAGCTGCGTGACGTGTTTTAAGGAACGGAGTTCCGAAACGCGTTAATTGCGGAGCGGGAAAAAGCCAGGTGGCGGAGGGGGAGGGAAGGCGCGAGGTTCTCGGCGTTGCAAATCGCAACGCGCATCGCGCGCGTCGCAGGTGCACAGGCGTGCAACTACAACTACACAGGCGCCCACACAAACAGAATACGCAAGAACGATGCGGGAATATCCGCGTGCGATCGACGCGATCGCACGCCTTGCATCGCCTGCAGTGCGTCGTACAGGCGCGACGCGCTTTGTTTTGCAATCCGGCAATCGGGCGCGAGGCGACGCGCGATTTTTGTCCGAGCGTTACCCGCTCCGAGCGTTGCTCGGCCCGATTTTTCCCGTTCCGAGCCCTTTTCGCGTCGCGCGTTGGGCGCACGGGAATTCCACACCGCGACCGATACGACATCCCAATTCGTTCCAATCGCGATTTTTTTCGCGAACCACGAGGCTGCGGGGAAAAAAGAATCGCGACCCGCGGCGGCTTCCGGGCTATTTTTTTCGAGTTTCCTCCGCGCGAAAATGCACCCACCGGTGAAAGGGGCGATTTTTAATTAGGAGGTTGCCGTCCAATATGCGGCGTTGCCGCGATAGATATCGTTGTTGCCGCGTTTCATGTTTCGACTATGCGATTCGTTTTCGCTGCTAATTATCGTCGAAATTATCGCACGATTGCTGTCCGCTAATCGGCGATTATATCTCTCGCGTGATCTCCTTAGCGCAAAGGAGATCACAAAACGTGTCTTTCATTCGGACTGACTGACAATCAAGATGTACGTTTCAGGATTTGTCTATGAATACAAATCTGCAAAACGTCCGTTGCCTGTTTATCCCTTGCGATGTTATCGTATAATTAATTCTCACATTCCGCGGGAACGCGCGATAATCGCTGAAACCGCGAACCTACGCGTTCACGAATGACAGTCTAGTCGGATGGATTCAATTACGAGCGATCGGCCTTCAGCTTCCGGCTTGCACGGGCAAAGGAATTTACCTAGTCCGCGCGCTTATTTCGTTTACTTCGAAACGAGGCGGCCGGCACGGCGCGAGATAATTGCGTCGCGAGGGGAACCGCTAATCAGTTTTACGGCTGCCGATATGACGATTGCACGTACGGAACGCGCGGGCGGCCCGCGAGTGCGTTTCCGGCAGGGACGCAGTGCGAATTGAACCGTCGATTAAAATTGGATTTGTTAATTACTGCAGGGAACGCGGCGGCGGGGAAAGCCACCGGTCTCGATCCGGCTCATACCTTATTAAACCTTCATTTCGTAATTCCCACGCTCTGCCATTTGTCATCGTCGTAATCAGGGGACTTTGTCGTCCTCTCCTCTGCCACGAGCGATGCACTTGCGTGATGCACGCACGCGTGCGAAAAAGAGAGAGAGAGAGAGAGAGAGAGAGAGAGAGAGAGAGAGAGAGAGAGAGAGAAAGGCCCGCATCCGCTCGCGGATCTTAAGCTGTTGTTATTATCTCTTTGCTATTATCTTTTAACTTTTTCTCTCTGTCTCTTTCCCTCTGGCTATCCTCTCTCCCCCTTTCTCTGCCTCTCTCTCTCTCTCTCTCCCTCTCTCTCTCTCTCTCTCTTTGTGTATATTATATATTATAATCTGCCGTTAATAATTAGCGAATTATTTGATCGCCGTTAGAATCGCGCAAATAACGCGAAACGCGCGTTTCGCAAACAATCGATCTCGCCGATAGCGACGAATCTGTAAATATCCGCGCCAGGCAGTGACTGCCGCTGATGCGATACACGCGAGGAATGCTTCCGCTTTATTCATGAGCGCGGCGATATTAATCCGCCATGATATTTTTCGGCACGTTCTTGCTTCTAGGTTCTTTGAATTCGTCGGCCCGCGTAGAACGGCCGAGCGCTCGGGCCGCATTAATAATACGAGCGTAGCCGCTTTCATTATAGAAAAACCTATCAATATACGGGACGCGTCGCGTTAATTGACGCCGGCGTTCATTAAAACCGGCATTTTAAGCATAAATATTTATCCCCGCCGACATATTGGTTAGCGCGCGTCGCGGCGCGTGCATCGATCGCGGGACGCGTCGTCGCGTTTTACGCGCGATCTTACGCCCGCTATCCCTCCATTCCATTCCCCCCCCCCCTCCTCCAGCCCCGCATAATCCGCTTTAGATCGCTTTAGATCTCACATAGACGATCTCACACCCTGGACCGCAGAGACAGCAGTCCATCCTCTCCATCCCGGATGTCGCAATAGATCCGCAAGCGCGCTCGCTCGCGTCCGATTTATCGTACTCTCGTCGAAGCGAGGCCGCAGCTTCCGGATCATCGCGTTTCCCGATGCGGCGCGCTTATCATACATATCTGGGTCGCGACGTGACCCGCGCGCACGCGCGAGGTACGCGCGTGTGAGTGTCGGCGCATTTGTCAATCCGTGAGAGTCCGCGGCCGCCCGGAGCGTCTGCGAAACTTCGCCGTTATCTCTCGGAGTGTACACTCGCCCGTGTGACAAATCGCTCGTGCGAGCGAGCGAGAGGGATGCATGTACCCTTCATGTACGGAGGGTGGCTTGTCTGCTGGTCTTCCTCGGTTCTCAATCCCAATCTCCTCCCCGTTCGAGACGATCGCGCCTCTCTCACGCGAGAATCGCATTACTTCTCCCGTCCACGCTCCCGCTCCTGTCCTTTGACCCTCCCGTTCATCATCGGGACGATCCCACCCGTTTTCCCGATCCGCCCCGTTTCTCGCCGCCGAGGAAGGAAACTTGGTAGCGTCACTGTCTGTACATCAGCGCGCGATTCGTCGAGTTCCTAATGAGGGACAAATCGATATAAATCGAGAATTGAAGCGTGGTTCGATCTTGAGCTGATGATGGAAATTAAGAGCGTCGATTGCTCGCGATTACCGGCTCGCGTCGAAAGTAAATTCGAGAGATCGCATTCTGATGTTGCCGTGTCGCTTCGCTATCCGCGCGGATTGCGGATCAAAATACGCGCATTTCGGGCGTGTATGGCGAGCGACGCGTCAAGATTTTATGATTTACACATTTTGTGATTTCTCGTAGTCAGCCGGCGCAGATTCGCCCGAGAGTCTCATCCGTCACGGGATCGTTTGATAAGAAACAAGCGGGATCAATCAGAATTTATAATTAATCGGAAGCTTCCTCCTGGAGGCTGCCATCCTCCAGGACGGTGCGAGCGGAGCTTCCGCGCCGATATTTGATTACCGCGCGAGGCAGCGAGCGCGTCGCGGTAATCTTTATCTCGAGATGCGAGCCTCGGGCATGCGTGCGTGCGTGCGTGCGTGCGTGCGTGTGATTCACGCACAATGCGAGGTATGCGACGCGCGAAGGAGAGGAATTCCTCGCCCTCGTATAACGCCTTTTTACCGCGCCGTTATAATATACGCGAGGGGGTGACGGAACTTGCCTCTCTCGCCTCGTCCCCGTGCGCGCATTTTTTCCCTCTCCCTATCATCATTCCGCAGATCCGGAATAATAAACGATATAATATCGGCGGATCGAGGGGAAAATCCGAATGCGGACCTTCGATTGAGGGCTTTTTGCAAAACAGGAAATGGCAGAGTGTGAAAATATACGCCCGGCCTGGAAAATACACGCGCGCGCATTGGCCTGGGAAATTACTATATAAACGAGGAAACGCTGAAAAAACACAGGCAGGATAAACCCCCGTTTCGATGCAAAAGAGAACACATAAGCAATGCGCTATTTGACAAAAAATACAAGATGCAAATCACGTCGAACGTGAAAAAAAGGAAAAAAAAAGGGAAAAAAGGAGAGAGAAAAACGAGGATGCATCCCGCGACGAGGAACTCGCGAATAATGCGAAATGAGTGCGCATAGTAATGTGAAATTCGCATATGTAATACAAGTCGTTTACTGACAGATGTCGAGAATCACGAGAGAATTCTCTCTCTCTCTCTCTCTCTCTCTCTCTCTCTCTCTCTCTCTCTCTCTCTCTCTCTTCCTTTCTCTCTCAAAACGTTTGATAAAGATTATATAGACTTTTTGTTGAGGGAGAAAAACGCAAGCGCGCGCATACACATATGCGTATATGCACATATACTCCGCGTTATAAAATGATTACATCAGAACGAGATTCCGATATATCGATGTTCGATACTCGGATGTGATTCCGACGTAATTTTAATTGCCCACTTCCATCTGGCGCTGTAATAAAAATTCATGCGCGCGTGCTGTTGCAACGAGGCACCGGCTCGTTATCGATATTAATTATTATTTCCAGATATTATAAGAATTTTCAATTGACCCGTTGCTGCTCTCCATTAACGCGAGTTCTCTCTTTCCTTCCTATCTTTCTCTCTCTCTCTCTCTCTCTCTCTCTCTCTCTCTCTCTCTCTCTCTCTCTCTCTCTCTCTCTCTCTTCTTGTCTCTCTCTTGTTCTCGATGTACCGCCTTCTCGCGTGCGGGTCCAGCGAGTAAAAGGGAAAATCTTCTGAATTATCCGTCGAGTCTTACGTCGCATCCCGCGCGTTTTCTGCGAGAAACGAACGTTTCTAAATACGTACGACCGTTACATCGCGCGCAGCGTGCTGCCTCATAAAATCGCTTTCGTGTAATAAAATATTCGTCGTTGCAAGAGAACCGTCTCGAGAATGAGGAGAACGATAACGAAGCGAGAGGTGCGGCGCGAGATGGCCGAAGGGTCGTAGCCCTCCTTCTCGTCCTGTCCGGAATTAAATTAATTAAGCTAGATTATCTTGGCGGATGTAAAAAACTTCAATACGGCGAAGGGGGGGGAGAGAGAGAGAGAAAGAGAGAGGAGAGGAAGGGACGGCAGGCCAAGGCGGGCGAGTAACTTTTCCAAAGCTCCGCGTCGACAGCGGCAGGGCTGAAGGGACAACGAAAGCTCTTCGTACTTTTAATTCGCTTAGGCGGTCCGCGCGACCGCTTTAAGGCCGACGAGCGGCCTTATCGCGGCGCGGTGTAGGCGGGTGTTAAGATCTCCCCGCGCGCCCACATGTTTTCGTCGCCGGCCGTCAATTTTCATCCGAAAGTTTTTCCGTCTTCCGACTCGCGCGTGAGGAGGACGCGCGAGGTCTCTCCGTTTCTCCCTCCCCGCCTCCCCTCCCTTCCCTCCTCTCTCTCTCTCTCTCTCTCTCTCTCTCTCTCTCTCTCTCTCTCTCTCTCTCTCTCTCTCTCGATCCCGTCGCGCCGTATCTCCTCAGCGGGGTGAGTTTTCCCGTTTTCCCAGCTCTCTCGCGCTCCTCTCAACCGCGATGAGCAGCTTCCACTTTCTCCCGAGACGACGTACTTCCGAGATAACTTTCCTCGCTTCTTGTTTCTCGCCGCCATCGCCGCCGCCGTCGAGTTTTCGCGATGTAGCGCCTCGCTGATCCTACGGTGCTTCGAAACGAGCAACGAGCAGCGCGAGATCCAGCGCGAGAGTAATATCTCCCTTCGACCTGCCCTTCGGGGACGGATAAGCTCTCGGAGGGGATTCCGCTGGCGCTAACGTGTATCGTGTCGTTACGCCTGAAAAATTATCTCGCTTTCTTAACTTGCAGCAAGCGACGTCCCGAGCGGGAATCATTTTCGTCGACATCATTCGATGCGATGCGAGGTCCTGCCTTCGACTTTCTGCCTTCATCTTCGCGGCCGTTTCACGGTCACCGATGTTGATCGAACGATGATGATCGCTCGATCGTCATTGTCATTTGCATCTCTGTTATCCGAGGACCAACAGCGTCGATGTCTATCCAAACATTGCGAAAAATCTCGGATAACGTTTCCAATATTTTCCCGACCTACCGAGAACTACTCGGCTGTTCGCTTGTGGACCCTCGGCATCGCGTCGTATCGAATATCATCGCGGATGGAAACTCGAGGATGGACATTACAGGGCGCGTCGCGTGTCCGATTAATGCTTGCTTCATCGATCGCGCGCTAACGCTCGCGCGCGTTCCGTCATACGGATCGTTGCGGAATCTCGGCGGAGACGCGCGGCTGTTCGTTAACTCGCCCGTCGAAAGTTTTCCGAGTCTTGGATCTTCCATCGCCGCCGGGCGAGCGAGGCCGGTCCGCCGGCGACCTCGCTGTCTCATCAGCGCAAGAACCGACAGCCGAAAGGCTGGCGGAGCACGCAGCCGCGGCCATCTAAATTGCCTAAATCAGGCTCGCGAGGCGTGCCGCGCGCGTACACGCTCGCAACGGGACGTACCGACATCCGATCCACTGTCACGAGTCTAATTGCAATATCGTCCGTTCGAGCTTCGGCATTCGAACCTGACATTAAAGCGGAATCCCATTTCGATCGACTACGACATCGAGAAACTAGCGCCCACCCCGCTCGAATTGTGCGGAGATAGAGAGAAGGAGAGAGAGAAAGAGAGAGAGAAAGAAAGAGAGGGTGTTAAGGATTTCATACGTGTCGTCTTTGGAATGTTGTTTCGATGTAAACAAACCTACATCGAATATGAGTCACAAAGCCAATGGATCGAGCCGCAACCGTTGCCGAAACAAAGCAAGATCGTTATCGCTCGATGATACCAAGCGTCGAAAGATTGTGTCTTCAGGGTCCTGCGAGAGATCAGAAGCTACGCAACGTTTCGTTACCGAGGTAGCGCGAGTATCCAGATATTGCAACCGTCAAGTTTCATTTGACGATTAAAGAAGGTTGTTTGTTTTCTAACTCTCTCTCATCTTTACTGAACGCACTCTCTCGGACCGGCAATAGGCAGATATATAAACGATGTTGCGCGAAACATCGAAGGGGCCTTAACAGGGGAGGGGGGAGGGAAGTGGAATGGGTACAAATTAATTTCTTGCCTCTGATTTCGAGCATTGGTGGTTTCGTCGATTCAAAACCACCAGATTTCCATTGGACAATCAGCTCTCGGAGAAATGGCTCAACGTCATCGAAGATGATGCGTATCGATTATATTTCATCGATTAAGATCTTTCCTGTGTTTTTACAAGTCGAACTCTAGAGGAAAGAAATTAATTTCTACGTCTGATCGAACGCAACATCGACGAGTTCACAGTTTGCTATTTGTCTCGCGATTGTCCTTTCGTTAGAAATTATCTAGCCAACATTACTCGATCTTTCTCTCCCGCTCGAGAAACTCGCGTCGCGAGGATTCGCGCGAACGCACAACCGTGAGATTTAGGAGCGCTAAACCGGAAACGCATTGATTCAGCTGATCCACGTCGCCGTGGCGAAAGTTGGTCGAGAGAACGAAAATTTGAAAAGCAAATTCTGCGGTCACGCGCGTATCAAGCGTTGCTCGCCGCGGGCGAAGAGCGCGGGCGGAGAGCGCGAGAATTCAATAAGATTCCAAGCTGCAGCGCGAGTCGCCCGCGTGCGTGCGTTTCTGCGTTAAAAATCGCGCGGAAAGTTCTCCTCCGTTCTTCCTCTCTGCAGTCGCCGCGAGATTTTTCCAACTTGCTCCGCAAGCAGGATAATAGAATCGCCAGCCGCGAGTCGGCGAGCTCCGCTCGCAGTTGCGGATTCGCGCATTCGCGTCTGGAACTCGATCGATGCAGAATCGATCAGCGATTTACGTCTCGCGCAACGCGTTCTTGCAGATGTCAGCAACGGGAAATTATCCGCGCTGCGGAATCGAGTACCGCCAAGTCGATTCGCTTGTCCGACGAAGTATCCATATCGATCGATCCTATCGCACACGTGGCTCGGCGCCGAGTGACGGCGAGGTGAGGTGTCGTTAAGTTGCCTCGTGCATTCCGGGGGATTCGACAACTTGATGAAACAGAGAAACGACGCTAATTCGTACGGTGACTTGGCTGATCCGACCGAGCGCAATATCGCGCGAAATGGAGCCTCGCATTCCGCGAGACGATTCCGCGCGCGGCGAGTACATCGAGTGCTGGATCGAATCCGCGTTACGCCGTGCAAATATATTCCTCGTTCTCCTATTTCACTGCGAAACTGCTCCGCAAGATACCTCGAATCCTAATCGAATCTTAATCGCACTCTTTGCACGGCATCAAGCGAAAAGCGAGAGTAAACGCGCGTGGGACGAGTCGACGCGCGGATTTGCTGTAATCCTCGGCTCTCGTAAATCCAACGACGACTCGGGCAGAAGAATGCTCCGCATCCTCCCCTCGCGCGGCAATTAACAAAGCACCATCGTGCCGTTTCACTAATCGGGCTTTGCAAAGCACGACTTTGAGGCCGTCGATCGAAAATCGATCCGCGAGCCGCGTCGCGTCGCGGGGAATCCGTGCGGAGCATTTGCGGAAACTGCGTTCTTGGGGAGCGGAAGACGCGCCAGACGAATAAGTAACGGCACGTGGTGCCGTGCTAGCGACAAGCGGGGATGTAACGTATTGCTCCGACATCGGAATGGCGCGCGTCCGGCCTCGCCATCCGGCAGGTGATATTATATAATTTATAGAGCAGTATACCAGCGCGCGCCCGCGCGCGGTTATACTTATACTTCGCCGGAATAGGACCGGGAACCTTTCCTATTTTCCTGTCACCCCCGCCCTCCCCGTCGAACGGATCGGAGACGTGTTTTACGCGGCGAGTGCAGGTGTTCGCTCCCACGTAGACGCAAATCCGGAGGCGCGCGGCCTGCTGCGCATCAGAGTCTCTCAACTCGATCTATCGATCGATACCGGTTGTCGCTTTTCGTTTACCGTAGCACTCGCACTGCGAGTGCAAGATTCGACAGAGAGAGRGRGRGGGGGGGGGRGGGRGGGGGAGAGGGACGGGAAGCTCCCGCGAATCGGCGATCGAGCGGGAATTGTTAGTGCCCTTCTAATTCTAGATGCGAAAGGACCAAGCATTCCCCCTGAGTCGTCAGATTTAGCGTGTTCCGAGTTAACACGTCACTCTCGGTATTCGCGCGAAGAGCGCTTCGACGTGTCTCGATCTCAGCTCCAACTGTTTTGTCCCGTTCACCGGCTCACCGCAGCAATTTCCAGAACTGCGAGTAACATAAAACGGACTCGACGACATTGAGAAACGCTGCCGCGCACGAGGCCGCAAAACGTTTTGTACATTACGCGCTCCCCCCCCCCCCCCSCGCMSCCGCGAGCGGGGCGCGATATACGCCCCGGAGATTCAGATCTCCAATTAGCTGTATATCAAGTTGAAGGGCGAACAGAGTTCGCCGATTCTGCCTCCGCCGAAAACGTGGCTGCACGCGAAAGAGGCTTATCGTGCTTCCGGGCGACGCCAGAGAGAGAGAGAGAGAGAGAGAGAGAGAGAGAGAGAGAGAGAGAGAGAGAGAGAGAGAGAGTGTCGTTCTTCCGAGATCCGACTTGATTTCTGAAAGGTTTCCGCGCGCGGAAGACGCGAAGCGAATCGCTCGTTATCGTTCGAACGAACGGCGATAACGCGGAATAACGATCACGCGCGCCGCTTTCCGTTAAAACGCTCGCGCTTTAGCGGTAAATTCTTAAGTAAAATTAGTGTCCGTCGTTGTTAGCTCCGCGGCGAGGCAACTTGCCGGCGGTTTACAGTCCGAGCGGCGTTCGCCGGCAGACGCGACTCCGGCTCGCGTATCTCGTTCTAACTTTGCTTTATGGCGCGATAAATATTTTATAAGCATCGCGCCGGCGAAACGCGGAAACGGGCTGCTCCTATAATCCAGTCCCGGGCTTGATGCGGGCATACTGGCACGCGGCTTTTACTCGCCTAATTGCGCAAACCGGGATTCCGATCTCCAATTAATCGTGCGTCAATCGGACGCGCGCGCACGCGCGGGCTCCTCTTCTCGCGAGCAGCATCTTGCGCGTGCGGCTCGTTTAAAAGTGCCGGCAACCGAGCGAGAATTGCTGCGCCCGCTCGTTAAGAGCTAGCTAACGGCTTTGAATAATTGCAATCAATCATCGATGCTCCAATCGGCGTTACGTTCATCTCACTTCTTCGAGGGCACGCAATGCCCTCGAAAGAAGCCGCCTCGATCGCTCCGTCTCTCTCTCTCTCTCTCTCTCTCTCTCTCTCTCTCTCTCTCTCTCTCTCGGGGGGAATTTTCCGTCCTCGTTAACCAACAACACGCGCAAGAGGACGCCGGAGGTAGCCGGGGGAGGGAGGCGATACGCATCTGCTTACGCGCGCATATCAAGTTTGCGGACGCGAGCGCGAGTCGTTCCAAAGCGAGATGCGCGCTAACCGACGAGTCGAGATTTCGATCTCTAATTAGCTGTATATCAAATGAACACGTTCGCCCGGGTCCACTTGGACACGAGGTCGCCCCGCGTCGCATCCGGCGCATGTCGCACCAGCCTCCACGCACATGCACGCACGTCGTCCCTGTTGTCCGCTCGGGATCTTCTCCCGCGCGCTGTTCCGCTCGGCATTAACGCGCCGCTCGTTCCCGATCCGCTCGACGCTGACTTTGATTTGTAACTCGCGACTGCGAGCGATCAGCGGGCGAGCACGATGCGGCTGACGGTAACCGAGAAGGTCGAGATGATTAACAGGGAGAGGGACACGCGGCGTGTCACGCGCGATGGCTTATATTTTCCGAACGACATGGAACGCACGCTCGATCGGCCTCGAATAACAAGAAGAAGCGCGGAACAGCAGCGTGAAATCTCGCCCGGACGGGAATGCGCGGATTGCGCACAGATAACTGAGCGCAGCGCAGAGCGCAGGTGGAGCCGTTTGATGAGAGCGGCGACTTGAACTGGCGGTGATCGGGATGATTATCGCGGTGAAGATATTTGCGCAAGTATCGTTGAATGAAGAGAGAAAGAGAAAGAGAGAGAGAGAGAGAGAGAGAGAGAGAGAGAGAGAGAGAGACGGCGCTAGGTGACTCGGGAATTTCGCGAGCTGGAGAAAATATGATTCAATTTTCCTGGAGCGCGTCCCGAGCAGCGCGTGCTGTCGTTTTCTGGAAACGATACTGCGCGCGCGGCCGGCGCGTTTAAAATCGCGAACGATAAATCCGCGAGTCAGGCTGCGACGTTATCGCGACCCGGAATTATTTCAGTCTCGCGCGCGCGCGCGCGTTAAAGCGGGCGTCCCCCGAGAGTCTCGCGTTAACGACATTCTCGGCCGCTTTTCCATTTACCGCCGAAAGCGGAAAACCGCCGAATGCACCGGATGCACTTGCGCGCATAGAGAAAAGTTACTCGCGCGGAACAAAGGGGAGACGGACGCCCCGAAGGAGAGATTTTTGTTGGATGCAGCAGCCAGCTATCGCTGCTCGGCGACGATCCAATTTCCGCGTCGAGATACCTTTACGTCGCCGCGCACTCGCCGTGATGGATGCCCGAAAGCCAGAATTTTATCGTTCGCCGATGCAATTCCCATCGGGGGGATGCGCGCCGTACATCATTACGGGACTTTTACTGCGCTCGTGTGCGCTGCGCTCCGAGTTCTCGCGCAGTTCGCACCGTTTTATCGCCCGCTAGAAACCAGCTGACGCGTCATCGGAGGTCGCCCGATATAAATTCGTATCGTCCCTGCTTCCCGTGATCGTCCGTGAAGAATTAACAGAAATAGCCATCCCTTCGAAAGGAGGGATAAATTTTCCCCGACTGACCTCTTTCGCTTGAGCTTCATCGTTCATTGAGAGCATCCCGAGGATAATCGTCGCGCTGCTAAAACGATCCATCGACCGAACGTGCGCGGGCATGACTCTCCCGATTCTCCAGGCGTAAACAAGCCCCCTTTGTACAAGCCGCCCTTTGTACCGCCGGCGAAACGAAAATTAGAGTAACTTGCAGTAAGAGCGCAGCTATCATCCGTGTCCGCGCATTCGATGAAAGGAGGATAGGGAGTGGGAGCCAGATCGCTAAACGCATCGAGGCAGCCGTTCGGCTTCCTCCGTTTCCACGAGGAATCCTGCGGAAAGGGAACCCAGATGCTCTCGGCGAGGCATGCTCGAAGCTCGAAGCTCGAAGCCGGAGCCGTTCCACGACGACAAACGAGAAATTGGGAGGCGAAGCCTTCGAGTGGCTTAAGCTCGAAGACGACGGTTAACAAGTTCTCGTGGAGGATCCCGGTGGTTCCTCGCGAAGCCGTTGCGAGCTCGAGAGCCAGCCAGGGCAAATACACCCTCAGCTAGGCGCACGTCGCAGGAAATGCTCGCTCATGGCGTTGGAGAACACGTACACACGCGCGCGGACACTCGCCGTGGCTCCCGGCCTGCCGGAAGCTCGCAACGCGTAAGCTGCGGATATTGTGTCCGCGCGTCCACATCAGGAATGATGCGGATCGTCGTGGGAGTCACGTGCTCGAGCTTGTCGCACGTCCATCGAGCAAACGGATCCGCATTCGCGCCTTTCGCGCTGCTCTTAAAGAACGGCACAGATTAGACTTCTCAGATTGCGCATCGCGGATCTGCATCGATCGCGATGCAGCGATATTCCTTCGAATATCTGGGACAATCGTTTACCATCGGACACGCAGAGTGCACGTTCAACTGTTCAGCTGTTTCAGCGTGCCACGTTGATGCGCGTGTTCATCATCGTTAGCGGGAGGCTCCGGCTTTCACCTCCGGCCGCGGCCATTTGTTTCACACGCATAATTAGCGCAAAAAAATACAGCTCCGCAAGTGTGCTCGTGACGGCTAACGCCGAGACTCCCGGCAAAGTGAAGTGCAGGATGAATGCGCGCAACCGATACGCCGATACGCCCGTCTGCACTCTGCGGAGAGCACTTTGCAGAGCGCGATCCTTCCTTCGGAAGTGCGAGTGCGGCGTCAGTCGTATCGCGGAGAAATTTCATTTCGCGGCTCGTCCGCTCCCCGGCAAATATTATCGTACATTTCCGCCGTGGGATATCACCTGCGGTCGCCCTATCTCCGCCTCCGCCTCTCTCTCTCTCTCTCTCTCTCTCTCTCTCTTCGCCGCGACTCGGAGAAATATTTCTTTCCCCCGGGCCGATAAATCAACGCGGTCCGTTCGACACGACGGTCATCAATAACGCTAGTGCTTAGGCTTTTTCCGCGCCGGCACTCGCGCCGGAATATCGAAAACCCCTACGGGCACTGCGCACCAGCGGGATCTCGCGTGTGTGCATCGCCATGGCGTGCAACGATCCTTCCTTCACTCTCTCTCTCTCTCTCTCTCTCTCCCTCACGCGCTCTCTTCTTCCTTGCCCCTTTTCTAGCGCGGGAGTGCACGCGCAGCTTCGAAAAACTTGCTACCGCGTGCAAGTTTAATGGTTCGGAACGGCGTTGCGCCAAGTTGCACGGGCTCGTTTATTTTTCACCGACAGCCGACCCCGCTCCTCCCCACCGCCCATTTCCGCGAGAGAAAAATCGTCCGGCGGAGGTTCGCGCGAATTAAAAGCCGCATTACCGACCCGCGCGGCGCCCTTAACGCGCGGGGATGAAGCCGAATGTAGCTGGCTGGCTGGCAGATTGCGATCCGATAGTGGACCCGATAATTTAATTTAGGAGGGGAGGGAGGAGGAGGGTTGACTCGGACGCTGCAGGTAAACGACGCGCACCCGCGGGCGCGGCGGTCATTTGTATCGACTTCATTCAGTGAAAGAGCCCGGGCATAAATCAGCCGGGGCGCCGAAACGGAGCACCACGGGGGTTGGCTGGGGGCTATTACGCCCCCTCGTAATTCCGTTAAGATTGCGCGGCGCGGTCTCGCCTCGGAGGAAAGAAACGCAGCCAGCCGGCTGGAATCGGTGCGAAAACGCGAAAAAGACGGAAATTCGATGGTGGCGAGCTCGTGCGCGCTTGGAAAATTGGAATTTGAGAGTCGACCGAATTGCAGCCGGCCGATCGTCCGTCGGCGAGAATACGAGCGAGCGTGAGGATATAATTATATCCCGAATCAAAGCGGATTCCTCGAATGGACAGTAAATTGTAGGATTTCGTGACGATACACACGTGTGTATCCTCCGGTTTAAAATTATGTAAAGCACGTAAGGAGGAAGGAAATGTAATATTAATGTAATATTAATTGTTCTATGATCGCACTGGATAACTCGCTGCGTTAAGAGAGCGAGAGAGCGAGAGAGAGAGAGGGAGGGAGAAAGAGAGAGAGGGAATCCGCGCTCGGACCTGCTCTTCGTGTAGCAAGCAAATTTTCCACGCTTGCTTATTACTTTCACGTGTTCGCGTGTTTGCTCGTCGATGAACGCGACGATAATTAGGAATGGTAAAAGACCGTGGATAATTATTTCTTCTATTCTATTCTAACTAATGCCGATGACAATTAATACTAGTTAATTAACAATTTTGTCAGTAATAACGCGCTGGATATTTCCGGTGCCGGTGCCTCGCGACGCTCAAGGTAATTATGCGATAATTAACGTTATCAAAGTGGACGGAAACATCTCCGGCGGAATGATTTAAAGCCGGCTGAGACCGGAAAACTTCGGGAGCGGAAAAACGGTATATAAATATTATGCACACCGGATAAAGTGCATCCGGCGTAGGTTAATAATTTAAAAAGTTCATGCGATTCCAGATTAAAGTTCCGGCGGACCGATTAAACATGAGAGCCGGAGAGAAAGAGAGAGAGAGAGGGAGGGGAAAGGGGGTGGGGTGGGGGAGGGGATAGTGAGGGTGGCAGAGAACGAGTGCACAATGACAAAAAGAAAGAGAGAAAAAGATAACGAGGGCATTAACGAGGTTCCTCGTTGCTGGCGAATCAACGACAGCTATTTTATATCGATTTGACAACTGTCTAAAAGTTGTCAAACCGGCAAAAGCAAACAAACAACGTTCGTTCCTCCGAACGAAAAACGCCAATTTCCAATCTCGAATATTACGTGCAGCATGTAGCACGCACACGCGCGCGTGCGCGCGCGCGCGCGCGGAATATAACGAGGAGCGGAATCTGAATTATCGCCGGCGCGTATTTTATTTCCGATCTATAAACAAGAATTTAATAACGACCAAGTCCGACGAGCGTCCGACCTCCCGAGCTAATCCTTTCCAGTAGATTTCAGGAATTCCGGCAATCGCGCGGCGAAATTGGCTCGCGCCGATGCCGGGCGCGAGGATCGCGCCAGAATTATTTTCGAGTGCGAGGACAGACGCACCGCGCGTTCGGCGAATCGTTCAGGTAATCGCGAACGGGATCGGCATCGGCATCGCGCGTTTCGGAATTCGCCGGATACGGCATCTCGCGCGAATATGAAATTCCGCGATGTGATTAAAGCCGCCGGCTACCGCCGAGCAGAATCGTTTTCGGCCTCATTCGGGGATGACGACGCCGTATACCGGCGACGTGCAATTAGTTGGAACCGCGACGCGGCGGTGTCCAAAGTCGCATAAATCGATTCCGTGCCGTTCGTAAATCAGTCTTCGAGATTCAGTCGCCCGCAGTTGTTCGACCCAGTTCGCGACGCCGTCTCGCCAAGGAGATGATTGGAGGGCTCTTTACACGCGCTCAGTCTGGCCGGACAGCTTCAAAATGGATGACGCGAACAAATATAACACAACGTATACCTCCCGCGTACATCTCGGGAAACGGAAGCATTGATTAAATAGGGGAAACAAGGAAACAACTGCCAATGGAATCAGTCATTTGCTGAAAACGCGAGGGAAACGTTGCTTCGCGCTTCGCGCGAGAACACCGAGTGACCGAGATGCGAGGATTAAGCGTCATCATCGAGCCATCATCCGCGGAATATGAAATTCGTGTAGTTTATTTAAAAGGGCGGGCATTATTTGCGGAGGAGAAGGGAGAAGAACAGCGCCCTTTGAGCTGTCTAGCGCCGCTGCCGGTTTCCGAAACGACGGCGCGATCCCGACTGGCATATCAATCGCGATTACGCGAAATCGTTTCCCGCCAGGCTCGCTGCGCGATACCTTCTATCAGCGCGATATGAAAGCCAGCGCGATTCTTTAACGTCACTACCGGTTACCGCCGAAGATCCGCCGGAAAATTCCGTGAAAACGATATCATCGAGATTGAATTCCGTAATCCCCCCGCAGAGGCAAATATTTGCACGACTGCGCAAATCGTGCTCTGATGTCCGCGTGTTCGTCCGGTAATTGGCCGCCAATACAGACGGACATTTCCGCACGCATGTTCATTCCGAGAAAAAGAGAAAGAGAGAGAGAGAGAGAGAGAGAGAGAGAGAGAGAGAGAGAGAGAGAGAGACGGGGAGGGGAAGGGGGAGAGGAAACATACACAACGGAAGTAAATTTTTGCGACTTTCGCCACGTTTTGCTAGACATTTCGCTCGGGCGCGGACACGATTTTTTTAGAAAGAATTCTTTGCAATGACCGAGTAAGAGGGATAAATTATTTCTTTTTATCCAGATCGGCATTTTTGAAGATCTGAGAGGAGGCTGTTCGCGATTATTCGTAATGTACACATCACGTAATGCTGCTGCTTTAAACACCGAAGGAGAGAAGCTGAAAATGCCACTCTCATGAATTCGATTGGACCGGAGGGTTCGCTTCGATCAATCGTCCCTACGAAAGTACACTCCTTCGATGCTCGTGTCGTCACGCCGGCCGACAATGCGGCCGCATCTAGAAGAAACGCTGCCCGGCTTTAGTGACTCAACACGCGCGGTGTTGGAGCGAGACGGTGATTTTCCGCGGCGATAATCGCGATTTCTCTCGCTCTCTCGATAAGCGCGGGCCAAAGTCGGTTGAACGACCGGTAGACACCTTTTGATGTCGAATCACTCCACCCCCGTCGCGCGTTCGTTCCTCCCCCGGCCGCTCGCGGCGAACCCGCTGAAAGGTTCGTAGTTCGCGTAGCGCGAGCGCATACACTTTATTCCCAACCCATCGTTCCGTCCCAGCGATTTCGAATTCCCGAACAAATTTGATCGTCGTCGTCGTCGTCGTCGTCCTCGCCCTCGCCCTCGCCCTCGTCATCGTCTAGTCGAGCTCGCGTCTCTACGTGACGGGAAAATCGCGAGTCCGTTCGCGCGTCGGAAAGCCACTTCTCTCTCTCTCTCTCTCTCTCTCTCTCTCTCTCTCTCTCTCTCTCTCGTCCGTCCCGGTACATATAAACCCCTCAACCGCCGACTCACCCCTCGCCGGAGCCGGGCCTCTCGCGTTTCCATACCATCGTCTGCCATCTCGACGCGCGCTGCTCTCCACCCTCGTATTTTCCTACTTCTCGCGCTTCGCGGTTCTACTTTCGCACGCGCGATTGTGCCCTGACGAGTTTACGGCGGTCCCTCGACGGAATCCCAAACGCGGCACGTACGCCGAGTTACCGGCTCGAACGAGGCGGAAGCCCGGGATCGTCGGCGGGGAGGAGGCGCGCGGGATGGTTCATTCAACGAGCAATCTTATGGCGCGCTATAATTTTGCTGATCGTAGTGGCGGCTCTTTCGGAACGGTGCTGTTCTCATTTACGCGAACGCCGCGCAGCACCTTCTCGCGCGCGCGCGCGCGGCGCGTGTCGATTGTCCGCGGGACAGAACGCGCGAGCAAAAGTCGCTCGCGAAATTTGGTGGATCGATCGATCGGATCCTCGCGCGGAGTTTCGAGATCCCGAAGCGGGAGTCGCGTCCGATCGCGTCCGCGATCGCGGATGATCGGACTCGTAATAATGCTAACGGTGAATAATTAACGTAACATCCGTGGCGTTGATTAAATTTCACGCCAGCAAATTCATAAATATCCGCAGCTGCGCCATTTCCGACAAAGGCAGCTGCAACGACGTAAGCGAAAGAAAATTAATGACTACAAAAGATTACCCTTCGCCTACCCTCTCCGGGCTCTCTCTCCGCGGCTGCTGTCCGATGAAATATCGTAAATCGCGGGCTCGCTACGTCTGAGAAGTTTTCATAGCCGACCGCTTCCCATCTCCCGCTTCCTCCCCCTTTCTTTCTCTCTTCATTTCCGTTACTCGCTTTCCGCCTCCCTCCCTCCCTCCCTCCATTCTCCTTCTCACACACTCTCTCTCTCTCTCTCTCTCTCTCTCTTTTGATCCCACCTCCTTTCCGCGTCTCATTCTCATTACGAAGTTCCCGGTCATCAAATTTTATTAGCCCCCACTTCAGGACCGGGCCCGCCTTACTTCTAACTCAATATCGTAGATTCGTAGTCTCGGTTTAACTACCCTCTCACCCTTCCCCGCTTCACCCTTCCTCACCCCCTCCGCTCCACTATCCTCCACGGCGCAGCGCACACGGAAGCACGCCCACGTGCATCGGCGTAGCTGCTCTCTCTCTCTCTCTCTCTCTCTCTCTCTCTCTCTCTCTATCGGTCCCCTCTTGTTTCCTTTTCTCCGACACGCGCACGTTTCCCCCCGTCCGGCATCTCTCATCTGGCCTGCGATGTAAGCGCGGCGAGCGACTTTGAAAGCGGCAATAATTCCGCGCTCTACGGCCGAGAACTAATTTCCACCAGCCTCTGACAGGGCGCTTGCAATGGGGAGGTGGGGAGAATGCAAGCAGCGAGAAGACGAAGGGCGAACCTCTCGGGGCTCTCTTTCCGATTTCTCTCTCTCTCTCTCTCTCTCTCTCTCTCTCTCTCTCTCTCTCTCTCTCTCTCTCTCTCTCTCTCTCTCTTTCTACCGGAAAGAGCGGACGGTACGTTTTCTCGCGCGCTCTCCTTTATCGTCCAACAATAGCCCGCCAGGGCGAAGGCGCCCCGTGTCTGTACGTGGTCAAGGGTCGCAGCCCAATAAACCCTGCCAGCGGACTACTAACTCACGTGCCGGCCGAATTCGCGGGAAGGTGATAAAGAGACGGCCGAAGGAGCGAAAAGAAAGAAACGAGAAAGCCTCTCTCCTAATGGCGCGAGATTTCCGCTTCGCGTCCTTTAATTGCGACCGCCAGAATCGGAACTAACGACTTTCTTTCGGCTTTCGGCGTTTAAAAGCCGAACGTTTTGCTTTAAACGGCGACGCGACCCACGGACGTGATACCGTAACGGCCGTGTCTGCGTTTTATCCGCGTCCAAGGGACTGACGCAGCACGCGCGTCCGGCTGCCGAGCCGTTGACGAGCGAACAAGGGACATAGAACGGCAACAATCAGCGCGGAATTGCAACTGTCGAGCGATTCGGAACGCGGGATATGTATCGCGCTTTTGAAAAACGTTTCGCAAGTGATCGGTTGAGCGACAGCGAGAACGGCGATCGCTGATATATATTCCGCGCAACGATCCCCTCCCCACCCCCTCCGCGCTGAGGGGGGGGGTGCGCGTTTCTCTGAGCGGGCGAATAATAATTTCTTCCCGGTCGTAACGCCGCGCGATACTTGACGGAAGGCACTTCCGGGCGTAATTTATAGGAGTTGCGCGAGGCGGATGCGACGCCACGCCGCCGATCTCGCGGCCGATGAAAGTTAGTTAAGCTCATCGCAAATTGCAAAGAGGTTCAGACATCGCGCGGTGTAGCAACGTGCAAGTGATCGTAATAGCAGTAACCGGCGGGATAGCGATCTGAAGTTGGTTCATCGCTGTGCATTACACTCGCTAGCGTTGCGGGTGATAAAAGTTACGGAAAGCCGGTAGGCCATAAAATTAAATCCGCGCGGAGGGAGATAAAGGGAACCGCTTTCGGAAGAGGTCGAAACTTTCCGCGCCATATCGTTCGACGACCTCGAGCGGCCCAGGTTGCGCCTGAGATCCTAATGAACGATCTTCGCGAGTGGCCATCGTCATCTTCATTCCGGAGATCCCTGCGCCCCTGTAAGTGCGCTGTAAGTGCGCACTGGTCTCAATTACCTCCGCCCGTTATACCGCGGGCGAGCGCAACAAATCCGGCTAAAGAGATCGGCCGATCGACAAGCTGAATGATAAAGCTGATACAGAAATTAATGGCATTTTAGTTACGAATCGCGCGACGTGCACGGCGATTGCGAGAAAGCCACCTAATCCTCTTACGTCTTTGCGGGCTGCGCGCTGACCGACTCTTTGAAAGGTTCGCCCCGTAAGCCCTTAAACCCATCTCGGGCGCAGCAATTCCAGACCAATTTCGAGAAAATTCAATCGTGAAATATACAGCGCGGCCGACGCCGAGCTGCCGGATCGACGCCAGCAATAAGACGAGACTCCAAGCTCTCTTTCCATCGCGAGACAAATTAAAAACCGTATCGAGTCATCGAGTCCGCTTAACGATCCCTCCTCGTAATCAAGAACTATGCGATCGGTAATCGCGTGTCCGAAATCAAGATTCCCGTATCGTATTACGCACGATGGAATAAATTTCAAGATAGTGTGGTAAAAAGATATCCGAGGGCGGATATCAATGCAGGATGGCCGAGTGTGGTATAAATAGAATTATTGATTTTATCAAAAAGTTTTGTAATCGATAAATAAGCGAAAGACATGCAAAAGACAGGCGAATGACGAACAAACGACAGAACGAACGACAGAAGAATCTGGACCAGCAAGACTGAAAGATCAATCGGCCTATCAATAAGAGTTGCATTAGTGTTAAATGTAATAAAGAATCCTGTTACTCCTTGTTTTATCAACCAAACGTCGAGAACTCGTTGACATAAGGAATATATATATATATATATATATATATATATATATATATCATTATACATATATATATCATTAAATATATATATATTCTACAATCTCTCAGAGTTCAATCTTGAGAATCGCCATTCGCCATTCGCAATTTTTCATCGCGCGACGAGTCTCGCGCGACTCTCTTTAAACTCTCTTCGTCGTGAGAAACATTCGTGAGAAATCTCTGACGCCAGCCAGGGAGACAGAATCGATCGATCGAACGGAACACGATTGCGCGAGGGGCGCGCATTGCGCGATCGGCTACCTTTTGTTGCTGCGTTTGCGCGGGTTCGGTGGCGAGTAGCTGCTTCAAGGCCGCGTGACCGTTCGTCGTGGAGGTTGCACCGGGCGTGCTCGGTGTGCTGGGGTTGCTTCCGGGGGTGTTAGGCGTGTGAGGCCCAGTCGTGGGACTGCTAGGACTGACGCTCTCGTTGACCTTGCTGCCGGCATGGTGGTTCTCCGTGTGCCTCCTCAGGCTCCTCGCGTCGCAGTAAGACTTGCCGCATCCTTCGGCCTTGCACTCGTACGGCTTCTTGTTTCGATGTGTCAGCATGTGGCCGTTCCTGCAACCCCAATGGAATTTGCTCTCCGTTAGTCGCGAAAGAAACACACCCCCGATTCTCTGTTCACGGTACAAACGGTACAGTTTCCGTTCTTTCCCTCGCTCCCCGTCACACGCGGGGATCGATTGAAACGGAAGCGCACGAGAATTCATTCGCGAGCTTCGTTCGCCAATGTATCGAGAATCCAACGGTTCGAGAGCAGCGAAGATGCCGCCGCGGAATAATACATCTACCGTAACGTCTCGCTCCGGAAATATCAGGACTGTAGTATTCCGCCAGCGAACCGTTCCCTGTTCCACGCCCTCCCGCATTAATCATCATAGGAGCGTCTCGGGCGACACGTGATATAGCAGCCGCGGATGCTCGGCGATGGCTGCGGAAATCTGATCGCACGCACCTGCTCTTTAGTGCCCGGCCGAAATTACGTCGGCCCGATTATGCCGGGGCTATCTACATCGGCGATCTACCCCAGCGCGGAAATCCCATATACCCGTCAGCCGATTCCCCMCCCCCYCCCCCMCCCCCMCYCCCCGCGCCACCCCCGATCCCCGTCTTATCTGGGGGTAGCATCTGAACTCATTCCCATCCGGCGTGCTACGCCCGCCTAAAGACTCACCCGCGTTCCCGCGTTCGCCCGATATTCCCGGCTGACAACTCGAAACGGGAGGCGCATCCTCCGCTGTCCCCCCCCCCCCCCCCCCCCCCCCCCGACGGGAGAATCTGGGAAACGGAAACTTCCCGTTTCCCGTTTTCTCCCCGAGGAGAAAAAGCCGCGCGGAAAATCCGAAAAGCGTCCGCCGGCGCAACAAGTCGCCGGCGCGCGATCGCGTCCTCGATAGGATTCGCGATTCCGCTCGAAACGCGATTTGCGAGAGATCGTTCATCGTTCGCGGCGACAATCCTGCGATTATCGATCCGCGCGACAGCCGGAGTAGTATCCGTTACGCGAGTGAAACGGAGACGTCGAGCCAGATGCCGGCAGTCCCGCGATTCTTCCGGAAATCACGCTGCATGCTGCGTCATGCCGCGTCTCGATCGCAATGATCGCGACTCGCTGCGAGGGATCAACCGCCGATCAGAGATGATTATCTTCGGTGGGACGCGCGGGACGCGCGGGAGGATTATATCCTGGAGTCTCTCCGCTGCCCTCGCTGCGGAAGAACTCACGGTCCCTCCCGCACCGTGAAACTTTAACGAGATCTCGAGCGTGGACATCCTTCCAGCCGGAACCAGCCGTGGTGAATTGCCCGAAGAAGAAGAAGTCGTACGGATCGGGCGAGCCCGATCGGAGGGATATCGTTTCCAGTAAATTTTCCAGGAGACGCGGCTGGTGCTCCTACCCGGACTAAGTTTTATAGTCTATCGATATACGAACGGATTCCCTTAAATTCCGCCGGCGAGGTCGCCGCCGTGCGGAGGCTTTAATTTGTAAAAGCTAATTTGTCGAACTTTTAAGGTAACCCGTTCCGGGCGGCCGGCGTTTCCCTCGGAGATAATCAGGAGCACCTGGAACGTGTCGAGCGCACGTGCATCGTTCTTTTTCTTTGTTTTCCGGGGGATGCGAGAGAAACACCCTCGGCTTTTATCCGGACAGTCGCTTCTCCGATGGCCGGCCGGCGATTGAAAGTTATTTAATTCGTTTCGTTGAAAAACGTAAATGTTTCAGATATATATATATATATGTACATTGAAAATATATCGAATGGAAAATATAAGATAAATTCGATGGAACCGTCCGCGATCCGCGAAAATAAAAGTTTGATCCAGGGTTGTCCGGATAAGTACGGAACAATAGTCGCGCGCGAGCGCGTACGCGAGCGCGATGCAGCGAGCTATCGCTTGAAAATTTGTACGCAACTTTGTTCACAGTTATCGCCGCCGTCATGTTTTTATTTAATCAGAATATCGAGCTGGAAAACATCGCAGCGTACGTGACGTAACGGCGATAACTGAGAGCGAGGTTGTAAAAATAACCAAACGGAAACCACCATCCGTGATTTCGACAGCAATTTCATCTAAGCGCGAGAGCGCAATAAGCGAATGAGAGCGCTCGCTTCTCATTCACGGGTCCATCGCGCTGTGTCACTACGAAAAGAAAATTATTAATTACTACGAAGTTGCGCTCTCTTTCTCTCTCTCTCTCTCTCTCTCTCTCTCTCTCCTCGTCTGTCGGCGGACAACGGGAATTTCTACGAAACTTTAATTGGATCTCGCAAAGGACCGCGTTGACGAGCGGAATTTTGCCCGGGAGAATGGAGATTAAATCAGCACTAATTATCAGCTCTCGATTAGTTCCGCCCGGTCCCCGCTAGCCTAACGAGACCGCCAAGCAAAGAAGCCTACTTTGCTTCTCTTTTTTCATATTGCCCCTTTGCCCCTTCTCATTACAAAGTTCATATCTAAAGTTGGGTCATCCTTGATTCTCAACCGTCGGCCGAGTCAATTCAATCTCGACGCGCGGACAAAGTTGCGATATATCGTACCGAGTACGAGAACTTTTATTTTCGATTCGGAGTCTCTCGAAACTGTCGACAAAGAGGATCCCCGTCTATACCGCGCTTCGTTTCTCGTTTCCCTCTCGTGGAAGTTAAGCGGAAACTTCTTGATGTCACGCGAGCAATCATCGAGATATCGAACGCATTCTGGAAAATAAAGCTCTCGATGACGCTTACGAGCCGGAGCCGAGCCTTTCTCTCTCTCTCTCTCTTTCTCTCTCGCTCTTTCTCTGAAGGATCTCCCTTTTCTCTCACGCTGTTCGCGGTTTCCCTTTGGTCCCGATGTTCTGGCAAATCCCTTTCGGGCCAAGACCAAGCTACCGGGTTCCCCGGCTGTATACAGTGTTTCCCCTTCGCGCTCGAAGGGAAACCCTCCAACAGAATTCCTCTCCAAGTGTAAGCGTTTCCGTTCCTTATTTCGCGCGGCGGCGCACCGACTCAGCAAAGAGACTACGTGGATTTACTCTCCGATACAACGGATAGATAGAAACATGCGACGGCTCCTCTTTCCTCGATGTCTCGAAAAAACTCGATCGGAATTATCGTTCCGGCGACACGTCCAGCTCGTGTCGATAGGACGGCAAGATCGCAAGATTGCTCGCATTCTTTGTCCTTTGATCAATCGAGCCCATCGGTTTCGGCAAACAAGATTAGAAGCGCGCAGCGTTTCCTTTTTTTCTTTTGTTTTTCTTTTTTTTTTTCCTTTTTTTGAACACGTCTCCGCATGTCAATGGTCGTGATGGGTCGAGGAATTTTTAATACACATACACACATACACACACAATCTCTCTTTCTCTCTGTTTCTTTCTTTGTTCAAAGTACGTTCGCGCAACGGCGACTTGTATCGCGATTTGTATCGCGTAAACTTCTGCCTTCGAATTCCTTTTAAACAAACGGGACCAAGAACGGTAGACCTCTTTAATTATTGGGATTCCGTTTTCCCGGGACGGCAATCTCCGTTAGTGGCGGCGCATTATTTTAAGAATTTCGTAAAAGTGTAGATAACGATTACTCGACAAGGCAACTACAATGGGAGACCTGTTTGAACGAAGAAGGTGAGACGTGATAGAAACTGTAGCTCCTCGCGGATCCGCCAATTCTTGGGAAGAGAATGAAGAGCACGGGCGAGAGACTTCGTGCCGACTTTTTCTCGTTCTCAATTAAGTTTGAAAGTCCATTCAAACGGTGAAAGGAGCCGAGAGATCTCTTCTTTCGCTTCCGTAAAATCTCCGCCCGCGGCACTATTATTGCTCCGGCTGCCTATTATTGTTAGCCCTCTCTTTCCTCGCCGTTCGTAATACCATATATATATATATATATATATCAAGCCGCAGCGGAATATCGCGCTCAAACAATATCGCGGTCGCGTTAAATTGGCGATACGTGCTTTATCAGGAGGGCAGCACGTAGCCTCTTCCGCAGCGGCAATGCAAATCCACGGCGTGGCAGAAGCCAAGCCGTTCCCCAAAGCAAAGGAGAAACGCCGATGTTGAGCACACAACGTCCCGTACTCGGGACGGAGACAGCGGAGGCAGCTTCCGGCGAAAAACAGGAACTGGGGCAGAGACTTGGCGATTTCGCGCATGAGATAGTATCGTACGGTTCGTTTACTTGCGTCTGGGAATACACGGATCCCCCGGCAACCGGGAGTGCACCGTCCAAAAGCGATGCTCGATGAAACGGATACAAACAAACGTTTAACTTATCGTAACAAATAAATAGAGAGAGAGAGAGAGAGAGAGAGAGAGAAACTATCCGGCTCGCGTGCGTGCAGGGTGGCATAGATACGGGCAAATAAAATAACATCACCGCGGTAAATGGGAGAACGAGAGATAACAGCTCGGAAGGTAATAGTTGCCGCAACGCGATACCTGTCGCGACCGATGCGTGAAAATTGAAAGTAAATTAGCATCAAACTCGAGGGAGCAATAAGCTTGGTTAAAGTCGATGGATACGTCTGCCCTTTACGGTCCCGCCAGGCTGATTGAATGCCATTATCATTTATCGACGGAACGAAAGGGGTGAGAGAGAAAGATAAAGAGACGGGACGGAGAGAGGAGACAAGGGCGAAAGGGACAAGTGCTGCCACCGGCGACCCAATGTTCGCAATGAAACGTAAGTAATTCCTCGCACCCTTCCGGCCTGGCTCGCATTGAACGCGACGACTCGAGTTTCGCCTCGCGAGGGAATAGAACGAGGGGAAAAGACATCGAGGAAGCGGTAAAGAAAAGAAAAATATTGTCCGCGCGCGGAATGGACTTGGCCGATCGCGTCGAATCCCGAACTAGGGGAGTGCAGCGGGATAGGAAGAGGTGGTCGGAGGATTTGGGGATTCGTCTTTCGCGAAAATACAACGGGGCACTCGAGCCATGTCGGCGGAACAACACTAGCAGACCGCCGAACCGAGCGGACTCGCGAGAGACGGACCTCTATTGATTCCGCGTTATTCCTTTGCCGCCAAAGAATTCAATCCTTAGCCATAGTCCGGCGTCCCCTCATTCACCTTCGTTGGTTTCGTCCTCCTTTGTGCTCCGTCCCTTCTCTCCCAGCACTCTTGTTCCCGATTCCTATATCGCGCTTGTCCGTTTTCCCCCGGCCGCGTCCCGGCAAGTGCCCGGCGACGAATGTTGACGGCCGAGTGGCGAGCAAAGATGCCGCTGTTTCTCATTACATTTGAACGGATCGCATCCCGATGCGAGCTTTCGCGCGCGCTTTCAAGCGGCGCGTTAACAATTGCAGCAATCACCGAGATGCATTCGATGCTTGACTGTATTCCACGTGACGGTAAAAGTCCCGCCCGGATAAATAAGTCGCCGATCGACCCTGTCCTTATCGGCGACGAAGGAAAATCGATCTCGGCGGAGACTCGGCGTAACTCCCCGCTAAGGGAGAAACATACTCCCCGCGAACGAGCTTCTCTTCCAGCAGCGACTATTACCGTCGTAAATTCGACGGAGCTCGAACACCCGTACGTGCCGATACGAGCTCCGGGAGCTCTCCCATCGGATATCCGGACAACCAGGGCATTACGTAAGGGAAATATCTAAGGGATTACTTCGGCATACCTGCGCGCAGAAATTTCTCCAACTATCGGCCTTAAGAAGGCACTCGGAAGCAGCTTAGAGGGCTTCTTACGAGCGCACCGGCAAAGAAGAAGAGACGGGGAGATGCACGCTACGCGCGCCCTCTCTCTCTCTCTCTCTCTCTCTCTCTCTCTCTCTCTCTCTCACTCTCTTCCTCTCTCAGGTGCACCAGTACGTGAGCGTGTACGTGCGTGCGCCGCTGCCAAAGTGGAGAGACTTTGATGAACATAATGAACGGCTCAGTGCCGCGAGCACGAGCGTTTTCCTTTAAGCTCCGGCTCGGCTGTTGTTCTCGTTCTTGTTTTATGGCACGGGGATTCCTAATACTACGACGTTGCGAGAAGCGGGAAAGAGGCGAGCTCGCGTAACGGTGCGAGCGGAGGCGAGTGCGAGGGAAGCGCTCGGCTTGATTGAGGGCGACGAGGGCGACGGGGACGAGGCTTTTAATAAAATTATATAGCCGTCTGCGCCGCTGCGTCGCGAGTCCCGCAGATTCAACGCGAACGCGAACGCGACCTTGCAACTGATCGGTAAAGCTCGTCTCGCAAAATTTGCCTGGATCGTCGCGATCGCTCGACGAGAAATACGCTGATCTGTACTCACAGGTGGTCCTGCCGCTTGAACGCCTTGCCGCACATCGTGCACACGTACTTCCTCTCGTCGCTGTGCGTCAGCTTGTGCTTTGTGAGCGCCGATGCGTTGTTGAACACCTTCCCACAAACCTGCGACAGAGAAGCAGCCGGTTGTTGTAACAGCGACGTCGGCGAAAATTACACGCCGGTGCCCGCCCGGATCGTCGCACCGTCGCGATTACGTTCGCGCCGCTGAATAAGCTGCAGCTAACTCGCTGCTCAAGGCTCCATTGTGCACCCCTGATGGGCGCGATTTCTTTCTTTCTCACCCCCGCTTTATTAGCGGCGCGCGCGAGCGCCAACGGAGAGTGCCCTCGCGCTCTCTAAGGCCGGCGCGACAAATTGGAGCGCGGCGTGATTTTCAATTAGCATGCATGACCCTCGTAAAGCGGACGTCGCTTTATGACGGACATTAGAACGGTGACATCAGCTGGCCGCGGACCCCTATCTCGCACCCCGCGCGCGTCGCGCGATTATTACATGCATACGGAATCGCAGCTGGCGTGTCGCGGTCTCGCGTCTTTAGCGCGACGGATCTCCCAGTCTCGTCTTTCCTGTTCTCTGTCTCTCTCTCTCTCTCTCTCTCTCTCTCTCTCTCTCTCTTTGTTTTTTTCTTTTTCAAGGGAGAATATGTATCCGTGTATGCGAGGATTAGATCGGTCCCCCTCGCTGTCGAATCGGCGAGAATTGCAGCTAATACTTGCCAACAAGGGAGGTCATTACAGGATACCGTTGCGTTCCGTTAAAGGCATCGCGTATTTGCATCCGCGGAAATTAGCCCTGGATTTAACACATGCCGCGACACCGCCACGATATGCCGGTTAAGTATGTGCAATTAGGTGTATCACACGCGTCTCCGGGTCGCGCAGTGTTCCGGAAACTATTTCGGGGAGCCGAAGGTCGTGCGTGTCCAAAGGTCCAGCGGATGGATCGTTCGGATGGACGACGAGCAATGGAAAATTCGATCTGAATTCCGCAAAGTCCGAGCGACAGGAACGATTAACGTTTCCGTTGCACACCTGCCTCCCCTCCCAGCGTTTCTTTCCTCTCACCTGATCCACGAGCCCGCCGCACTGTCGAATGCCATGCATAATGCAACGAGCGGCAGCATCAACGCGGTCGCAACGTCCGATGCGACGCGCGATTAAAACGCTAAGAAAAAGATGCTAACGTAATAACGGGATAGTCGTGTTAACGTTATCCGTTAGCGAGGTAATCTCTGCGCCCGAGTGTCCGACGTTTACGTAAACTTCCGAGCGACTCCTGAGGAATCTATCGGCGACCTGCCGTCCGCCGCCAACTCGCCGCTATCTGAATTCCATTTGAATAATTGATCGGAATTACTCGATCAAGTAATTAAACTCGCTTCGAGTTCCCGGCAATTTTTGGCCGCGAGTGAACAACAGCTTTCACGCCCCCCCTCTTTCTCTCTCTCTCTCTCTCTCTCTCTCTCTCTCTCTCTCTCTCTCTCTCTCTCTCTCTCTCTCTTTATTCATTTCCTCGCGAGAGCGGAACGATTACGGTTTTACAACGCGAATCCCTATGGAGGGAACGTTCAACGACCGGAAATACATTGATCTGGCGGATCACGGTAATGCGAAAAGTATATAGGATCGCGATGGCGGCAGCGGCTAAACTCGCTTTAATGGCCTGCTCGAGGAATCCCACGATTGAGACCGGGAATATCACGTCTCGACGGAATTCGTCGTCACGACGTTCGAGGGATTCGCGGCGATGCCGCTGGCGCGGCATTAAGCCGAAATTAATTTCCAATGCACCTGCGTCCGCCGCCGTGACGCGCGGCGGGGGAACGCGCGACGGCACGATTCCGATGCCTCCATTATCGGAAAAGTCTCTTCCGCTTCTCGTTTCGCTGTTATTTCCATTCGTCGCGGCTGACACGACGAATGGATATACATACATATATATATATATATATATATATATATATATATATATATGCCTTTCGGATCGCCTCCCGGCGAGGCGAGCGAGCCGAACTCGCGGGTTTTCCCCCGGCTACAAGTTCAGCCTTCGCTAACGTTTGCTTAAGACGGGGCTGAGGGGGAGGTGGGAGGGAAGGACGGGGGAAAGAGACCGACGGGGAAAATGTAAACGCCGATCGCGTTGGCCGGAAACTACGACGTCGACTCTTCGTTCAGTGGAGCGGGGTTCGATTCTCTGCGCTCGACTCGAAAGATCAATGATGCAGGTAAGACCGAGAAGATTCAAACTGCGAGGCCTCGCTATCGGCGACTCTTACGCGTTCCGATTTTGTATTACGAAAGCGATCGCGAAACCGCGCGCGGAGCGCGCCGGCAAAATGGCTTTCCGGTCCTGGAGGAGAGCGAGAGGAAAAAACTTGTTGATATCCGGGGAAACGCGAACTTCCTGGATCCTCGGTAGCGCTCGTGCGAAGCGATACTCTTTAACGATGGGTCCATCGTTGCTATGACGACCCGTGTATAGCTCAAACGGTACAGTCTGTCGGTAAACATTTGCTGGGATCTAGCAAACAGGCAACAAATTCCATTTCATGAAGGAACGAGCGCACATAACGAACGTCGACAAAACGAGGAGCGCCCTCCAACATGGCGGAAGAAATTTCCGGGCTACGGATAGAAAAACTTCGCGCCGCTCCCACCACCGGGGGCAAATCCAGATTAAAGGAAAAGGTATTAAGACGTTCCGTGACGCGTCGCGGATAATATTGAACGAGAACGCGGAACAGGGCGGAACAGGGGAGAAAGAGATAAGCGGGGTGCAGAGAGACGACGCTGCGACAGCGGCAGCGGAGGAAAAAAGAAAGGGATGAGAAAAGAGGGAAAAGAGTGCCAGAAGTGACGCAAACGCCAAGATTTGGAGTATGCAGCGCGAATGGCAGCCGCGTACATTCGCGAGGTGGGATGAAACGTTTGCACACGGTCTCGGCGAGCTCTCAGGAGTCTAACGGAGGGGATCGAAGGGGCGAGGGGGCTCGCGCCAAGGGAAAGGGGGAGTCGTACTTCTGGCTCCTAAGCAGAAAATCTAATTTGCGTAGCTTAACTCCTAAGGAGCTCCAGATGCACGGACGCCAACACACGGGAGTTTCAATTTACAAGGCGAGGACCGAGACCGGGGAGAAAGCGGAGAGGAGCGCGGACGAGGCGACGACAACGCAGACGACGGTGAGGGAGAGAGAAGAGATCGGAGGGGAAGAGATCGAACTGGAATGAGAGAGAAAGAAACAAAGATTCAGACACAGAGAAAGAGAGAGAGAGAGAGAGAGAGTCCCGATGAGGGAACGACCGCTGGCACGGTCTTCCACATCCCTTAGCCGTCATTTCCGTGCCAAAACCCGTATCCTCCACCGGCCGATCTCTCTCTCCTTGAGAGCTAAACAAACATCATTACTCCTGGTCCTTTCTGCTGGCGCTTCCTTTGCCAACCCGGACTTCTCCTTCTCGCCTCGCCACTCCCGCTCGATCGCTCCTTCACGGATCATACGGACGGTCGCCGGTCGTCTCCACTTGGCTACAACGGCTCCAGTGATGCCATAGCCAAGGTACATCGACCAACGCCTGGCCCTGAATACGTAATCCCGCGGACGGTAATATCGATACTTCGTTAAGAGGGAACCGCCAGCTGGGCGATCGGGAAACCGCGCGGGAAAGGGGAAGACGCGCTTCGTCCGAGTCCCTGAGCGATGATCGGCGACCGGTGATTCACACTTTAAGCATCCAGGCCCGCGCATCGATCGATCGATCCGCTTAACGGTCGTTCCGGCCAACCACCGTACATCGCGGGGGAGTAAGGGATCGGACGTGAAATCACGCATGTCCGAAGGCACTCTGGACACTCTTGAAGTTTCGAGGGAATTGCGCTCTGGAGGATTTCTATCGAGGGTGACTTCCGCCTTTGTTCGACGGTGTTCCTTCTACTCGCCAGATGTGAAGGCTAATTTCATCCGTTTTCACCGCGGAGCTCGGATGATTCGCGTGTCGATGACACTGCTCGAAACGTGAAACTCAGCTGTAATTTAAAGAAATCCAGACGGATGGACAAGCGTGCGCCCTCCGTCAGTCGCCAGAACGGAATCAGGTAATCCGTGATGATTGCGGCCGCGAATGTCAACACCTCTCGCGAAAGGAAGACAAGTAGACGGGAGGAGAGAGGAGACAAGAGATTACTTCGTTATTCGAAGCTCGCTAAAGAGAGCAGCGACCGCGTCGCGCGGCTAAGACGCGTCTGCGGCTTCATCCGGTTAACGTTTGTTCCGGCTAACCACGTTCGCGTCCCGTCTCGAGTTTTCCTCTAACGGAGACTGGAAGTGCCGCTGGTGGTAGCGATGCTGCTGCTGTTGCTGCTGCTGCTGCTGCTGCTGCTGGTGGTGGTGTAACCTCGAGGGGATGCGCAGGCAAGGCCGCGGGGCGAATGCAATTTGTCGCTTCCGGGCAGGCGAATCTTTTAAAGAAGTGCATCTTATTACCAGCAGCCAGTAAGGAGACGAGAAACTCGCGCTTCCGTAAATAATGAGGAAGGCAGCAGCCGCGAAGAGGAAAGGCTCGGTGTGCCATCGTTGCTACCGCTGCAAAGACACAAAGCTCCGCCCGCCATGATGACGCGAGAGGATATTATTCTCGTTTGAGGGTCGAGGACCAGCAACGAGTAATGCAACGAACGGACTACGTTGCTGGGGAGAAAAGGGCGATGAATGGAATGCAGGAAATCGCGTTACCGCTCGGAAGTCCCATTGTATTGCGAAGGACGACTGACTACCGAGAGACGTTCGTTTACCAGAAACTTCTTCTCGCGAATGGCGGATAACAAGACTGTGCCCGAACAAGATCGAATGCCTCTTGGAATGCTCGGGAGGATATTGCGGATATCATGCGCAATCGTAGACGCGTTTGCCTTTACAAGGAAATTAGTACCTTCATTCAGTCGGCATTCGCGCATCGCGCAGACGTGTCTACAGGTTGTCTCCTATCGTTTCTTTCTCCCTTTCCTCCAGAAACCTAAGAGCTCTCGGTATTAAACCAACGACGACAGACGCGGGATTAATACGTCGTCGCGAACACCCTGCTCCTACCGGACGCGACGTTATTATCGTTAATGCACCTCCGACGTGCATTCCGAAAGGGCTGACGCTAATTTCCTCGCGCGACGTGTAGTTCGCGGGGTGCGCGCAGTAGTAACGGAGTAGTTTTCGTCAGCCGCGGAGCCGGAGCTCGGTCTCTTTGTCGCGACCGAAGAGCGATGCCTGGGACAGTACGCGGCGGAATGGTAAAGGGCAGGATCGACAACAAGAGGGGACGAGGGACTAGCGTAGGGACTAGGGTGGAAACTAGGGTGGCGCGGCGGGACGAGGCTGCACGTAGATCCGGCAACAACTTGGAGTTGAAGTCGGCTTAATTAACGGCTCGTCATGCTGCGAATGTTGCGAGTACACCGTGTCCAGAATAACGGTCACGTATGCGGCATCTGCACACGTGTGCGGGGTGAAATTTGTAGATTGCGTTGACCCACTCTCGCCGGTGCCTCTCGAGCGAAAATATAACCTTTATAAGCTTTTCGCGAACCACGCTCGATCTTGTCATCGCCGCAAGATAATCGACGAGACGACAGAACAGAAGTCGACTTGCGCTCGCGGCGGATTCGTGGGTCTCGCGAATTAAATAATCGCGGCGGATAACGATCCCCCTCGATGGTACGCAAGTACGAAAAACGAAAAGAAAAAGGGAAGCTAAATTGAATATAATCCCAGTCATGGGAGATTTATCAGAGCTACGCTTTTATTGAATCCCGCGCGCGATGTAAACGCGAATTGCCGCGAATTGCGGGAAGCGCCGTCGCCGGCAAAAAGCGATTAATAACCGCATGCATTATTCCTCCCCGTCCCGCAGATTTTCAAACTTTCAGTATCGTCATGTCGCGCAATGTCCGGTGCCTGTCGTTACCGAGCCCGCGATATAAAATGCGCACGGCGTGTATTCGTTATGTCGCGAATTATTAATTAGCACGCGCGGTGTCCGCGGTATAGAAATGGCCGGCATCTATGTGGCCGGGACCGGACGTTGCGTCACGCAACGCCGAGGCTAAATGGAAATCGTTGATGCATCGCGGTCGATCATAAGGGTGCATTAAAAAAGTTTATCTCGCGTGACGTCGCGTCGCATCGCGGCGAAACGCGCGCGCGGGCGGCATTAATCGACCGCCTCGCGCATAATGCCGCGCGCGATAATTGGCGCATAAATTATGGCGGTACAGAGCGCGCCGTGACGAGGAAAATTCCGCCCGGGCGTCCTGTAATGAATAACGATCAATTTCCGGCCGAGACAGCCGCTGCGTTACGTCGGATGCTGCGCTGCCGTAAGAGCTCTTTTCTCTTCCTTTCTCTCTCTCTCTCTCTCTCTCTCTCTCTCTCTCTCTCTTTCTCTCTCGTTCTCTCTCAGGACCTGCCACCTCTTTGGATCGCGCCGATATCCGAGAGCCATAATCGAGCCGAGGCGGCCGGGCTTAATTCGTCGCTAACTCGATACATCGACAAGGCTTGTCAACAAGTCAGGCGGACCTTCATTTAATTACGTAACAAGGCACGGGAGGACGACGCCGTTCCTGGCCACCGGGAAGAGGAGACGACCGGTGGGGGAGAGAAGAAAGAGCTACGGATCGTGGAGCATGAAAGAGGAACCGGCAAAGATGAAGGAGCGAGGGCGCGGGGAGGAGCACCACGCGGAGCGGATGAACACGTTCCATCCGCTGGCTGGCGGATGACCCTTCCTTCGATGACGGGAGCGAGGGTCGAAGGGAATCGGGACGGAACGGGAACGGAATCATCTCGGAATCATCGCGATTCAGCGCCGATGTGGGGGAGGCAGGGATGGCTATCCTCGTCTCACGTCGAGGAGAGATCGAGTCCTCTGAGCGAACGACGCTTCAGATGCTTCGGCTTAACGACGCCCCGGATCCGCCGCGAGAATACGAATACGCCTGACTGAAGAGAAGCCGCTGCTGTTCCGGGCGCGCGATACGCAATGTGCGTATCAGCGGAGAGAGAGAGAGAGAGAGAGAGAGAGAGAGAGAGAGAGAGAGAGAGAGAGAGAGAGAAGCGGATCAATCAGCGAAAGCGGCGGGCTCTGAAAGGGTTAGGGCCTAAACACCACCACGAGGCGCGCCTAAACCGCGCTCGAGCGTGCAGGGATCGCACGTGGGACGGAACGGGGGACGCGCGGATGCATCGCACGCTCGCGTGTACATCAGGGAAGGACGGGGGGTACGAAAGGGGGAAAGAGGGAGGAGAGAGGAGAGGACGATCGTGTTTGCTCTGCCTGTGCTGGCGGGCTCTACTCGCGTCGGCTGAATATTCAACAGCCTTTCCACACACGGGTCACACGAGGCACGACGCTTGCACGCGCGCGCGCGCGCGCGTTGTACCGCGCGTACAAACAGCGCCGACAACCGCTCGCCACTTTAGCGCCGGCCGGTGCGTCTTAATGTAGGCCACGAAGGGGTTCGGCAGGCCGGCTTATCGTGCTCCGCGTATCGCGCTGAAAAGAAATGTGCATGATGCAAATGTACGACACGTCTCGGGCATCGTACATGCGTACACTGGACGGAGCTGGTGTTTCTCATGCACGATGTAACAATTGACATGCGAAAAGGGGGAGCGGGCGTCCATTCAAAGGAGAATAACAAGGACGTGCTTGGAATTCCATTCGCCGAGTAGTAGCCGGAATAATCCCGCGGGCGTATCAGAGAGAGAGAGAGAGAGAGAGAACGCGCGGCGTGATCCGTGAATGAGGAAAGCGTGCGCCGCGACTCCTAATAACCCCCCCCCCCCCCGAGGCGTCCATCTCGCGTTTAATTCCGGTGCTCGGCGGCGTAGTCCGAGCAGCGAAAGGGGAAAGTGTTTGTTGCGGCGCGGAAAGGGGGCATCGGCGTCCGGAGGCACCCCGCAAATCGGGATTACGACGTGGACCGAAGGGCCGCGTCGTAAAAATGCCGCGTGCGTGCGGCCAAACTCGTCCGGATTGCGCGTCACGAAGATACAAGCGCATCCCCCGCCCGCCCGCCCGTCCACCCCTCCGGGGAGGCGCGTGGAGCGCGCCGGCGCGGGTTCGGAAACTGGGTCAGCATCGTTAGCGTTCGATGGCGCCATTTCGACTCGTTCCGACCGCAGGCGAAAGGGACGAAGTGGGCAGACGCATACTGACCAGATGGGGGTGGCACGGGGCGGGTTAGCAACGAATTCGGCAGCCTCGCGCTACGGTTTTCGAGCACACCCCCGTGGTCATCGATCGTGGTCGTCTAACTCGATCGGTTGCTAACGAACCGTCGCCTCGTTCTTCTCCGTGAAAATGCTCTTTATCGCTGCGTGCGTCGCAGGACGCTAAACGTCGGAATGACGGGGGTAAAATGTCAGAGAGAGAGAGAGAGAGAGAGAGAGAGAGAGAGAGAATCCGTAGAATTAACAACGAACGAAACGTTGCAGCGGCAGCCTGCTGCATCGCTGCGAGTTGCATACTCCGCGCGTTGATCGTAAAATTTCAATCGAGCGATTAAAGAGCGGCGCAATTATCGCGCCACGTGCGCTCCAATTTGAGGAAATTTGTGATCGATCGGCGGAGACAATCATCTGACATCAGTGCGCCGCGTTCTCGTTATTTCTCCGCGAGCGATCCGGGATTTAATTAAAACGTAGCAGCGAGAAGGACGCGTTCGCGAAAAACGCGGCTGCATTATGCATACACGTAATTCAAAAACAAGCGACGCGTACACGTGTATACGAGGGAATATTTAAACGCAATGTCGTTCCGCCGCGCCTGGATAAATAATTAAGGCTATTTGAATAATTTCATTAAAGATATAAAATAAACGCGCGCTCTTGCGCTCGCGCTTCCTTTCCTCTCTTCGCGCAACTATGTCGCACCGATTGTTCATCAAACTTTCTCGGGAGGAACGTTAGAGGAGCTTCAGTACGTCACGAGCGTCCTCGCCATCAAGGTCCGCAACATTGCTTCTCGAGTTTCGCGCTGGCCATCTCGATACGCGGCCTTGATCTCTCACCTGACACTGCTGTGGTCCCTGCCTGTTCGGCGAGGAGGCCTTCGGTCTCGGTTTCTTCACTCCCAGCTTCCCAGGATCACCGCCACCGGCCCTGGACTCCTCGCTGCTACCTGAAATCACGGATGAGCAGGATCGGTTAACGCCTCGACGAATCCAAAGCCGTATCGCCGCCGCTCGTCTCGTCGCGAGTTACCGGAGAGTGCAAGAGCCGTTTTCTCGCTTTAAGCGCACACGTACGTGTACACGCGTGTGGGTGCATGTGATATATCTCGTTCCTATCATCGAGGAGCTACAGACTTTTTGCCGCGATGACGCTCAAGATTCGCCTCCCCGCGACGCTTCTGGCGCGCTCGCCGACGTCGCTGCTGTTTTCCTCCCTGTCGCCGTCACGAGGAACGCGAAGCAGCGTCTACAAGACTTCGACGTGCGGAAGATTGATTGCCCGCCGTGTTCTTTTTGCGCGCGACCTGGGATATACTTAATGGTCGATTGGCCTGGTCGTCAACATCGATCGAGGACTGACTGGGAAGGAAGGATCTCGAGCTGGCTTCTCGCCAAGGATCGGCGCGGGCTTCCCGAACGAGAATCCCCCCAGCACCCTATTGTTTTGCCGGGCGCCGTTTTTGAACGGCATCTTCGGCTAGGGCCGGGTAAAAGGACTCTTTCCAGCAAGCCTCAAGGCGAAATCGACGCAACAACAACGCCCGCGCGATGTTGTAACGTTGCGAATACCGTTCCACTATTGTGTTCGGCTACCTCCCTCGCGAGGGAATGTCAGAACGGGGCAAATTACAGGGATCGTAATCGCACGAGATAACAAGACGCGCGCGAGCGCTCGCCATCGGAGATTGGACCAGACGCCAATCGGAGAACGGCGTTTCCGCCAGCTTGGAGAACTTGCTCGCGCGCATCCGCGGACGGTCGTTACGCCAACACAGCTGCGATTACCGTTCCCCGCGGTCGCTTCCGGGCAGATAATTAATTATCGTTTCCGATGCCGCTGGAAATTGCAGCGCGAGAGCCCGAGAAAGGATAGGCTCGCTTAGCGCGAAATTATGACGGGGACGCGCGTCGACGGGGGCGATCCTTCTTTCTCCGTAATCCTCGCACGTCGTGGGAAATCAGGCGTGAGTGCTGATGTAGCGTGGGCGTTTTCGCGCAACGTTAACGAGCGCATCGCGCCGTTACTCGTCGTTCAACGAGATTCACGAGCGCGCGAGCTAATCAATTCGAGCGCGCAGACGCGGATCGGAGAGAGTGCAGCCTCGCGGCGCGCGTTCGCGTTTCGGGACGGCGGGAAAAAGAAGACGGGAAGGAGCGGCTGCAACGATTTTCTTTAAAAACAAACCACCGCTCCTACCGCCCGCCAGGAGCGGATAAATAAACAATCTGCAGAAATAACGAGGTTACTTGCAATCGCGTCTATGTAGCCTGCCGCGATATCGCGTCGATTATTGAAGCCGCGCCGCGACGCGCTGCCGCTCCTCTCTCAAACGGGACAAACAGGATTTATCCATCCCGCTGATAAAAGGGATTCCCCGGCTTGAAAACCGGCGCCTGTGTACACCGGGGCCCTTTACACCGGGCGAATTCTCGCTGCGTGAATTTCAGCGCAGCGCCGCGACGTACTTCGAAAATCAGCAGGCTGCGAGTAAACAAGTCTTTTCATCAGCTTCGACGGATGCGACCGTATTTACCGGAAACTCATACCCGTCGACTAGCGCAAACATCGTAGATGTATCCTACGCATGTATGCGTCAAACTTTAATAATTTTGTCTTTAAACTCAGCAAGGGAGGACGGACGACTACCTACGGCGACGTTGCGCTGCGCCGCTCCACCGTGTGTTTGCTATTAATAGATCCCCCTTTCWCTCTCTCTCTCTCTCTCTCTCTCTCTCTCTCTCTCTCTCTCTCTCTCTCTCTTTCTTCCTCTATCTCTGTATAGCGCCGCAATTTAATAAATCAGCGAGCCTGTCTTCGATGGGCCGGCAACGCGCGCACACGCACATACATGTACAGGCGCGCGCGTACGTACGTGTCTGTATCCTCGGCCGGATTTGATAAACGGCGGCTTCTCTCACGGCCGAATAATTCGGCGATCACGATAGCGGAGACTCATCCGAATTCGGCCGCGCCGTGGAATTTCGGGCCGCTGCGTGACCGCGATTACGTATCGATAAATTCTTCATCGATCCCGCGGAGAATCCCGCGGGGGAGGGCGAGCGAAAGCGAGCGGAGGAACTTTGTTATCAGCAAAATCGGCCCATGCCAGCCGCGCGCGCGTGCGGATAGCATCGTTCTAAATCATTGTAGCCCGGGCTACAGTCGGCGCTCTCTCTTTTATGTGGATTTTCTGCAACGTGGACTGCAACCACAATGCGATCAATCAAATCCGTCAGAAAATCGTGACTCACGCTCAACCGAGAATTGGCGTTCTATCAGAGCGGCGCGTTCACAATGGCATCAAAAGATTAGATCGAAACGGTAATACGACGCATCTTCCGGTTACGGAATAATAGACTATCCCCTCCCTCTCCCACTCTACCCCCTCTGTCTCGCTGTCTCGCGGTTCATATTTTGCGCGGCGCAAAACCGCGTCTCCTGCGTTGCGTTTACGCAACACGCACGATGACGTGCCGTCATCGTTGTGCTGAACGCCCTCGCGTTCTCGCGTGTCCGACATCTCGCCGGCGATCACGAATTTCGCGATGATTATTCAATCGCGACGCTGGCAGAACGCTGAGAGCCGATGTGCGCGCAAGGTGCGAGCGGTAACCGGGGATCCGGCGCAGCCAGGGATGCGTTTGTAATTCCATTTGCCACATAAGTGGATGGCGCAACGTGCAGATGGCATGCTTAATAAAGTGTACTTAACCGAGCCGAGGCTGCGCCCCGCCGCGAGGCTCGACCCAGCCTCGATTGCATTCGCATTTCGTACACACGTCGTCGCTCGAACTCCCGGATGTCTCAGAAGGCGAGGGAATGCATCCCACGCCGCGACGAATACGCGTAATTGCATCGCCAATTGTGACAGACACGTGTACGCGCGAGCTCCTCGTCCTTGTAAGTTCGCTCAGAGTTCAGAGATCAATCGGAGATCAGGCGTTCTCCGCGTCGCGGAGAATCGCGTAGGATTAATGGACGATCCGTCGAATGACGATTGCTGATCCAGTGAGAATTCGTGAAAATCGATAGGATCGATGGCAGCTCCAGATCTCGCGAGCTCGCTTAATTTTCCCGCGAATGCTGAAGACACTTCGACGAAGGCATCCGAAGCGACAAGGTTCGAAATGCCGTTTGCATTGAAATGACGGCGCGATTGCTGGCAGAAATCGAAGAAGGCGTAGGCGTAACGATAAATAAAAATCGAGAGATAAAAGTCGATTAAAAGGAGATTTCGTTGTTCGAAAACGACAACGATCGCGACTGCGGACTCGTCGGCTTGACGCGCATCCGCGTGATTAACGGGAACATTCCGCACTGGCGATTCGCGCAATTACGAAGCGCATTGTCGAGAGATCATCAATAATGCGCTGGAAGACGAACGTGACGGCCGTGAGTGCAAATAAGTTCCACGGCCGAGCGTATTAAAAATACTTGCAAACCTGCACGCGCATTCTTGGCGCGCTCCGTCGATGATCGCAGGACCGAAGCACGCACACGACTGCCAGATTGGCAGCCAACATAGTACACCGTTCGCGAGTCTGTAAACATGATTTGGCAATAAAACGGCGTTCAGTTTCAAGTTTTCGGCGACGGTACCGCGTGTTTCTCTTAAACAAGCGCGGCGAATCTCTGCTAGGAGATCGGATTTCCTTTTCATTAACTAAACGCTCCCTCTCGAGCCTTAAACGTCCTCAACGATGCACGTGTCGGCATTAACGCCGACTACGCGCCGATTACGCACAAATATCAATCCAACGAAACGAACCGGCGCGAACCGCTCGAAAGGACAGGCTATTATTATTATTTACGAAAAAAATTTACGTATACCCGCGAATGCGATTATGCCGCTCGGCGGCGTTTCAGACTGACACGCGCGCCCGACTGATTCCACCTTCTCGAAATTCCGCAGAAAGTGGGAACGGCTCTCGGCTCGGCGAACGTGCATAATTGCGCGTACAGCGCTGATCACATCGGGGGCACGTTCCGTAAACGCGCGGGGGTTGTGGTCTAATAAGACAAAAGCAGCTGGGTATGCACACAGACCTGGGTACGCGCGGACGCAAATTTTCCCGGTGGCCCGCCGAAGAATCTATACCGGGACGGCGGCAAAGGGAAAGGGGGAAGAGGGAGGGAAGGAAAGAGGTAGAGAGGGAGGGAAGGGAGACGCCGCTCGCGCAATTTCATGACACGTATTATAAACAGCTGAGCGACTCGCTGTTGACGCCGCAAACAGCGGCTCATTATACACCGAATGCATTATATCGAAGTAACAATAATCTATTATACGTACACACCGCGTGCAAATAGATGTACAATACCATCCATGTAAATTGTATTAAGATGGATCGCTCATTGTTAGCATGCGCACGCGCACGGATACGGCGGAGCTCGCCAGTGCGGCGCCGCTTGTCTGACCAGTCGCGTCTTCTTTCACTCCGCTCCGGCGATCTCGGAGGATGCGAGCCGCGCGACGACCCAGCCTCGATGATCAAGTTTCCGATAATGTTACAGAGCGGCATAATCATCAGGAGAGATCGTTCCCTCGTTAATCGGCTCTTCGAAATATTGCGCGCTACTCACGCATGGCGATCGCACGCAGCGGAGCTAAGCGGGAAGCTGCGCGCATTACGCGCGACCTATATTCGAGAGCACGCGTGGCCTGCCGGCGATCAGGTGGATTTATCGGTTGGATTTATGTTCGCGCAACGATGTGTCGGCGGAAAGCTTCGGCGGAAAGAGGACTCGCATCGAGCGACGAGCGAAAGCGCGCTGCCTCGCGATGAGCGATCTCGGTAGCGATAAGGGCGCGATGAAGATGAGAGACGCGGAGCAGGTAATCAGCGACCGCTGATAATAGCTTGAGCGGCGCGTTAGAGAGTGAGATCTAATTATGCGGGGTTATCGCCAAATCTCTAATCACTCAACGGACGACGGTCCGCTCCGGCGACTCCGCGCGGTACCGCGCGGCGGTCCCGAGCGGGAATCGATCCTTATGCGAGCGCGCGCGTGCGCGTTCGGCACGATCTGGTCGATCCGGTGGATAAGAAAGCAAAGTACTGAATAAACAAACCGCTAATTCCGCGATGCGATCGTGATCGTCTAGATTCGTCCGGTCCAGGACGTCAGTCCGACGCGATTTTCGTTAAGGAACTGCTCTCTGTTAAGGATTTTTATATGCGTTGTCTTTGGTTTGGAATGTTCTCGACATGTTGTAAACAAGCATATATCGAATACGAGTCACAGAGGGATTAGGTCGCAACCTTTGCCGAAACAAAAAAGGATCACTATCGCTCAACAGTTACCAAGCGACGAAAAAACAGCGTCTTCACTATCCTGCGAGAAGCCAGAAGCAATGGTGGCACATTTGTTACTTAATTAGAGCGGATATTGTAACTGTTAAGTTGCTTGACGATTAAAGGAAGTTGTTTTGTTTTCTAATGACTCTCATCTTTACTGAACTTTACTCTCTCGAACCGGCAATAAATAAATATTTAAACGGTGTTACGCGAATCATCGAAGGCGCGTTAACACTCTCGCTTCTGCATCGATTCGATGTATCGTATTCGGCATAACGAAAGACGCTACCGCATTGATCTCCCTTCGAAACGACTCTCTGTAAATTCTGTGTTATTTCCGCTTTTATCGGGATTCGCAGCATTCGTCGCAGGGGTGACGTCCAAGGCGGAAGTTCGCTTTCGCGAAACTGCACGGTCATCAGCGTGCGTTCGTAAATCTTATTTGCCAGCGTTGCGAGAAGAGTACATTAACGCATGACCGAACAAATGGCACGCATTTCCCCCCTCCCTCCCTCCCTCCCCCCCGTCGAATTGCATCGGGGGCTGCGAGTATGAGCCCCGCCGGCTGACGTCCTAAGCTTAATTACGCGCCGAGCGGCGCGCACGCGAACTTCAAAGCCCTCCGTGTCACGGTTGATTCGACGGCCGGTGTGTTTCCGGTCGCGGGCGAGCGCGGTGCGCAATGGGATTCGACTAATGAGTAATTGTATTTCACTGCGCCGCGGCCATTTTCCGCGCTTTACCGTATTAACGAGTTTTTACGAGATTACAGCGCGGACGTGGTTCCGCCGAGCCGTGCGTCATTGCGGCGGCGTGCGCCTTGATAACCGCGCGCGTATCAGAGCGAGCCACTCTCTCTCTCTCTCTCTCTCTCTCTCTCTCTCTCTCTCTCTCTCTCTCTCTCTCTCTCTCTCTCTCCCTCGCTCTTTCTGTCTCTCCGGCATGTCCGACGGGAATTAAATTTCGCATCAGGGAGTTTTTTGCGATACACCGTGCGCCAGCGGAGAGACCCGCGTGCGCGGGTCACCGCAGAAATCTCCGTACACACGTACCGCAGCATCCGAAACGGCTTTTACTGCAAAAAGTCTACAAGTCGTCCGGCAATTCCGCGATCTTGCTGTCGGATCACCAACGTTACCACGAGAAGTGCAAATGCGCGTTGCACCACCGTAAAATCACCGAGACGTAGCATAAGCGCCGAGCAGATCGAACGTACGCGAGCGCGCGATCAGATCTTAGCGAGGTGTGACGCCGACAGGAGCGGCGTTCTCTTCCTCCTCGAGATTTCCTCTTCTCTTTCATCTCTCGTACCGTCGTGCCCGCACACGCGGGATTCTTCCGTTCTTTTCTTGCGAGAGACTGAACGACAAACATGTCGGGGGAAGATCCGCCATAACGCACGCACGCGCGCGTTCAACGCGAGAGTCGGCGAGGATCGGTCGATGGTTCGCGGGCCGGGATGGAAATTAAAAAGTTGCCGGCCGAGGCGCAGCGGACGATTTTACGCGCGGGCGTGCATAAAATGTCGCGTGCGCTTTTATGCAGGCTGACGCTGTAAAAGTCCGCAGTTAAGCTTAACGGCCGGGCAATGAAAGCGATGCGTAAACCGGAAAGGGAGAAACGCTACAGCGCGAGGGAGGAGGCAGTCCACGCTCGCTTCGTGTTCCTCTGCGTCCACCTTCCCTTGTTCAGATCCCCCCCGTCCGCCAACGAGCCACCCCGAGCCACTGAGCAGTTCTCCTCTCGATTCTGGTCCCTTGACCCACATAATCACGCGCGCGCTCTCTGTATTCGTTTTTAGCAAAGTAGTTCATCGCGGAAATCATAAACTATACCGCCGCGTAAAAGCGTAACCGTCCGTCTCCACCTAATCTTCCGCTCCCGAGAGTTTTATAGTTTAAAGTACGGTGGTGTGCGTATGCGTGCGCGCGTACTCTCGCGAGATCCTCTCAAGACTTCTTTCCATTTTAATTCCGCCATAGAGATTTAACCGGAGCGTGAACGAAAACCTTCCGGCGCGCGTAAAAAGATGCGAGATCTCGCGCGGCCATGGAAGACTCTCTTCCGAGTTTCCGCCGTTCGTCAACGATCGAGATCTCGCGTTTGAACGTCAACTGAATGCTCTCACATTCGCTCATCTCGTTTCGAGAGTTTCGTCAGTTAAGCGTGACCCTTGCGAGATGGCGAGATCATGTCGCGCTGCATGTCGCGCAGCGAATATTAATTTCCTGTCGCTTGTACTCTTGCGAGATGCATGCAGCATTTAAAACAAGCCGCGCTGAAGCAAGTCGCGAGGAGCGCGACAGCGGAACAAGACTCGCCGCGCGCGAGTGCGGCGAACACGTGGACGCTCCCGCGCTATTCACTTCCGCCGTTGCATCCGCGATTTATGCATTCGCACGCGAAGATGTATTCTCGCATCCCGGTGCGAGCACACTATGCGTCAGCACACGCGTATCGCGAGCGGAATCGAGCGCGAGCACGTGTCCCTTTTTAAAGTAGACTTTAGAGCAGCTGCTCGCGCGTTCACGCACACTCACACTCACGGATGTGTGACAGGCGGACAGACGATTTCATCCGGCAAATTCATTCAATCGCGCTTAACCTCGTAAGACCTTCGAAGGTTCATCGGCACGCTCTTTCCGATTATCCGCGAGCAACAATGGTTGCAAAGCAAGACGAGTGAAACACGGCCGGCCGACTCTCTCTCTCTCTCTCTCTCTCTCTCTCTCTCTCTCTCTCTCTCTTTCTCTCTGCGTTACACGACTGCAGGTTATTTATTTATTTACGACAAGCATCTATTTTCGGCGCTCGGAATACATCCGGGCCGCACTTGGGCATGTGCGCCGATGCAAAATCGCATTGACGGCCCGTCGACCGTGCCTGACGCGTGCCTGACGGCCGGGACGCGGTAAGGGATGGCGGGAGGGAGTGGCGCCAATACACCGGAAACGTTTCCATCAGCCGCGGTGGAGCGACAGTATTAAATCCGCTTGAAACCCTCGTTTAATATTCACAGGTCGCGCGTGCCCCGCCGCCCGTTAATCCCACCCCGCCCACCCCGGTGGTCGTAATTTGTTTCTTTCTATTTTCCTTCCTCCTTTCCTCCTCCTCCTTCTTCGCCTCTTTTCCTTTCCTTTCTTTTTTATCATCGCCATAATAAAGCCCGGGATTAAGGCCGCTCATAATTTAACGCGCCGCGCACGTAGCTCTCTATTACCGCGCGCCGATACTTTCGGGACACTCGATGGCGACCGGGGGATGATACCGCCGTATAACGCGAGTGCTGAGGATAATGCCGCATAAACGCACGCGTGCGCGCGCATGTGGCCAAGAAGTGCGCGGCGCGCCGCGCCGCGCCGCGCCGCGCCGGGCATAAATTTTATGACCGAGCTCGGAAAATTGCTCAGACCGCGTTCCGAGCTAAGCTGATTCCGCTGAAGAAAGATAGAGAGAACGAGAGAGAGAGAGAGAGAGAGAGAGAGAGAGATGCGTCCTCGCGACGATCTGATGGCATCGGCACTTTTTCCTCGCCACCGGATATCGATCTCCGCTGAGGGATAGCGATACCTATCGCGTCCCTTTCGATTCGACGAGGAATCGATGCGCTCGTTTCCTTGGCAATTTAGGATCGATTTTATTTTCGTCGGAGTCACCGCTCGAGCGCAGGCTGTCGCCGTTAAAAATCGCGCCGCAACGTACGAATGAAGTTTTCGGCATTGCGCAACGGTGAAGTTTCAGCTTCAGACAAGATAGCAGCGATCGGGGATGCTTCGCGTGTCTCTTACGTCGTTAAACCGTCGTTAACGGGAGAAACGTCGCGCGCGAACGGGAAAGCAAAGTTCCGTCTCACGTTCGCCATCGGGAATTCTGAATATCCGGCCGATCGTGTCGCGGCGCGTTGTTGTCGAACGTTATCAGCGCGCGAGGATCGTTAGTCAGTAATCGATAGTCGCACGTTCGATAAACGGACTTTTTCGCCACTCGAACGGGACGACTCGGATCGAGAATCGAAAACTCGTGTTGTGGCGTAAGCGTGGAAATGAAACGGTATCGGGACGTCCCCCCCCCTCTCTCTCTCTCTCTCTCTCTCTCTATGCGTATACGACTACGGCACATTGTGTGTCCGAGGTATCTTCTCCTTTATCGTGCGTCCAATTAAAAATGAGTCGCGACTGCGGGGTCAATATTTTTGGCGAGGAACTTCCGGCGGGCTCGTCCGCTTGTTGTGTTTGCGTCCGAGGGACGGCGGATATTTGCTTCTCTCGGCTAACTATAATAATATTATGACTATAAAACGTAGCAATTCCTGCGGAGAGAGTGGGAGAGAGAGAGAGAGAGAGAGGGAGAAATGACGAGTTGATCGCGCTAAACTTCCCTTGCCGCGCACTCGCGTCGCGACCGAAAGTAAAATTTTATAACTCATACCGTGAATCGTCGTCTCTCCTTTTCTCGTATCGCTCTCTCTCTCTCTCTTTTTTTCTTCTTCTTTTTCTTCTTCAGAAAGTAGGTAGTCAGGAGAACGTTATTTCCACCGGTTGAGCACAAAGCAATCTCGGTGCTTCCGTCGCATCGTTCGTTCTACGAAGGGATTTTTTTTTTTTCACCCTCGTCGTTGTCGTCGTCGGTGCTGCATGTAAAAAGCAACGGCGAGCATCGGAACGAAAATAACGCGCGATATTTCTTCGAGTTGCCTTTAAATCACTTTAATATAGCTCGTATAAAGAAAGAAATTACCTCGCGATTGTCCATTTGGCCTTCTTTCGCCGCGGAAAACGACGAAGCTTCGGCGTGCGATGTTCAGAAGAACTAATCGTCGCGAGAGAATCGAGCGGCCCGGAAAAATGAAACAGGCACAACGGAAGCACGCGAGAAGGCACGATGCAGCTGCGACGAAATCAATTAAACGCAAGTTGGCGCGTTAACGTCGCCGTGCATCCTAGATGAATGAATTTCACCTGTCGCGCGACCGCCGCGCGACCGCTGCGCGCGCGCGTGTTGGAGCGGTTACACGTGGAGCTTAGACTTAAGAAAGTATCGAAATTTGAGCCGACACGCGAGATGATATCGAGTTCCGCTCGTGGAAGACTCCCGCGACCAAGAGTTTCGGATAGTATCGACAACAAGATGTCGCGGAACTGCCTGAGACTGACAACGCGAGCGGCGACAAATTGTCTAACCTGCTCAAGTTTGCGGACAAGGATACGCGGCGGCATCCGGAGATGTCGAGGGGACAGAGTAACAGAGAGAGAGAGAGAGAGAGAGAGAGAGAGAGAGAGAGAGAGAGAGAAGGAGAGGGAGCCGGGTATCGATCGACATGGTCGCGAGCCGTAAACAGGGGCGGGAATCGTTAAATATTGAAATCCAAGCGAGGCGTAACGCGCTATCGAAATCCCGCGCTGTACGTCACTCATATCGATTAGCGGTTTTCCATTTTTAATGAAGAATTCGTTACACGTCGTGTCGCTTGGCCGGCTTTATTTCGTTAATTCTGTCGATTAGCGCGCGAGCGAACGTCATTTGACTCGCTCGCGCTTCTTCCGCGCGAGGGAAGACCGGAAGCTTCTGGCTATGGCAGGATCGATCGGGATTGGACGCGCGTCCCGGCCGTGTCGCGCTACCGCTCTTAATTACCGAAACGCGCGCGCGTGCGATATCGAGTTTCGAGTGCGTCAATTAAGGAAGGTCGAATTTTCCGCGATTGCCAGAGCGGCCATTGAAACGCTTGTCAATTAACGGGATCATGTTCGCCGAAGTAATACCGTGAATTATATATTTCCGAGCGTGCGTAATAATAACAACAAGCACGCCGAGCGGATACAGTCGCGGCGCGCGCGCGATTAGCGGCGTTATTGGCGGTCGTGCACCGAGCGCTCGCTAATAGCAATCGAGGAATCGAGCGAGGAATCGAGCACGTGTCGACGGTACGCGCGTGATGGATACACGAGCAGCGTTCGTATCGGCGTTCCGACTTCCGTTCCGGAATCGCGCCGCGTCACGTTCGCGTCCGGTAATGCCGCGGAATCGAAAGGCGAATGATGGTTCAACTGACGTATCCGAATAATTGACGCGCGCGCGATTATCGCGTCCAATCGACGCCAGTCGAGAGTGTCGCACCCCCTCCGTGACGAAGATGCCTGTCCTCCTCGTTTGCGACTCCTCATTTGCCGCGATCACTCCTAACGAGAATCGATAACCATCGACGGAAGCGCGGAAACCGTTCTGCACGCTGCTTCCGTTTCCGTCACGAGTGCCTCTCCGAGCTCTCCCGTTTAACGCGCAAAGTTCCGGCAAGGACGCAAGGACGCTGCTCGTCGCGCCACGACTTTGAATTCGTGCCAATCATGCTCGCGATTGCGAGCTCAACTGCTCTTATCTGATCGTCAACGCTTCCGTCTGTTTGTCCGGGCGCATTCTCTCTAGAGACACGTGTTCCTGTATCGGACGGCCACCATTTCGTGGCTCTAGGTAATAGCTCTCGGACGGACGCGGCGAATCGCTCGGCGAACGTGAATAAATATCGGGAAAAGGGCTAAAAAGGGGCAGGAGGATTCTAAGTAGACCAAGTTACAAGCGCACGAGACCGGCGGATGTCCGAGAGGTTTGAATCGAAGCGGCGCGGAGGCGCGGCCGTTACAAGACCGGGGGAAAAGGGGAAGAGAGGAATGCGGATGGGAGGAAGGAGGAACGAGAACGAATCGCGAAAAAATGGATGAAAAGGAAACAAAACGTCGGTGGTGCCGTCGCGCGAATATCGCGCGGCCAATAATGGACGCGAAGCACCACCCGCCGTTAAAATCGCTCGAGCCACCCTCCCGCCGACCTGCCGCTTCGCTAGATTTATCGCGGAGGGCTTAAAAAAGAAGCGAAGAGAACGGGGGTGGGAAAAAGAGCCGGAATACGGGGAGACGGACGCGGATATATTCGTTCGCCGATCCTCCTCTGCCTCGCGGAGCAGAGGGTGGTTGCGGCCATCAGGGCCGAATAAGGGGAGGAGGAAGAGAAAGAGGAGGAGTGGGGGAGAAAGGAGCGACACTGCGAGGGCCCGCGAGGCGCGGGAGAGAGAGGGAGAGCAGCCCAATTTATAATATTTATCGCCGGCGACCGATAATGGAATTTCGCTTACGCTATTCCAGGCGAGGGGGGGGGGGAGGCGGCGGAGGTATGGGGGCGCCGGACCGCGTCGATACTAAATCCTCGATCGGGACGTATGGCCACCCCCGTGGTAATATTCGTCGCAAACGTGCGCACGCGCGCGAGCGATATGATCGTTGACCACTTCGTCGACGCATCGTGCCTGCCCTGGAATGGAAATGTAACGTTCTTTCGTCGCGAATTCTTCGGCAGCGATTTTCGTGAGAGAGAGAGAGAGAGAATTTTCAGACAGAAATGCGAGAGGGAAATTATTTCATTCGGTATCCCGCGCGGCTCTCGTATGTGTATTTCATTGTATATGTATTTCTGCAGAATGAATTTCATTTAACTTCAGCGATGCCCCGTCTTTCTCCTTGCGAAACGCTCCGCGATGACCGGGTGCGCGCGCGTAATACATGCGTAAATGTGCGTGGAAATGTGTTTACGTCTGCAAATGTGTTCCAGCGCGCGCGGGTACGCAGTAAAGGCGCATTCGATACGAGCTTGTGATAAACCGAGCTGCAAACTGCGCGGCATTGCGATCCGCTAGTTAAGCCTCTTTAATTTTCTTTCAAATATTGACCCAGGCGCGAGCGCTATTGTTCCCCCCCCCCCCGAAACTACTACCCGAAATCGGAAACTAACCGGCGCTGGCCGCACCGTGTGCGGTATCGATTTCGAATAATTAATCCCTTCTCGGGGAATGGCTTGGGAAGTCACTTACCGAGAAGCCGATGGCGCGTTAAAATCAAGCAGTAAACTTGCAATTGTCGCAGTCGCCCGTTTCCTCTCTCTCTCTCTCTCTCTCTCTCTCTCTCTCTCTCTCTCTCTCTCTCTCTCTCTCTCTCTCTCTCTCTCTCTCTCTCCCTCT
>JAHMML010000004.1:1218326-1247242 GCA_020341155.1 Eciton burchellii
CCCCCCCCCCCCCCCCCAATATCCCTCGCGCGCAGGAGTGCGCGCACTCGCGAGCTATTGTTGCTGCTGTTGTTGCGCCCGCGCTCCCCCTCCCTCAGCCCGTAGGGAAACTACTTGGATGCAACTACTTCACTTTATTACCGCGCGCGCGCGCGCGCGCGCCGTGTTCGCGGCTTTGCAGTGTCTTCGCTCGCTTCGGTCGTTTCTCCGGAACTTTCGAACGCGCGTTACGTACATGCGCGTACGTAGCCCGCGCTGGAGCTTCGACACGTCGAAGCGGCGTCTAATTTATCATCGTTCATCCTGGACAGAGCGCGCAGGGGCTCTTTGATAAAAGCAGTCTAATGAATATACCATTTTACGCCGTCGGCCTACCACTTGTTGCTAGACGACGACGACGACGACGACGACGACGACGACGACGACGACGACGACGACGACGTCGATGCGCCGGTGCCACGAGTGCCCCTTCAGGCGCACACAAAGCGCCGATAATTTCTTGCCGTTTATCGGAGATTACCATCCCTCGACTTGGCGCGATCTCTCACGTATCCACGTCGCGGCTAAATTAACCGCGCCACCGCCGCTCCTTGCGCAACGTTACAACGTCGATGCGCCGAGATTTATCGCTTTTCTTCAACGTTCTATGCTTGAGGTTCCGCGAGAGAAACGTGCGCATGGCGAGATCAAGTAATTGCATAAACCGTTTCCGTAAATCGATTCAGAACGGTACAGTAGCCGCTGCGCTCTAATTTTATAAAATTTCTCTTCTTTTTCTTTCTCTCTTTTAGTTGTCACGCCAAAATTAAATTGATACATTAACTTCAGCTTCAGGAGGACATGGAAATATATCTGTCCTTGTCCTAGATAAAAACATTTGACGCTTAATTGTGCGCTTGCGCGACGGTGAAGCGACAGATAGACCGATCGTACGAATTTATACTCGCAAATATTTGCACCGGCATCGGCCGATGATCGCGAAGGGGATCACGCAGTTGGGCGAAAAGCCATTTCGGCGCACCGCGAATCAACGTTACCGGCGAGCGAGGCAGGAAAATACAAGTTTAACGCGCTCGCGCACGTCCGCGATTTTAATTTACGCTTTTCGCCGATACCGCGACGAAAAAAGCGTGTGTCGGCGCCGAGAGCGCGCGGGAGTGATTTTCCGCGGGAACGGATTTCCTCACAAAGCCGGCCGCGTCGCCGGAACTCGATCCACGAGGTCGAGTATCGGCGAGGCGGGAGATCGGCTCTTTTTGTTGTCGACGACTGGCTGCGGCCGCTAGCCAGCACGCATCATCGGAGAGGCCGGAAATGCTTTTCCGTGCTCGTATCTTGTGCTCGTATCTCCGCATCGTCTTCGTCGTCGGGAGTCAAGAGGGTAAATATATGCACGCGCCGGCGAATCCCGCGGGTTCATCCGTGCGCGCGCGCGCGCGCGCGCGCGTGTGTGCATATCCAGCATGCGCGCGTCCGAATGTCTGTATTGGCGCGTTTGTGAATCCGACCGGGGACCTTCGGCGCTTTGGAGGCGGCGGCTGCCCCTGCACTTGGCGTGAAAGGCCGTTAGCATAGGAATGGTTCGCCCCCTCGAGTGGAGTGGTCCATTGTCGGGTCAGCCGTTCGGTGCAAGTGCCATCGGGGTCTCCAAGTGTCGCATATACCGCGAAAGAACACGATCGGCGCGCCGCCGCCGCCGCCGCCGCCGCCACCGCCGCCGCCGCCGCCGGAAGAGTATCGAGAGCGCGACAATGGGGCAGGGTGCCACAGTGTGTTCCGGGCATTCGCGGGATTCCCGCTGTTACGCCACACCAGTGCCCCATTGTTCCCAAGCCGCTGTTTGCGGACGGAAGACCCGAAGACGCCTCCGTGCCAAGAGTGCGCGGTTGACTCCTTTCACGTTGACAATGTCAAGATGGGTATCGACACGGCGGGGACTTACGCTGCGGAAAAGTTCGCGAGGATAATGGCGGGAGGGGCGAGCATGACGGGCGAGTTAGGGAGAGATCAGCCGCCGCATCCGCGGAGAATTCGGAGAGCCGGCACGAGCAGTGATGAACGACTGCATCGATGACGCCGATCCCTGATGAACTTGCGGCATAACGAAGGCGCACGTTCATTTATGCCGTGGCAAGTCGTATCGCTTGTGCTCTCTCGCCTCTCAAAGACCGACATCCGAGTCACGGCCGATGATCGAATGGCCCACGATGGACCACGCCAGGAAGACGACAGTAACGTCTGACGTCACGTCCTACCGCGCGCGTCTTATCGAGACTCATCCCGGCGCGCCGTCGTGTAATCGACGGGTTCGATGCACGAGAGCGTCCCGCCCGGTTTAATCGAGAGACGGATGAAAAATTCATTCGCCGCCAGCAAAGAATATCCGCTCGCGAGAGCGATCCGGAAGCGGATCAATCGGAAGAGCTTGGAGAGACCGACCGCGGGAGTGCGCGCTCGCATCCGGCGCGACGTTAATTTCACGGGAACCGCGTTCCTACGACGATCATAATCGCGCGCGAAAAATTCCTCGCGGCGAATAATAAAGTACCCGGGAGGTCGCTGTTCCTCCCCGCGCTCCCGCTAGCCACCACCCCTCTTCTCCCGCCGCAAACACGGGAGATAAAGCAATAAAATTATGGAGCGGAGCCGGGCGAAACCGCACGCGCGCGCGACATTTTCACCGTGGCCGCATCTCTCTCTCTCTCTCTCTCTCTCTCTCTCTCTCTCTCTCTCTCTCTCTCTCTCTCTCTCTCTCTCTCTTTCTCTGCTCGTCCTTCATCTTCCTCCGTGTTTCCGCTCGACTGCTCGACTGTGCGTCCCGCATCCGTGCGCGCGCTACATTTTATACGCGGCATACCGACACGCAGCTTTATTGCCAAATAATTTCGGCAAGTCAGCCAACGCGCGAAATTACGCGACTGCCACGTGCCTTTGCTATTAATCCACTTTGTTCTTAAATTCTTTCGAAGAAGAGTAAGAAAGAATAAGAAATTAGCCTTTCATGGATAATTCGGTACGGATCTTCCTAAAGCAGCCGCATGTATAACGTTATTTCATTTGCAGGGATAAAATTGTTGAAGGAAATTCAGGGATGCAGTTTGCTACATTGTACATACATTGTACGTTGCGATAATAAAACTTTCTACCACACACCCACTCAAAATATTATGTTACATGGCCGCGTTATCGTAGCGCTGCTGCGAATCGAGTGATCGATACACAATAAAATCCCTTTATGTGGAATAATAATTTTCAGCAGTTGCAGAAAAGCCGGAAGACCGCCATGGACCATCACCACGAATCCATACGGAGAATCGCGAAGAACGGAAACGTATCGTTTCCCCGCGCGTTTCCTTAACGATCGGCTTCCACGGTTCTCCGCTGAGCCGTCACGGCGACCTTTTTCTCTCCGGCGTAACCTGGAAAAGTTTGCCCGTCGACGAGCGGGAAGCGTCTATAGAGCGCGGTGACGCGCTGAACCAAGGGGGGGCACAGGGGAACAGGGCCCCTGAAACCGCAAAACGTACACGCGGTGTAAGAAAATAAAGGGAACTCCTTGGAGCGCCAACTTGGCGCGCGAACAAGCCTTCGTCAAGTCCTCGTATTTGCCTATCGATCACCTCATTTACCCGGTCGTCTTTCTCTTCCATCACTATTCTCGCGCCATCATTATCTCTCCATCTCTCTCTCTCTCTTTCTTGATGCTGTCCGCCGCTCCGAGAAGCTTTTGTCGACGATCTGGTTCCGAGGAGAGCGACAATTTCTGTCACGGGGATGATTCCACGTTGGAGACCCCGAGCTCCCGCGTCGCGGAGAAGATTTCGCGATGATCTCGCGGCGATAAAAATTGATGTGTCATAGTTACGGAAAAAATAAGAGAGACAACGCGGAAGCGAGCACTCGCAGCTCCGCGAATTGTATCCACCAGTCGGCATTCTGTTTTCCGAAGAGAGAAGAAGAGAAAAGAAAAAGAAAAAGACGCGTCACGGCATCCCTTCCCGCGCGATGACGCACCGCGCCGCGCGTCCCAACATCCGGCGCGCGGGAAATGATTAGCTCGAAGCTCCGGCGAGGCCGCCATCCGTCTCCGCGAGAGGCGAGGAATGGATTTTCGTGTCCGCCGTCGTGAGTACGAGTGGGACGGATCGCAGGAGCTCGGATGACAGAGAGGCTGACGAGGGATGCGCGCTACGTCGAAGTGACGGATGAATACGTACCATCGGGGACGGAAGCTCGCCATCCCCTGGAAACTTTTTCGTTGGACGTCAAAACACTTTCCCGGGGTAATAGCGGCCGAGAGTACAAAGAGGTGTCGCGATGCGTCACGTAACTTGGCGTGGCTCGGACGAATGGAGCACGCGAGAGATGCAAAGACGACAGAGAGAGAAAGAGGGTGAGACGGTGGGGGGGGGGGGTAACGTCTTAGCTCGAGCTACCGCGACGGACGAGTCCGCATCGCGTCGATCGAAACAAGCTGTTTCGGGGGCGACCTTCGTCGAATGAAATCCGGATATTTGCGCTCGACAAAGTCGCGATACGGAATCGAATACATTTTATGTACACAAATGGAAGAATCACGAGGTCCGTCCGAGCAGTTACATTTCACGTTCACAGGATTCGTAAAATTACGAATTACATCGTATTCGCAAAATTTCACATCCTCAAAGCCGAGTCTCTTTCAGCGACAGAGAGAGAAAGGGAGAGAGAGAAAGAGAGAGAGAGAGAGAGAGAGAGAGAGAGAGAGAGAGAGAGAGAGAGAGAGAGAATATAACCTGAAAGTACATTCGAGGAACTAGTTATGACGCTCTCTTACAAGCTAATTATGAAACAGAAGACGGTACATAATAGTAAGAAACAATTTAAGGTGGAAAGTGTACGGGGCTAAAGCGAGGGAAAAGTTTCCCAGCGGCATTACGCGAGAAGCAGAAAAGAAGTTACGGGCGCGAAGCACGCCGAGAAAATGTACGAAGAATTCAATTTGCGTCCCGCATCCCGTTTTTTCGAATATCAAGTAGCGGACATTCATTAAATAAGCGACCGAAGGAGACGAGAAACGAGGCTAAAGGCATCGAACATTTTCGCGGACCGCGCGCACAGACGACGTGCCGAGCGATCTCTCTCTCTCTCTCTCTTTCTCTCTTCAGAAACCAATCTAATACAATCCATGCAAACAAAACGCAAGGAACAAAAGTTTAATCCCTTCGCAGGGCGAAGCGTATAGACCCGCGCGGAGAAGAAGCAAGGAAAATAGTACGGAATCACGGAAATCGGAAGCAAGAGTCACGAATAAACGATATTAGCGTAGTAGTAATAATAGTAGTAGTAGTAGTAGTAGTATCAGTATTAGTAGTGCGCGATCGCAATTAGCGTTGGACAAACATATTTTCGAGTGGCGGGAAGAATCCCGAGCAGACTCGCGCGGAGATCGCGAAAGCCGCGCGAAAACTTCAGCTGAATAATCAGGCCGCAAGTAATTCAGCGGCTAATTGAATCACGCACGAATCGCGCGCAATTGATTATAATCGCGCGATGTGTTCGCTCCGCGACGCGCAGTCTATGCAAATCCTCCTGACGTTTTCATTAACTCGCTCGCTCCTCCGCTCGCTCGCTCCTCCGCTCGCTCGCGCGCGCGTACGCTTGAAGCAGGGAAAAAGCGGACGGAGAAAAAAGGAGGACGGAGCGCCGGTGCACGCTCGCGCAGAATAATTAAATGCGTTCTCCCGCGGAAATTCATATTTATACTTGAATCCATTATGCGGAAGCGAAGACGCGCGAGGGAACCGCATCCTCCCTCCGCTCCGCGCAGAGCTTCCGTTCCTCTCGCCGCTGTCGCTGCTTCCCCTCCCTCTCCCGTCCACCCCACGCGCGCGAAATCACGCCGTATCCTCCCGCGTTTTCCCCTCCCTCCCGTCCCCCCATCGTCCTAAAGGCGGTAAAGGCAAAAGGAAGCCGGGAAGCCGGGAAGCCGGGAAACGGTACGCCATCGTCGGCTACCGCGACTTTGAAATTAACTGTTACGCGCGTTTATACATACATAATGCGCGGCGAACGGCGCACGGGAAGCGTTCCGACCGACGAGAACACAAAAGCCCGAGCGAAAAACGGCGCGCGCCCCGCCGCCGTAAAATCGAAAATTCTACGACAGCCATCTCGCGGCGATCGCGAGCTGAATTTTCCTCCCTCAGCTGGCGGGGTCGCGCCGGCGGCGGCTTTCATGGAAGAGAGATTCCTTTCCGAAGCTACTCTCGAAGCTCGCCATTTAAGGGCGCGATTCGGCGATGTCGAAATCCACGGGTAAAGACGTCGATCGTACCGTGCTGCGTGCTCGCTTAGATCACGCGGCCTTATCGCTCGCTGGCGCGCATTTGATAGATGCGGTAATAACTTTGAAGAAAATCTACATCCGCGAGTGCAGTCTCGATTGCCGCAGTTGCTGGCAACCTCTGACGAATGTACGATACTACGCTTAGTCGGCCGTTGAATGCCGCGAATTCGCGTCTTACACGTCAGCCCATTCAACCCTCTTTGTATCGTCTCGATATCACGCGGCGGACCATCTTTCTCGGGAACGAAATCGTTCGCGCGCGCGAAGCGGGACGATCGAAAGATCGAGCCGCGACATACTTCAAGATGACGGAGTGAGAAAGGATTCGCCTAGCGCCAAATCGCCCAGCATCAAATATGAAGGGCTGTTCCGTGATATTCCGCACACGTCCTCGAAACGTCGTCGCGCTTGGATCTTCGGCTGACGAAGGGAACAAGATCAATCAAAACGGATCGATCCCGGATTGCGAATGCATCGTGGCAATGCCGCGTCGTAAATGAAATCCAAAGGGCTCATTAGACAACACGTCTAGGAAATGAGACTGAATTATTCAGCCGTGCTCTCCAATTGATCGCGCCGTCCTTTCTAACGTTAACATCTCGCGGTTTCAGTTTGCAAACATGCCGCGACGGAAGGACTGTCCGAACTTTGCAGCATCTCCGCGCGCGACGTCTCCCTTGCCGCGCGAGTAACGAGTAGCCATCACAATTGTAACCCTCGAACTCACCGAGAGTTCGATCGATCCCGCTCAGGGGCATCCCTGAGACTCGAGACTCGAGCTGGTGGCCGCGGGAAGAATTTCCAGAGCCGCGGCAAGACTGACGAAGGACAAAGTGTCCTTCTCGACGCTGTCGACCGCGATGAAACTTGGAGATCCCGCGTGGATGGCACCTCCGACACGGGGAAGAGGAGCGGGCGTGCCCGGACCACCCCGAGATGATTTTCGCGAAGCGGTGACGAGGCAAATTGCCGCTTCCTGCTCGGAAGGGAAAGGAGAACGTAATGTCGTCTCTTCTTTCCATCGCTCTTCCTCCGTCGCTTTCCGTCGTTTTCTCCCCCAACGACGATGACGACGACGGCGACGTCGACATTACGAATCGCGATAATATTGACAAGGCGGGGCTGCCGACTGCGGTGCGTCGAATAAAGTAGCGGAGAGACGCGAAGACCCCCTCCTTGGAAATTCGAGGCAATTATGCGACGACAGACAGCGGATACGCGCCGGAGAAGAGTCCGTAATGGAGCCACAACCCGGGAATGTATTTACGGTGCGCCGACTACGGCAAGAAGTCGGTGTCGTTCGGGCTGGAATGAAACGGCATCCCGCGGCTTCCGCTGAATATCGCGCCGAGTTTCGCGGAGCCACGACAAAGCGAGCGAGCGAGCGAGAGATCTTTTCAGACCTCCGTGTTCCCTCGGCGTATTTAACGCTAAACAGCGCCGTTCCACTGCTGCCTTGTTCCCCTTCACGCTCAGTTGCTCTATCGAGTTTCCCTATGTAATTATTTCACTGATCCGGAACCGTCTGCCTGCATCTCCGCGACTCCGCGAAGGTGAACCGAAGAATTCAGCATGAAATATGAGCTCTGAGACAATAGTCGGTGGATCAAACGCGTTAATGCACATTGTTTCGCCACATCGCTGCGGAGAGCATCCCCCAGCGTGGAACGCGTGAGGTCGCGCATCTGCCACGTGTGCCGCGCGTTATCGTCGCGTAGCGATCAGCCGCGGCGTTCCGGCGTCTCCGCCGCGGCTGATAAAAATTCACGCCGACGCGACGTACGTTTCGGCTAAATTGCGCCATATTCCCCGTCACCGGCTTCGCCGTCGCCGTGATGTATACCTCCCTCCGCGACGCGGAGCGCGTTGCGAATGCGGGAAGGTCGCAGGGCCGCATAATAGAAACTGCGGATGTCATCCGGAGAAATCCGGAACGGGAGATGGTCCGTGGTCGAATTTCAGCCCCCGTAGCTGAAACGTCTCCCCTCCGTCCCCTTTCCCACCTCTCTCACCTTCCCCCCCCCCCCCCCCCCCCGCCGGCCCGTCCCGATCAATTTGCTTCTCGGCTGCATATCAATGCGGCACGGAGCATCCGTCATCAACGAAATGGCGCGGATCGCAATACGTAATTAGATGGTCCCGCGCGACCCGACCGTCGCGTTTCATCTCGCCGCTCGGAACCTTACTTTATCATCCCGGCGACTAACAACGCCGGAAGATACCGTGCGTTGCATTGCGGAGCATGCGGAACGTTGCAACGGGCGGGCAAAGTGCAAAGTGCCTGCAAAGGCTGGCAAATGTTGGATCGACGGAGCGACAACATTCTTCTTCGCTCACTGCAGCATTGCGGTGTGATGCGCTAATCAAGAAGCATCACAGATTTATGAGGCATGCCGCGAATGCGTGGAACTTGCGACAGGCGGACTGTCGCACGCGCGGCCAGCAAGTGTTGCAATACTTTCGACGAGCAGTTTATCTATCAAAAGTGTGCTAATAAGAAATCTGTTATCTTTCCAAAGATGATAATTCTCCTTGGAACAATAAACAGGAAACAACGATCGAGCCGATAAAATTTCTCGCGAGCCTCGGCGTGACTTTTTGTCGCGCTCCTGATCAGATCATTCGCCGATCCTCCTGATCATTCGCCGATTCAGTTATCGTTCATATTTCTTCTCAGAGCCGTGAATATTTATCCGCGAACGCTTGAACCTTCGGAGGAAACTCCAGCGTTCTGAAAATCGACTCTGAGAATACCTGCAACGGTTCGCTGCCTTGAATACCCTCCATCCCCCATCTTCCTCCAGCGGTCTTCAGCGCTCGTTTGTCAGCCGTTGCGTCATGATCTCACGTTCGACTCGCAGAGAGATCTCGTCCGAGCGAACAACCGCGGTCGTAAGGAATTAACAGTGACGGCGATTTTCGTGATCCTGGCATTAGGCGCGCGCTCGCATAAAGGCACATTCGCGCACCATGATGAACGGACGAGCCGATTCCCCTTCGAATCCCTAATATCCGCCTTCGATGCCGCGAATTATCCGGCCGGCCGTTTCGGATTGTTATCCGGACACTTTTATTCGGCCATTCTCGCCACGATGCACGTTCGACCTTCCGCGATCTAATCGGTGAGGTCGATTTGGAGACCTCAAGTTTCAAGATAAAATCTTCGACCGATGCAGCGTTTTTCCTTTCCCGGGAACGCGATGCTGTTGATCGACGTATCGTGTATTATCGATAAAAATGACGAATGAGCGATACGCCCGACATCGTATTGCATTAATTAAGTGCTATTAATGTCTCGCAAATAATGTAATAGATTGCAAACGGCGTTTGCAATAATAATTGATGTTACGCTCTCGCGTGTAAGAGATAATACGCGAATAAATAATGATTTCCTTTACATCGTTTCATTTATGTACGATACAGAGCGCGCAGATAAAGCCGTTCCATCGGTACGTGAATAAAATATTGCATATGCATTTCCGATCTTTTATCTTTGTCCTGTCGGCAAAATACGCAAAACTTTTCGCGGCGTGTGCCATAATACGGAGGCAATTCCTCTCCGAGTGAACTCCCGTGTCGTAATACTTAATTCAACCATTAAAAGCTTCCATATTAATTATATGCCGCTCGGACGAAGCACTCGAGATCATTCGCGCGAAGCGTGAATTAAGACGATATTAAACTCCCGACGTTAAAAATGCATAATTTCTAATGGATATCGCAGCGGAGACGTATAACTCGCCGGCAGTTATCGCAAATTGCGACTATTAAATCAATCGTACAAAGGTATCGTATAAAGGTCTGAGAGATATTACATCGTCTCTCTCTTCCCGAGAGATTCCCTATGGGGAATGAATATTCGCACTGAATGAACAAACTTGCCAACTCTTCGCACGATTCCTGCACTTCCCTCGCGAGATGCACTCGAGTCGGTTAATCAAGGAATGCAGCCTCGGAGAAGCTCGATGCTTTCGCGTTAAATTTCTAACGGGACTTCCAATCGTCCAGCATGCGTTGCGCGTTGCGTTAATAACGCAACATTTTACCACATTTCCGAGACAATTCTCGATTCTCGAAGCAGGCGAACCGCCGCGAGTATTTACAGAATTTACAGAACGCCGAAATTTCTTTCCTTCGAAGGTTCAAACGTTCGCGGATAGATATTCACGAGCGTAGAGAAATATAATAAATATAAACGCGCTACTGCTTCTCGCGAGTATCGCTTCGCGACGTCGAATGATCTATTCGGGAGCGTGTCGCGCGACAAGAAGTCGTGCCGGGGTCGCGGAGGCTGGCAAGAAATTTTAATTAATTAAACACGAAGAAATAAAACATCGCGATTAGAGCGCCGTCCGGTAATCCCGACTTACCGATGATTAATTGCGTTTCGTTGGTCGAGGGCCGGGGACGAGCGTCGGGATGCCGCGCGGCGAAAAAGGTCGCGAGGCGAGGCATCCGCGCTCGTTCCGTTGGGAGCGGAAAGAAGTCGGGCGGGAAGAAGGGCGGGAAAAAGAAGGATAAGAAAAAGAGGAAGAAGAAGAAGATGTACATACGCGTCTCCGGATGGAGGACACTTAATTTCAATACTCAGCCACTTTCGGAGCACGCTAAAGCGGGCGTAATGGCAATTCTCGCGCGGCTTTGAACGCTGCCAGCTGGCTGCCACTCGCTTTAGTCGCGATTATTAAAATGCACTACAACTCCTCCCCTTTCCCCCCTGTCCCCCCTCCCCTCCCCTCCTCCTCCTCCTCCTCCTCCTCCTCTTTCCGCCCGGCGCGTCCCTTCAATTCCTCGCAGAGTCTTCTCTTTACCCGGTTGCAACCCGCTTCTTTTCCTTTGGGAGGCGAGCCTCTCATCCTTCCTCCTCCTCCTTCTCCTCCCCCCCACAACCCCCTCTCTCGCCGCGCTCTCGCCTCTCCGCCGACGAGCCGACCGTTCCTTCGGCTATTTACTCTTTATGTCGCGGAGAACTCCAGCCTCGCTCCCGCTGGTTCCTCACCCGCCGCCGGCATCCTCCCGCGCTCATCTTGTACGCCGGAGGATACTTTCAATTTAAGTTCTTCTCCGCGCTGAGGAGCGCCCGTTCGCCGAGTAGCGCGGAGCTTTTCATAGACGCGCCCGCCCGATCCCGGCTCGATCAGAAACGAGCGTTTCGACATTTGATTAACTCCGCCGGTTGAGCGCGCGCGTACACGCACTGATAAGTCCCGGGACTGTCCTGAAATTTAAGAATTCTCTCTTGGAGAGAGAGAGAGAGAGAGAGAGAGAGAGAGAGAGAGAGAGAGAGAGAGAGAGAGAGAGAGAGACTATTTATCTGCGTTTCTCCGTCTGCCTCTGTTTGTCGCGCTGCCTTTCTGAGAACGTCTCGTTCTCTCATTACCCTCCCCGTCAACCCTTCCCCTTCTCCTCCCGCCTGCGTGTACCCTCGTGCGTCCACGGCATCTTGCATCCCTCATCACGTTGTGTCTCCCCGCACCGCCACCCACGTTCGTCCTCTGTCCCTCCCCCCCCCCATCCTCCCACCGATGTCCGCGCTCTTCGCGCCCTCGCAGTAACTCCTCCTCCCTCCCCCCTCCCACCACCACCACCACCACCACCACCACCACCACCACAAAGAGTCCAGCCGTTCCGGAAACGAGCGTTCTACGACGTTGTTTACGTATCCGCGAGCACAGCGGGAAAAGCCACTCGGGCCTTTATGGATTTCGATGTAAATTAGCGCGGCCGGGCTATTGAAGGGATTCGAGGGGGCGACGCGAGGTCGGGCGAACGATCGTTAACCGCTGTTAAGAGCACGATCAGCGAGTATGAGCTTCCCCCTCCCCCCCCCCCCTTTCTCTCTCTCTCTCTCTCTCTATCTATCTGCATCTCTCGCTCGCTCGTGTCCTCCACCGTCTCTGTCCTCCCTCTTCGCGGAAATTTCGAGGGGCTGGCGGCGCGGTGGAGGGAAACGAGGGTTAATATCGGCGCGCGGATCCGGTGACGACCGTAATCCTCCCTTCTCCCTGCCACCCCCCGTCCCCCATTTGGTGCTTTTACGTAAACTGTAATATTTACGCGCCGGCTCCGCCGGCGCCGATAACGGCGCATCGAAATATTGAAAATACAATTTGAACGCCGTTAATAACGATTATCGTTCGGCCGGCGTCGCGCGTTAAGAGAATCGATATCTCGCATCTCTCCGGCAAGTATTTTAATATCGCGAGCGGCGCCGCCGGCGTTACATCGACACGCGAGCGGAGACACGAGTTACGCTACCCTACCGAGCGCTCGCGATCTAAAATTACATTTTTCTTTACGTAACTTCGCGCCAGTGACGTCACGCGACTGCAGGTTACGTGCGCAAACTCGCCTACTCGCTTCTTGCGCGCTGTTAGGAACTTTGAGACTTCCCGATTCCCCGCCCTTTTTCCCGTATTGATTCCCGGGTCAAACTCAAACTCGCGAAAATGCACTCGTCCAGCACTTCCAGCGGACAATCCTCGCACTCTACCGCTAGAGTATATGCAAAGCTTCTTATATCGTATCCGAGTCGGATATGCGAACTGGTGCGGGCGACGAGTGCGACTTTATTAGCGACTTAATCTCGCATCTCGGCTCGATTTAGCGTTTAGTTCGGCGCGTGAAATCACTCCTCGACCTGGAGATCCATCGCGCGCGCGCGCGCGGCTCCGAGAGCGTAAAGACGCCGGCCGTCCGAGCGCGCTGATCGAAAGATTGGATAAGGAATCCATAAGCTCCGACGTAATCCCGGCGTGTTTGAAAGCGCATTGGAATCTCAGAGGACTACCCGACCAAGTGAATTCCCTCGAACCGAGGATGAAAAGCGAGCGAGGGAAGGATGACGAAGGGGAGGCAGGGTAGGCAGGGCAGGCAGAGAGGCGAGAAAGGGGATCAGAGCGAACGGGAAACCCGAGAACGGCTCTCCCGCGCCGTGAGATCTGTTTCGATATCTCTCCGCGTCGACCAATGGCACCCCGCGACGGGCGCGGATTGTGGATTTTTGCAATCGCGCCGACGAATCTCGATCGCTGTTATTTAGAGAGCGCCGACGGACGGCGTTGTATCGATCGCCGCGCCGTCTCATTATGATCGGCCGGCCGCTTTCTCTCTCTCTCTCTCTCTCTCTCTCTCTCTCTCTCTTCTCCTCCGTGCATCATCGGGAAAATTCTGTCGTTAACTAAGCCACGAATAAAATAATCCAGAAAGCACTTAAACCGAGCTTCTCTATCCCTACCTACACCTCTCTCCCGGCCTCCCCCTGCCGCCAAGCCGCCGCGATGCGGCAGGAAGGAAAGCGAGAAACGGCGAGGGGAGTTCCGCTCCGGCGAGAAACTCGACTCCGCTCGCGCGGATCTCGCGCCGCGCTGGGAATCAATATTATCCGCGCGAGTCGGAGCTGTTATTTCGTGAAATATGCTCCGAGAAGGACTGGCCGAGATCGCAAGATTCATCGCCTGGGGGACAGTGGTCCCGCTTGTAAAAATCGATTGTAAAAAGTCAGCGGCGGTCAATTTCGCTGCGCGAAAGAGTGTCTCCGCAGCGCCAGGAACGATAAAGTATTGGCAGTTTATATATGTAACGTGGTAATCGCCGAAGGATTATGCGATCGATCAATACTGATTTACCCTAATGAGACGATGAGCGCCACAATCCCGAAAATGCTCGATAGTTGTGTCAATGATTGAATAGATGGAAGCCAATCGCATCAGGGCTCAATAATACACGCGCAGCCTGCTCATATTGTATGCCCGAGTTCGAGGCTCGAGTATTAATCGAGCACCGTGACCGTCGTTACGACGATGTAATATTTGACGCGCGTGTGAAACTTTAATCGCCAGAAATCGGAAGCCAACGAGCGAAACCTCCGGATCGATGCGGAGGATCGTTTCATCAGGCCGCATGGAGCTCGCGTGGGCTAACGCAATCTCGGATCGCCGTTCGCGCGAGCGTGTCATTTACCGTTCCACTTTATCGGTCACGGACAAAGGCGAGGAGTGTCTTAAGCGGCACGATGCCGTTGCGAATCGTGCGATAGATCGATGTTGCATCGATGCGCGTAAAGTCGTAAACGGAACGCGGCTGCTTTGATGAGCCAGCATCCGGATTGCATCCGTCGTTTATGATCGTAATTCATTCTCCCATCTCGAGAATGGAAGAAAGAAGCTCGCGCAATTACGCGGGAGAAGAAATGCCCGATGCACGGAGATCGGGCACGGAATGCGTTTGACGAGAGGGGTGGCCTCTTGGCGAGCGGCGGGCCGCATCGGGGGTGATTAAAGGCATCACGACGGAGGATGGCAGAGAGAGAGAGAGAGAGAGAGAGAGAGAGAGAGAGAGAGAGAGAGAGAGAGAGAGAGAGAGAGAGAGAGAGAAGAGTATCCGAATACTTTTGCGCGTGCTGTGGAGAAGTCGCTGCAGAAGGATGCGTCTCTGGTTGCTTTCTTTCTTCCAGTTTCATCCCCGTTTCGCCTTTCCGGGGAATTCCGTCGCGGAAGACATCGGAGACGATCGCTCGCGCGACGAGCGGTCACAAATTTCATCGTCGATTTCTAATCTTGTGTCACAGATCTCGTCGGCATATCAATCGAGCGAATCAACTTAACGTCGAACATCGAGTATCCGGCGAATGGATAGAAAACGGCGACATACATCTCGAGGAGCATCGCGAATGCCGGCGGTGTTCCGGCAAACTGCGTCACGTCCGGCTGCGATTGCGGCCTTCTCTTCTTACGATCCGCTTCGCGGTGTTGTTTCAGAAGCAAGCGAGCTGTTCGACCGTTTCGGCCTGGTTCTGTCAGTTTCCGCGAATCAGCGTGCACCGATCGCGCGTGGGACAAAGGTCACGAGGATCTTCTGCGGCGTTTACCGTTTACGTTTCATCGTCTCGTCCGTCTCTTCCTCGCCGCGAGCGTAATTAACGAGACGAGATCTGTGATGTAGAGCGAATGTCGATCGCCGCGAGAGAGAAAGGGAAAGAGAGAGAGAGAGAGAGAGAGAGAGAGAGAGAGAGAGAGAGAGAGAGAGGGAGAGAAGGAGAGAGAAGTGGGACGACGCGTGTGTTTTTCGGGCGGATATGCGATGCAACGTTACGGATATTATTGTAAAGTAAAGCTCAATTTTGGAAGCGCACAACCAGAGCGGGATAAAGTTCGCTCAGTGAACAGCGGGAACCGCGGACCGCCATTACCGCTGGGAACGTTGCTCCGCGTATATCCGCGTATTTTGTACGCGGGACGAAATATCAAATTTAATCCCCGTTGCCCGTCGTAAAAAGGAAACACGCGGAATAGCTCGTTGCCGCTTCGTCGGATCGTTGTCTCGGCCTAAAGCAAGTACATACTTCATCGCGGGTTTACCACTTGCGCGGACACTCGGGCGCCTCGTGCCGGACGAGATGTATGCAAATATTGTCTCGGCACGATGATATTTATTCATAGGCGATCCGCCCTCCCTCCGCGCCGGAAGCCCCGGCGTCGCGTCGCGCCGCGCCGGGTCGCATCGGTACACCCACCCCCGTCCCCGCGAGATTGCTCTAACGAACTTACTAACCCCGGCGCGAAAATTCCGCCCGTACGCGCGCAAAACCGGCGCCGTGCCGCGAGAGCGCTGCAGCGAGACCGCGGCTCGTTTGGAGTTTGGCGGCAAAATCTGGCGGCGAACTGCCTCGCAGCAATCCGCCGTCGCAAACCGCCCCTCGGCAAATCCACCTAGCATAAACCGGAACCAGAGTGAGTAAGGGTGCGGCTAACGGACGCGCTTGGCGGGGGAAGAGGAGGGCGCAAAGGGCGCAAAAAGCGCGGCGGTCGTTTGTAATCCCGACAACGCGAGGTTGTCCTCCCGCGCAAAGTTTCGCCACCGAGTCGGGGCCTCGAATTCTCGCAGTGTTCGGTCCCTTGATATCCTCTCAGCGCTCTCGTTCTACATTCTACGTCTAACGAGAACATAATAGTGAATTATTTGTGAACAACGAGCGCGGGAGCCAAGAGTAACAAGTTGGCGCGCGCGATTCTGTGACGCGAGTCGAGGCGATTCGCAGGAATGCAAGAATCCCTCGTCTGATTGTTGGCTGGCGAGACGGATCGACCGACATTGTTCGGATTTTCGCCGCATGTCGAGCCGACAGGGATCGGGATCAAGAACGGAAGCCCGTCGCGATGTGACGGGATTTTTTTCTGACCCCGAGAGTGCCGAGTGATCCAAGGTTGGAGAGAAATCCCGGCTGGATTGTAATTACACGCAACGTAAACGACGATCATTCGTTTGAAGAATAAGACGGACGAGTCGAATCGCTTGTTTTTCAGCCTTGAGCGGTCGTTGAGAACGAGGACTGTTGCAAATTGGCAACTAGAAGGAGACGGAAGTTAAACCTTGCTATATCGCGGATCTCTACGGCGGATTCGCACACATTATTAAATAGCGAGCAACGCTCAACTTGAGGCTATCCTTGGTTACCGAAATCCACTCGCGTGGTGTAAGATTGGCAGACTCCAACAGACGTCGATCACAGAAGTGATTCACGATTCAGGAGGCGCTAAAGCAATAGCCGACAGTGCGACGCGATGATTCGCGAGGTGTCCGGCGCGCTCGAAAAATACTCTCGGTAAACAAGTCACGCGAGAGATGCGCGCGTTAATTATGATTCTTGGCTGGTCCAGCGAGCTGCCGGCATTCGTCAGAACGTCCCACGTGGGAGACCGCGCTCTAACGATATCAACAACGTTGCTGGATGCGACACACGTTGCGACACTTTGCATCGGGTCTTATTAATAGAGCGAGGGATTCGTTGGACACGCTCGCTGAAAACTGTTTAGAAAATAATATCAAAGGCCGCACACGCGCACACGCACGTGCGCGCGCGCGCGCGCACATTTTGTAAACCGTACGGCGGACGATATTTGGCCGATTTTGCCAAAAGTTTGAGAGCACCGAGAGACTCGAAGCGCTAGAAAATAGAATGACTGAGCTTCAGTAAGTACTTCCGGCACTCTCAGAAGTCGAGCAGCTGTTCGCAAGCTGTTGTCGTATAAATAAATACGTACGCGCCACCGCCACCGCCGCCACCGCCGCCGCCGCCGCGACCGGCGCGATCGAATGGAGAAAAGAAAATCGCGATCGAAGCGGCGACACGAGCGGGCGCGTTTACGCGCGTTCTTCCATAAATATTATAGCAACAGAACGCTGTACACCAAGATCGAGAATAAACAGATTGCACATCGTAACGCGATCGAGGACCGCTATATTCGGCTCGGCGCTAAACGCGGTCGCTCGGATCATGAATCTCATCGGTGTCAAAAAGCGCGCGCGCGCGCGAGAGAGAGAGAGAGAGAGAGAAAGGAGAGAGAAAAAGTCATCGCAGTCTTGCGCTCCTTTCATACCGCACCGCGTTAAGGGCTACCCTCGCCGCTCGAGCAGGAAAGAGGGACGTTAACAATTGAAATTACCGCTGTATCCAGTGGCTGGCTGTGATTGTCCCTCAACGTTTCCCCAAGAAACAATGCGCGCGCGCGTTGCACTTGTGCACGACTGTCCCGGCGGTGGCCCCTTATACTTGTCGGAAACAATAGGCATTATGTGTCGCGGCACACGCGCGCGACAACGGCTTGCCCTTTCCCTCCCCTGCCCGGTCCCTGCCTCAGCCAGACTTGTTCGAACTAGTTCGAACCGCTGTTCCTACGTGCCGCTGACGAGGAGAGCAACAATTACGTTAATGCATTGTCCCGTGTTCCGCCGCTTAACGGCTCGGCGCCCCCTCATCGACGTTTTGCACTCTCGCAGATTGAATTAAATCGAATTACGGGAAGTCGCACGTTAAAATCATCGTCAACTGCGAATTGCCGCAGTTATCCGGCGATTCGTCATCCCGCCTGCTCCGGCTCGGAGCTTAAGCGACCTGCTTGCGGAATTTCACCCGAATCGAGGCGTGCATTCGGCTCGAATTTTCGGAACGGGAAATCGCTCGGCTTCTGGCCGCTTTCGCTTACACGCTTCGTCTTCCAAGCCGAATAACGATCACTCACCGATGTCGTTGTCCCCTGGAACCCCGAGACTGTCGCTATTGTCATTGATGAAGGCCTCCGCCGTTGAAGTGAAGGTTTGAGGTGATAGCGTGAGGTCCGGCCCGCTCTCGCTATCAAACAACTCCAAGTTCCCGTTACCTGAAACGGCAGAAGCAAGTCGTCGTTTATTCATCGCGATGCGCGACGTACGCGCAGCGTACGTTGACAAGTTGCATCGGAGATGCAACGGGAAGCTTTTCCGTCTAAATATCAATCCTTTTAATCGGCAACATCGCGGACGCATCTCGGAGAGCCGCCGTGTGACTCGCGGGACTTTGTGTTTGCGCAAGTACAAAAATAAGTGCGATCGCTCGCTTTGAAGCTGCTCAGCCGTCGATGCGTCCCGATGCCAACTCGTGCGATCTCGAGAACGACGAATGACAGATCGACGATTGACGAAGCGACTCATTAAACGAACTCGCATTCCCTCCTCTTCGACGGATCGCTCCCGGACCGTTCACAAGAGTGCACGCGTAATTCTACCTCGCTGTTTGGATACTCGGATATTTTTAGACGATTGTCGAAACGCAGGACTTGGCCAGTTCCGAGGAACGAGTTCGATAAATATATATCGAGACGTGCGAGACACGTCTCGAGACATCCTCGATTCTTCAATACGCGATAAAATTATCCGCTAGCAGCTAAACAAGAATTTCTCGGCTGCTGGAGGAGCTGCTAGCTCGCATATCTTTCGCATATCTCGCGGCAACAACGTTGGAGCGTGCTCGAAAGATCTCGCAGACACTGGAGATCTCTCGAGGCTCCGGATGGTTTCCGCGATACATCCGAGAACGGATGCACGAAACTTTGCGCATTTTAGACCACCGAGCAACCCCATCGACATCGAGTGCATCTCGTAAACGTGCTTCGACGTTAACGATATCCCGGTCGAGGCAATATCGCATCGCGCGAGGCGATCATCGCCGCGTTGAGCTATCCCTGGCACGCGTGTTGCTGTTCGAGTCGAGAATCGACGAACGCGAAGCAACGAGCCTCCCGGAAAGCGATAAGCGTTGCAAGAGATCTCTCTAATAAATCTCCCGAATATCGATTGCGAACTCGTACTCATCCAGATCTAATTTATTCGTGACATTTACAGAAGGCGTTTCCGGTTCTCTGACGAGCGTCGAGTGCGCTCATCCCGAGCAATACGAGAAAGGTGAATAAATCAACGAGGACCCTTGTCCGAAGAAATCTTCTCGAAGAGAGCGATTACGGTAGCGATAAAATCGGGATGATGTAAAAAAGAAAAGTTCGCGTCTGCGAATTCCGCGTTCGATGAGGATTAGCCCGGGGACCGGCCGGGAAACGGACGGGGGACGGTTTTACGGCTTATTAAAATTCAAAGAGCATTCACCGACGGTGCCGAGGAGAGGGGTGCGGGGGTGCGGGCGGCGGCGAGTTACGCGCGGGGAGCATGGCGTCCTGCTCGCGCGCATCCGCCTGATTCGCGCCAACGTGGCAAGTGGCGCGACGACGTTACGACATACTCGAAGCACGGCAGGACGAATGGTGCCCCGTAAATATTTGACGACAATTTGATCTGCACGAGTCGGGACTTAAATCCCCCCGGGGACACGGACGAAAGCCGCTTACGGAAGCTCCGCCGTCCGTGGCTTTCGACCCTTCCCCTCATCATCGGGCTTACACATCCCGGGACTCGCGGAAAATATATCGCAAATATCGATACACGCAACGCGGCCGTTGATCCGATCGCGTAATATTGTCGGCGAGCGAGCGAGCGAGCGAGCGATACGTCCGCGCCCTAATAAGTCCTAATAACGCGAGATCGCATTCCCTCAGATCAGTCAATTGACTGTTGCAGTCTCGATGGATTACCGATAACAGCGGTTGATACTGCGGACGCGTTGCCGCTCGCCAAAGGCAACCGAGTTTCAGCTCGGCATCGATAGATATTTAATTAGCAGTAATATCGACGCGCACTAATCCCGACCGTGACTGTCGTTTTCGGGACAGAAAAACCTCGGCAGGCCAGTTTCAATCTCATCGCTGCGCGAAACTAGGATATTGTAAATTCGATTCCTGTTCGATTCCTCGGCCGGGGCTGTGACGATTATATGTAGCGCGACATAGCACGTATAGTGCGATTCGATTATAAGCTTTCGTCATGCAAGAGCAGAGGAGAAGCCTCGCGGTGACGCGGGGCAAGCGCGCGCGGAGATAATCGGACCCTGAAGAATACTCGATAAAGCGACGTTGACGGTAAATTGTTGTCGTTGTAAATTTGGAAACGGAAGACTCGCCCCCCTACCCCCGGATAGACGGGCGCATCTCAGAAAAACGGAGGAAGGGAGCATTCCACCCCTGATGACGACGGGGCGCTCGCGGCGTTCGTCGGAAACGACGATCGTGATACGCGACGCCCGTTCATCCCCTTGCGGTAATACGATTTGTTCCCGATCCAGCCCTCAAGAGAGAGAATAATTTGTCCGTGAGAGGGACAAGGAGCGTGCATTCCCATGCACGTCCGGCCGCCGTCTGCCCCGTTCTCCACTTATATCGTTAAAGTGCGCATCCAATCGCACACGCGTGCACGCCGCGAGCGCGACGAGGCGGCGAGAGGCAAACGAAGGGAGAGGGAGAGAAAGGGAAGGAGGAGGAGGAGGAGGAGGAGGAGGGGGAGGACCGAGGGCAGAGAGGGACAGAAAGCGCATTAACATACCTGCAATATGCATGCGGGGTGGTGCACTCGTCCGAATCGACGTTGCAGCGCGCGTGCAGGGGCTTACAGGAATATTCGCGTTAATTCAAAGCGATGGTATGCGCCCGCCGCGGATTAATATATTCCGGATTATCCGTCTGTGTTTGCGCTAATGCTCGCGCCGTTGGGTTAGTTAAATATGTAAATATAAGCGGCGCGCACGCGCGCGCGGCCACGCCGGACGTTACCCCCGGTGTTACAACGTCGACGGGACGTGGCGCGCTGGAGGGATGATTGCGAGGAACACGCGCGACGACGGATCGAATATCGATGAGAAATCAAGGGACACGTGCCCCAAGAAGATTCTCTTCTCCTCGTTGCCGCGTCCTTACGAAAGACGTGTGCCAACGAATTCCTCCGTCGAAATCGCGGCAGAAGAAAGGTTGCGGAGGAAGACACGTGTAATCCCCTCGCGGATTGATTCCGCAGCGGAGATTCCTGACTTTTCCTGAGGATTCGCGGAATCGAGGGATAGTAGTCGCCGAGCACCGGATAAAGTGTCGTAACGCGATTTTTGGAGCAAAAGAGAGAGAGAGAGAGAGAGAGAGAGAGAGAAAGTGTATAATTACGCGTGTTACGCTAACGAGCTCGTGGATCGGGAAATTTTTGCTCCTTTTCTTGTACATGCGTATTAATCATCGTAGCGATACATCCATCTTCGAGGAACGAAGTAATACGGCGGCCTTCCGCGAGTAATAAAGGAAGGATTACGCGGCGCGTAATGGAAAATGGCGGTTGCGCTTTCGAAGGAAAACGGCAACGGGAGAAAAATGCAATTCTCTCAGCGCCGTTATTAACATCAACCGCTGCTCGGTGCTTGCAGCCTTGCTTATCAGGATGCACGCGTACCACGCGAATGCGTGTTCTTGCTCGAGCCTCGCGATAAGTCTCATCATTGGATCATGAGTTAGTACGCTGAACGCTGAAGAAAGAATATCGAGGCATTGTTCAATGATGCGCACTGATGCGTCTGATGCATCGACAGATAACGAGGCGGGGTCCATAATAAGTAAGCAGCAGGATGATATCCTTCGCGAGAGAAAAGGCAACGCCATCGTGTTTCACGGAGAGTGGCGAAATAATAACAAAGGAAATTTTATTTGATCAGTGCCGACACTGGCGCAGTTGGGGTCTCCGAGAGATCATTCGCGCGGAGCGAAGGACCGGAGGAGAGGAAGCTACGCGACGTTGATCACTGCCGGCGCAAAAGAGAGGGGAAAGAGATAGGGAGAGAGGGGCAAGCACCGGAAGCAAGCAGAACTGGCGGAACGACGGGGGAGACGAGATCGGGGAGGGGGATGGAAGCTCAGACCGGCACAACGGCGGGTTTATTCGTGGCGCGGGCGAACGAACCCGACGAAGCCCAGATATTAATTTTCTCGATGTATATGGATGAGTCCTGACTAGGCCACGTTGCGGGGGTTGCGAGGGAGAAAGATGGAGAAGGGAAAAGAGAGAAGGAAGGCCGCTAGAAGGAAGGAAGCATCGGCGATGATGGTGGACGCGTACCTGCGTGGCGGTGGCGGCGGCGGCAGCGGTAGCAGCGCGAGGGGGTGGCGCGAGAGGGATGATGCGGCTGTGCACCATCGCCAGCGCCGGGAGGTGTTCGTTCAGAACGGCGAAGGGTGGCTAAATTGCTATCGATCTTCCAGCCACGCAAATATCGTTTACCTTGCAGCAAACGCCCGCCCCCGATCCTTTCGCATCCTCTCCACCCCCTCGGTCCTTCCGCCGCCCCTCGCTGTCGACACATTACGCGAATATGCGTTATCAGTTTGATGGAGATCCTCGGCTTTTCGTATCACCGATTCTGATGACTCGACCGTTCGTTCGGTCGATCGGTTAATCCGTCGCGTTTGCGTGTCTTCCATCGAAAATTCGACGCCGGTATGAAACGTTTTTATCATCCGATAGCGATCGCGCGAAAGACGAGTCCGTGCGAGATCGATGAGCTGCATTTCGAGCATGTTCGCTACGTTCGCGTTGCTACGTAGGGCGGAAAATATTTTGACACGTTTTGAAATTCTCCTTCTTCTCCAGAAGAACGAAAATTGGAGAAGAACGCATACCGCGATCGCGCGATCGCTTCGAGACATGTACCGATAAATAATGGCGTAGCGATAAAATCGCGAGCGGGAGAACTCGCATTTTTCGCGTGATTCCCACCAGCGGCGGCGGCGGCGGCGGCGGCGGCGTTTATCGAGATAATAATGATCATCGCGATACGCGAAATGGCATTGTTCAAAAGCGACGCGGCCCGGTGTACGGTAACTACGGGCGCATCTATCCGGCGATCGCTCGATTTTCGGCCGGCGCACCGCCGGATACAATTTCATTAAAAGCGTTTCATGTTTCAACGCACGGTAAATGAGCCGCCGCTTATTTTACTGCGGCTCCCGGCCATAGGCGCGCGCTCGTTTATCGCGGCGGATCGAACGAAAATAGCGCGCCGTTCGGCGCGGCGGAGCGTCGAATGCAAGAGGCGCGAGCACGCGCCCTTCGCCGATAACGCCGAGTTCTTGCGAATTTTATTCCGGCGCGAAAGCCGGAGCCGAGAAAAAGAGCGCGGAATGCGTTTAATTATAAGCACCGCCGGCGGCTCGACCCCCTCCACGCGCGTTTGTTCGCGCTCGTAATTATTCGTCGCGCTTGCCGGATAGCCCGGCGTGTTTGCGCGAATTCACGGAATTCGATGTAATCGTCGGTTCGACGAGGGGGATCCGAGAATAATTAATGAAAACTCGGCATTCGCCAAGCCCGTTGCAAATTAAGGGATGCGTTCCTCCGCTCGATCGAACGCGGCAGCCGTCAAACGATGATGACACCGACATGCACGTAATTTATCGCGATTTCTCGCGATATCGGGAAGATACGGATAAAGAGACATGGAAAGAGATAGAGAAAGATAAAAACATAGAGAGAGGGAGGGGGGGGGGAGAGGGAGATTCCGAGAATAAATGCAAATGCATACACATTGATGCGAATGGACTCGCACGAACGATTGGAAAAGAGATAATTACCACTTTTGCAGAAATTGCATAAACCGCGAGACGTCTCGCTCGCGTTCGCGCCTCTGATTCGCGTTGTTGAATCGAAAAGGCGCGAAAACGCGCGACTCGTAACCCCGCGAGTTCTCGTCGAGGATTAATTAAACGCCGAAGTATACGGCGCGGAAGCGCGTTATCGCCGCCGCGTGGCTGCTGGAATCAACGGCAGCCCGATGCGCTAACTTTAATGGCCGTTTTATCAAACGCTCGCGCGTTTTCCGCGTTTTCCGCGTTTTCCGCGTTTTCCGCGTTCTCTGGACGCCGCTGCGTCCGATGCGTCCAGCGAACGAAACTTTATCACACTCTCCCTCTCCCTCTCCCTCCTCCCCCCGCCGTTCGTCGCACGGTCGAGCTGCCGGATTCTGACGCGGATTCGCGCCAACACCGCGAATCACCGGAATCGGCAAAGTCGAAGGAGCCGCGCGTACACTCGAGAATATGCAAATTGTATTAAGTCTCCCCCGACCAGCACCACCCCCCGCTGCTACCACTACCTCGCTGCTGTGCCGGCGGTCGTATCTTCTGTATCGCAGTCGCCCGAGAGTGGTATTACGAAACTTAAGCCGTAGCGCACAAGTGTCGCGTTACGAGTCCGACCCGGGGTAGAAGGTGGTAGGCCAGGAGGTAGGGGAGGAGGGAAGGTAGGAGAGGGATGCGGGCCTTCGGCATCCTCTTCGCCTTTGTGCGGCGTAAGCCGGGGCCATTATCTCGACCTTACCCCCGGTGCTTCCCCTGCCCCCTTTTCGGGAACTTAAGCTTGGCATCCTCTCCGCCGCCCCCTCCCCCCCTCGCCGAAACTGTTCTCCCTCCGGCCGTCCTGCGGCGGCTACGACGTGGCAAAACCTCCGAGGAATCCTTCTTGACTATTCCGTCGATCCACGGCGCTTTGTCCCTGCTCCCTCCTCCCCTTCGCCGTGCGAGCGCATGTTCGCCGCTTAATTAACCCCCGTATGGATAAAGCGACCGCTACATAACGCGATGAGAACACTGACGCGCGATTTCTACGTCGCTAGCTCCAAGATCGCGCGAGGATCTCCATGATTGATCGCAACGATGCTCTCCTCTCGAGTACGCGATTTTATACGGCGTGACGTCTGCGAATTCGATCAGCGAACGAATCGGATTTTATATTTAACAGCCCCTCTCTGTCTGCTTTGCGACTCCATCAATTCCGTCCGTGAAAACAATTCAAGCATGTTCCCCTGCCAAGTCGTTGCGTCATCCCCGGCGAGGATCTGACATGAATCTTCCATCCCGAGATCGACGACGGAGTGTCAAACATACCCGATACCCGGGACTGAAGAGTGCACCACCAAAGTATTATCCTCCGAGGAAGGACACGATTTGCGGAGCTTGTAATTCATTTAGCGAGCACTCGAAGCTGCGGAACTGCGCGCTCGATCACTGCATCGGAATTAGCTTAACGTGCCTAATGCGCGGTACCCTTCATTTCTTCTTCCCCCAGCGCGTTAGGATCCCGGGTCGGACGCAATTTCGATTCGACTCACTCCCACAAAGGCGAATTAATCATCGCAGACACGCGCGCCGGTAATCACGTTCACGGTCCAATAATCGTACCGTTATAATTAACGCGCCGCAATTAAGGCGGTTACGTAGGACGGACGACAATCGAGCCGTGATTGTCGATTAAACATTTTCGCATCGATGCAGCGACACAATTTCCGAGGCTGCGCGACATTGGTCCACCCTCGGAGGTCCCTCCTTCCTTCTCCCCCCTCCTCCCTTTTCACCTCTACCCCCGCAACAGGGTGGTGGCTCGTTAATTCCAGCGGCGCGCGCGGCAGCTGAAAGCGTCTTTTAACTCCGACACTTACGGTAGCGCCGACGGTATTCTCACGAAAGCGATTTTCGAGCTCGAGGAACCGCGAAGAACCGCGTATTCAGATTCGACGAACACGCCCTTCGAAATGGACAACGCGGCGATGACTTGTCGGCTTGACTTCTCTGCCTTTGTCCGCTATCTCTTTCTCGTGTTGCACATTCGTACAGTATCGAATACTGCAAAGATGTTGGTGTACCGCGCGCGTTTGAGCGTCTAACCGAAATTCGGAGACTTGCTCGTCATGCGCGAGCTTCGCTCGCGAATTTCTGCTGCTGGCAATAACCGTCAGACTTTTTTGTTTGACAATATATCGTCGAGAAATCGTTTGCCCGGATACTCCCGCGAGCTCGCGGAAGCCGAGTTCGGGATTTATCGCGGTAACGCGCTGGATGCACAATCGATGTATATATATATATATATATATATATATACATATACACACGTTATATATACGTTAAGCGTTCATTAAGCGGCAACTCCCCGGCGGCGATAGTCTCAACTACACTTTCGAGTTTGCGACCTTACATCGAACGGCCATAAAGGCACGCCGAACGAGCCGAATGATATCGCCGTCGATCGCTAACGAGTGCCACGTATAATAACACTTTGCGCGCGCAAATGGCATTCCGGTGATTAAACACACGCGCGACCGCCGATGAAGCAATTTTATCGGGCGATCCGCACTTCTCCGCGGTGCAACCGGGGCGGTGCGAGAAAAAGATAGAGACAGAGAAGCGAAAGAAGAGGGAAGGGGGAAAGAGAGAGAGAGAGAGAGAGAGAGAGAGAGAGAGAGAGAGAGAGAGAGAGAGAGAGAGAGAGAGAGAGAGAGAGAGAGAGAGARGGAAACGAGTGGCGTGCAATGAGATGATAGAGCTCCCACCAAACCAGCAAATTGGGAAGTAAATCGTGCGGGATACCTCGCGGCCCGTTAGCCGCGCGCACGTGCGCGTCCACCGCTGCGGGGGAACGGATAGAGGAGCGAACTCGCGTAGGTGTGCGCGGAGAGGGGGATATATATATATATATATATATATATATATATATACATAGCGGAGAGATGGAGGAAGGCCGTAACGAACTTGGCGCAATAAGAATTGCAAGTAACGCGCGGCCGCCGGTATTATTTCGGTAGCGGAGTCAATTTGCAATCAGCGGTGCAGCCCGCCGCCGTTCTCTCCCCGCCGCCCCTTTCCCCGTCTGCCGCCGACAACGGCGAGGAAAGAAGAGTACACCCTGTATTTACCATAATGCGATAAGAGGCGAAGGGTATCGTACATTTAAATGAACCCGACTTTCCTCCATTTCCCTCCCTCCCTCCCTCCCTCCCTCCCTCCCCCGCCCTCTTTACGTGCGAGCGCCCCTCTCTGATCCTTCTCCCGCTTCCGTGCCCCTCCGTCTCGCCGGCGCGTCCTTATTTCCTTAAACAGTTGCCAGCCGCGCGAAATCCCTGTAGAACTGGAGAAAAGTGGATTTTCCTACTCCCCGAAATTGCTCGCGAATGTGTTCATTCGGAGGCGACTAATGAGAGCTTCACGTGGGACGGGGGGTTGCTGGTCGTTTTTCGCCAACGCGCGAACCGTGAGAGATCTTGGGGGATGCGCAAGCAGGGCATGCAACGGGAACTAATGCGAATATAATGCGAGCGATATTCCCGGCAGGAGGATATTTCGCGAAAGGGTAATCGATCGTTCGCGAGTAAGAGAGAGAGAGAGAGAGAGAGAGTGAGAGAGTGAGAAAGGCCTGCACGGAATCGAATTAAGCTGGATCTTTGGAGCGACGCGACGCGTCTTCGTGTGATGGTGCCTCGAGTCGGCGGGAACCGATTTCTATCCCTCAAACATGCAACTAACACTGCGACGCTACCTGAGACGAGTGCTCGTTCCTTCGCGCCGCGCTAGGAAATTAACAGGACAGACGCAAAGAAGGAAAGCCCCCCCCCGGCCGCTGCCGCGCGCGCTCCTCTCGTCGCCAAACGTCGAAGGGGAAATTAAGTGAGACTTATGCTGCCCCAAGTGGATCGGTACACGCATTAAGTCGCGCCGAGCCGCTGTTTACAAGTGGATCTCTGCCGAGAGAGAAGACGGAAGAAGTTCCGTTAAAAATTCCGTCTGTCAACTCGACTCGCGAGCTCGCAGCTCCCCCCTCCGCCCTCCTCCGAAGTTTCGCCATCATTCTTCGCCCGATGCGCGCCGCAGTCGCGGCGGGACCTGTTTATTTCGAGGATCCGCCCGCTACTAAGCGGGGCGGTTTCGACAAAAGTCGAAACTCATCCGACGCTCATCCGGAGTTCAAACGTCTCCCCCCCCCCCTCCCCCCGCGCCATCCGCGAGTTTTCCTCGGCGAGCGTAAACCTCGTTACGGCGGAACATTCATCCGCGGCATTGTCAAAAGGCCGTTGGCGCAGGTGTAGCTATCTCGTGCTTTAGATCTTTAGAAGCCGAGAGCAGGTACCTCACAGCAGCGACAGAAATTATGAAATGTGTCACGCGTAATTTCCAAAGGTTCGCGCGAACCGTCCTCCGGGAAATGTAATCGCGATGCGGGATCGCGGTCGATACGCGGGATTGCACTCCCCATCGTTTCCACCCCCTTACTTCTTTCACCTTGGCGCTTTCTATTGCCGAACGCTTTAGCAGCGTGTAAAGCGAAAGTCGTAACAGGCGCACTTAAGCGCGATGTAACGAAATGACCCCGTAGAATAGATCGCGGCTATAGAAAGCGCTGCTTAGAAATGGCCGCATGCATGCCAAATGTAACTGAGGTATCATAAACGAGCCCATTTAACGAGCTGGGGCGGGGATATAGGGTCCGGGAGGGGGGGGGGGCAGGGGGGGGAGGATGTAGAGCGACGACGGGAGCTGGAGCGACGGGTGGTCGAGTTCGAGGGTATTTGAATTCTGCCGAATCCCACCCCCGTTCC